>CM024640.1:7131703-7680138 GCA_014182715.1 Eucalyptus cloeziana
GCAATATAGGGATCTAAAGTGACTTTTCTGAAAAGTGAATTGATTTGATAACTCCAAAGGGGCTTAATTACCTTTGCTCTGAACTGTAACATGTAATTGGTTTCCTGCACATCAATCCCTTGGAAGGTATTCTGGTTGAATGCTTTTGCCTTTAAGAAACACTCTATTGACTGTCCATTGTTGAGATGACATTGTAAGACTAATTTGAGAATTTCCTTCTTCCAACAGATTCTCCAGGAAAAAGGCATTCATATATGGGATGGCAATGCATCTAGAGACTACCTTGACGGGTTCGCATCTGATTCATGAGATCGAAATACATATGGTTATTTTTTTCTTAACCTTTATGACATTTGTCCTGTCTATTTAGACTTGGTCTGAAAGATCGAGAAGAAGGTGACTTGGGACCAGTTTATGGTTTTCAGTGGCGGCATTTTGGTGCTAGGTAGGGTTTTTTTTTAATAATATTTTACCACTTTTTGTTGCTGTGATATATGCTTGACGACATTGTATAAATTGTACATCACAGGTATAGTAATATGCATGCTGACTATACTGGCCAAGGATTTGATCAGTTGTTGGATGTTATTTACAAGATTAAGAATAATCCAGATGATCGTCGAATTATACTCTCTGCTTGGAATCCTTCTGATTTGAAAGTGATGGCGCTTCCACCTTGCCACATGTTTGCACAGGTTAGATGTGTCTGGCTTCATTTTCCTGAATTCTCTGTTTTTTCTTCCTTTGTTTCATTAATCTAACTTTTACCTCTGCAGTTCTATGTTGCAAACAGGGAATTGTCATGTCAAATGTATCAGCGCTCTGCTGACATGGGATTGGGAGTGCCATTCAATGTTGCTTCTTATGCTCTCCTTACATGCATGATTGCTCATGTTTGTGGTATGTATGTATGCTTTAGAGAAAACATGACAATATTTGTGGTATGTGATTTTCTGTGTCATTCGTAATGGTTGTTAACCAGTAATGTTAATGGAGTTTTGGAATACTGTAACTGCTGGTGTGAGGGGAAAAGTGAGTTACATATGCCTTTCTAATGCTTCTTGTAGGATACTGGTTGGAAAAGAATTATGTTTCTGTAGAAGTTGCAATATTAGGATTACTGCTATAATAGTTTAAGTCTACTGGTTGCTAGATGATTACTAACTTGACTTCCCAGCCTTAAGGGTGAAAAGTACCTCTTGTCAGGAGGATATAAACATGGGAACTAGTACTTATTATAAGTTTTTCTTCTGCAGATCTTTCTCCCGGTGATTTTGTCCATGTTTTCGGGGATGCTCATGTTTATCGTACGCATGTTAGACCTCTGCAGGAACAACTTCAGAAAGCACCCAAGCCCTTTCCAGTGAGTAATATGTAGTAAAAATGCAGGATGGTGACTTCATTTTCATTCCATTGTTCTGACCCAACTTATCTTCTGCTGTACTCACTAAAAGTCTTGTCCACATGTACAGATTTTGAAGATAAACCCAGAGAGGAAGGATATAGACTCTTTTGTAGCAGCTGATTTCAAACTTATTGGATATGATCCTCATGATAAAATAGAAATGAAAATGGCAGTTTAGAGTTGAAGATTTGGTGGCATGGATTCATGATGGACTTCCTTGTCAATTTTATATATAGGAGGTAGGTATTAATTCCCTCATTTCCTGCGTTTTTCCCAACATTGTTAGCTTTATTTTCTTAGTCAGGTGAATACTAATGTTAGACAATAATAGCACCATGTCCTGAACGGCACATTGTTTTAGTTAACATTTGGGGATTGCAACCATTTCCAGTGATACTGAAAAAGGCTCTGTCCATTACAATAGAATATGTTTGTATTAATTCATCTTTTTACCTTTTTACTTTCTTTAGTTTAGTAATCAATATCAAAGGGGGTCCAGTCTTGTCGCCCAGCTTATCCACTAGTGGTTGTCGTATAGTGCTCATGTGGTAGTGTTTTTTTCGGTCAGAACTCATGGTAGTTGAGACACTAGCCATTCAGAAGTTGTTCAGAATAGAAATAGATGCTTCTGCTGTTTCATTATCAATCGATATACCTGAGCCTCACTCAGGTTAAGTTTTTGAGACTTAGTACATTGCATGCAGAAATTGTTCCATGAGACTGATTCTTTGTCTTTCTTAATTTTCTTTCAGGTCATTGAAGATTACAGGTTTCTGTTCTTCACAGGGTATTCTTGACTGGATGTACCTAGTGCCTGGCAATATAGGAAGTGAGAATCCTTCAGTTTCCCCAGAATCATGGTGGTTCTAAGGTGATTTAGGATGTTCATTTATCTTGCTTTCTTAAGGAATTCAGTCTGGGTGCATAGCTCTTGCTCCCTGACAGAGATAAACCTTTGAAGTTGTTTGGTTTGCCTGAGACTGTTTAGCAGATCTGGAAACTGAGTTGCTGCACTTTTACCAGTCAAATGACCCAAACTGATTGAATCTGAATTACTGGTTGAGAAGTTCCAAGTATTTACTTCTCAGAATCTGTATTAAAGTTGCATCCATTCTGGGTAGGATCTCAATGCCATGGACCCTGAATTGAATTTTAAATTTCAGCTCGTTAATTATAAACATCGTTTCATGACACATCTGGTGAGGCAAATTATGTTGCTAACTAGAAGGTAACTTTGGTGTTAATAGTAACTAGTTTCACCACTGATGAACGTTTGACCTTCATTCCCTACATATGACATTGTTTCCCATTATTCATTTAATATGAGCATCTCAACTGAAAAGCAAAACCATTTTGGTACAAATCCATTTCATATACTGTCCCTGACTGTCGTGAGTAGAGCTGCAAGATATGTTGCATACATTATCCAAGCTGAAGGACCTGGGCTTGATGTACCACTTCCTTGGCATCGAGATATATCAAAATAAAGGAGCTTTCATCTCGTAGGAGAAAATATGCGAGGAACCACTTGAAGAAATTCAAGATGAATGATTACAAAATAGTTCCTACGCCTCTCGTGACAAATAAGAAACTGCTAGGGGAATATGGAGCAGGAAAGGCTGATGCTTGTTTCTATGGAGACCTTATAGGACGTCTACCATATTTCATTGCTACATGACCATACATCATGGATGCAACCGGTCCATCATCTTTACTTCATGTAGAGTGAGGCTCAATAGCAGAGTCTACGCAGAAGTTGAGAACGTTGCAGGCGCTATTGCCACCAATCAAGCGAGACGACTTCAAAGAATATCAGATGACATCGAAGAAGTGCAAATAGAATCAACTCCGATTGACAAGTTGGCCATTGCTATCTTGAAAAAACCCAACCGTCATAGAAGAACCAAACACATCATCATAGAGATCACTTTTTGAACAAAAGTGCAAAGTAATAGGGAGAGAGCTCAAGTACTGCAAGATCAGGGAAAAGTACTAAAAACGTCTTAAAATTATTGCATTTATACTAATTTGGTTTTAAACTTTTTAATTTGATTAATTTAATTATAAACCTTTTCATATTGATGCTAATTTAGTCTATTCGGTCAATTTAGGTCAGAAATTGTTGACGTGGACAATAGTTGTTTTACGTGGCTTGGCCCAATATTAATGTAGGTGTTTTTTTTATTTATAATATTATAATATTTTGAATTTTTAAAATAATTTTTAATTTTTTTCTCATTTTTTTTCCCCTCTCCCTCTTCTTTGCTTTTTCTTTTTGCTAGTGGCCATCACTGGCCACTAGTCATGGCCATCACTGGCCACTAGTCATGGCCATGGCCAGCTAGGGCTGTCCTCGCCTGCCATAAGTGATGGTTGGCCTCGCTGGGCCACCCCTAGGCGAGGGCGAGCATCGGCCATCTAGGCGTGCCCAAGTGAGATCGACCATCACCCAGGTGAGGTCACCTTGGTGATAGTCCGTCGTTAGATCTAGTGAGGGGGCCACTCCTAGATGGCCAGAGCTCACCCTTGCCCAGGGGTAGCCTAATGAGGTTGATTAAGGCGAGGCTAGCTCGCCAGCCATGGCTGTGGTTCACTAGCGATGGCCACCGATAAAAAGAAAAAGCAAAGAAGAGGGAGAGGGAAAAAAAGAAAAAAATTATTTTAAAAAGTAAAAAAATATTAAAGTATAATTAAAAATACCGTTGTAGGATAGTTGGCGTTCGTGTCAATGATTTCCGCCCTAAATTGGCCGAATGAAGTGAATTGGTATTAATGTGAAATGTTTAGGACTAAATTGGTCCAATTAAAAGGTTTATGATTGAATTGATACTAATATAATCAGTTTATGACTTTTTGATACCATTCCCACAAAATCTAGGATCAAGTTGGAGTCGCAAGCCAAGTTTGAGATACTGCAGAGCAGGCTCGAAGTAAAATCACTAAGTAAAATGGCCTAGGACGGGGGAGCGAAGTCTATAGAGCTCACGTATTATATACTGACCATTAAGCTCGTCTACAAATCCCATGAACTTAGCTTCCTCATAAATCAACGATTATAGCACAATCTAACAATGTGATGTAGCATCGTCGCGAGGTTTTATTTTCATCCGAGCTGCACATGCAGTCCATGGGCAGCACAACTCGTTGCAAGTTGCCACGATTAATGTCATGTAGGACCGGCCTCTCGCCTCCAGTTGCGCACCTTTGTTGTTTAACTCTTCATAGTATTTCAATGACGTCGAGAAGCTTTTGATAATAGTGATGAAGTTGAACATGGAAAACCAGCAAAGAGAGGGAGCATGGAATCCATTTTTAATTTTCGCTTGATCTTTGTCGAGGATGACTCAACAGAAGAAAAAGTCACACCTCCGAAGATGAATTACAAGCTCGTAAATTGGAGAGTCCTATGATGAGGTTCCCGTACGCTCTTCTAGATTCTAACTGGCCTCGTCAAGTTTCTCGATGCACTTTTCAACCTGCTCACGAGTTGGTGCGGCGCCTTCCTCTGGGTTCGACATTTTGAATTCGGTTGTAACACCCATGTATATGTTCCATTGATGAACATCGAGATACTCCAGTACTACTTGCCGAGGCATATATAAATTAGCATATTCCCGGAATATGCACCAGTTTTGATCAGGGAACATTGCAATGCGTCTTACACAGCACCTTCTCCCCGGTTTCTGACTTGCTGTTCACAGCCGAAGAATAATTAGGATGATTCGATACAAGAATTAATTGAAGAGTGCGTGAGCAAGATAAGAGGAGAATGTTCTTCGTCTATGTTTTTATTCACAGTCAAATGTTAGCAGAATCATGTCGACTCACCTGTTTTCTGGCCACAAGGTTCACCCTTTCTTTTCCAGCAATTGATGGAAAGCTACTCCGCTTCGGCGGTGAGAAAAAGAAACGTCTGATTGTAGAGTTTCTTATATTTCTTAGAATTTTATATATACCGTATTAGTATACATACGTGTACGTATAAAGGACATGCTCCCTTCATATTGATTCCATAATCCTAGGGAACTAATGTTCCAGTAATGGTCAGAGAGAATATCTGCGCTGGTCATTCCTTCCTGCCCTTTTACTATCCTAGGAGAAAATAAGAAAAAGAAAAAAAAAGCAATATTTTCTTTATTTTTCTCACGAGAACCTCTTTTCGGGCTTGTATAAATTTATAACGAATCCTCTGCAATGGTATCTCTACTGCCAACAGTGTGATTTGTCTCACCTTTTTACTATTTTCCATCACAATATTTCATGTTACTACGTAGTAATAACAATGATCGTAAGTAATGGAATTAATGCTCATGCTTCCTCCAAATCATTGTGCATTAATTCAAATTTCAAATGGTGATCGTTTTGCCAGTTTTACGCCCCCAGGTTTGTATCCTTGCGCTCAAAAGAAAAGAAATGAAAAGAAAACCCACAGATTAATTAATCCTATTTGCCATTTCTGGGTTTCAATTTTCATCTCTGTTTTGGCAAGAAACAGGTCGATGGGAATTGAGCAACACGCCCAACTGCAAACAGCTAAGGAAGGGTTAATCCTATGTTGCAGCTGCTGGGGTCCGTGAAAATTTTGGACCCTCTGATTCGAATGAAAGATGGCTGGCTACTGAGAATTTGAAAATGACTTATTGTTAACACCAAACATGGCTCAGCAGGCCATGGGTGAAAAATAAGGCCCGATAAATCTAAGATTTGTAAGGCAAGCTCATAAGGATCCAAGTGAGATTGCTATCGCAGGAGTGGTGCCAAGCATCACTCGAGAACAGGAGGATAAGAATGAAGGCGGTCATTGAAGCGCTTGGCACTAATGGCTTTGCGGGTAAAACAATACAATTGTTGGCGTGGTAACAAAGATTTTGGGAAATTTGAAACTGAAGTGATAAATACCAAAGGATAGTTATTCGCAATACTTGATAATAAATATACGTGTAAACACCATTGTTAGAGGATTGCACATTTGAACAAGAAACCCAAATATATTCAGTTTCAATCATCTTTCTTTATTTATCTTCATTTCACATTTACTTTCAATTACTTTAGATTTACTCTTTATTTTATCATAATTATATTAAAATTCATAGCTTCCTTTCCAAAACGACACGAGACCCGATACCAAAAAATAAATAAAAAATGAAGAGCCATCATTTGGTGAAAGATATTTTGTCCAAGAACCTTCTTGGCTAAACAAATTTGATATTGACATAACCTGATGCATGGAAAGATTACCAGCTACCTATGAACATCTACTACTTCAACTCTAATGCGAAAAAATTGTTACTGTGGTGAAAAGTTACCTCTTACTTTGTGACTTCATATATTCAACTTACTTTCTATTTGAAATGACACTAACGGTGCTGGAAATTTGCCAATTTTTTGGAACATCATAGATCAAATATAGATATAGACTCCATTTATTTCATGGAAAACATTTTCCTCATTTTCCGATGTTTGGTTCTCTTAGGAAAATAAGTCAACTGAAAACTTATGTTTAAATTTAAGAGAATGATTTTTCTTTTTAAAATATTGGAAATCATTTTTCAAAATATGACTAGGTATTGGCACTTGAACTTGAAACTTTACGCTTGGGTACAAAAATCCTAATGTTGGTTCCCGGCATTTAGGACCAAGTATCTAGTGCATGGGCCCATGACCTTGGTACTCGTATTAGGAATCTAGTGCTAGTGTTTGGGTCCTTAGCGCTCATGCTTGAGTCCATTAAGGTCGAGCCCTAGGACTTGGCCCGCACTTGGGTCCATCAAGGTTGGAGCCGAAGCCTTGGTCCTAATGCCTAGGCACTTGAGCTTGAGTCCACAAAGGTTGAGTGTGGGATCTTGGTATCCAAGCTTGGATCCCTAACACCCGAGCTTAGGTCGTTGACACTCGAGGTTTGGTCCTCAGCACTCAAGCCTAGGTCTGCAAAGGCCACCTCGAGTCTTTTACACTATAACTTTGGTCCCCAGTGCTTAGATTCGGGTTGACCAAGGCTGTGCCAAGTTACTTAACACTTGGGCTCAGGTCCTAGTGGTCGAGCCAGGGTCTATTGAGGTCGAGGCCTAAAAGCTTGATGCCTATGCTTGGGTCTATTGAGGTTGGGCTCGATGCCCTAACGCTTGTGCCACGGTCCATCAAGGTAGTGCTTGGGACCTAAGAGCCCATGCCCCGATTCCCACCACTTGGGTCAAAGTCCATTGAGGTCGAACCTAAGCCTTTGGTGCTCATACCTCGTTCTCCAACTACTCATGTGTAAGTAACTAGCGCCGAATGGTATATGTTAATTTAAGAAAATTAAATTGTATTTTTTGTGCCAAATAACGGAAAATATTTTTTAGTTCATTTTCAGGTTTTAGTCAAATAAAAAATTTGCTATTTTCCTAAAAAATGACTTCATGGAAAATATTTTCCCAAAATATTACATTTTTTGTGAAACAAAACGAATCCTTAAAGTGTAACAATAGATTAATTTAGGAGTTAATATGTCACGAGGTAAAGTACAACGACCAAAATTGAACATGGGCAATTTTACATGGACCTTTTTAGATAATTTTCTTAATATCCTAGTACGTTTAGCGTTTCTTTTAAGCTAAGACTAACATTGAGTGATTGCTTACAAGAATTCATCCTCGGGAAAATCGCCAGAAAGTCAAAACTTATTACATTAGTGCCAATTCAATTATAAATTTTTTAATTTAGCCAATTTAGTCATAGATATTTTGACGATTTGCCAATATAATTTTTCTAGCCAATTTTGGTTAGAAATCGTTGACTTGTACGCTAGTAGCCACGTAGGAACAGTTGACATTAATGTGAATAATCTTTTCAATTTTTTTAATTTTGTTGTTTTTTTTTTTTTCTACTTTTTTCATAGTGACTAGCAAGGGTTGTGGCCCTCATCTAACCATAAAGAAGAAAAAATTGTTTACATTAGTGTGCCTGTTATGGGTGCCAAATAGGTGGGTCTAGTTGAGTCGAAAATTGTTTGACCAAATTGAACTATTTAACACATATTGATCCATTCATGTAATACAATTTTGACAGCCTATACTTGACCTGACCTCAACTTAACCCCTACCTGATATGATCTATATTAATATAATACATATGTACTTAACCTTAACTATAAAAATAAATACTAATCGATATTTATTTTACTTAAAGATATTTTTAATTTTTAATTATTTCTTATTTCTTTTTTAAATTGAGTTTTTTAATTAGTCTATATTTTATTGTCTTTTTTTTTTTTTTCCCTTTTTCTTCCCATGGCGGTGGTAGTTGGTGATCGACTACAAGCGAGCTCGAGCTTCACCTACCTTGGGTGGTGCCTTGCCTCGCTAGATCTAGGGAGGCTCGAGCATGGCTAGAGGTTAGCAAGGGTTTCGCCTTGCCAAATTGGTAAGCTCGAGCTTTGTTGGCCTCTGGCGAGCTTGTCCCTCACTAGTGGTTGGCCTTGTGGCTGACTGTCACTGTGGCTAGCCATCGAATGGAAGATAAAAGAAAGAGGAGCAAAATAGGAAAGAAAAAGTGAAAAGGAGAAAAAAAGAAAATTTTAAATTTTAAATTTTAAATTTAAAATATAAAGTTACTTGTTTGTACTAATATTAACTTTGTTACTTGTTAGGTAACTCATTTAGCCTAAGACCTCTTTATTATGTGTGTTAAAAGTGGGTCTATCTTGACCCACTTAGATTCATTTGTTTTAACATTTTCTTTTTACAACTCATATTTGACCCATATTTCATCATTGAGGTGACCCATTTACAATCTAAAGGTTCTCTTCAACTTAGGTTCGTCTCCTTCATTGCTAGTTTTGCCATCTCCACCTCTAGATGTTCGAACTCCTACAAACACCGCACTTAGTACCCCCTTTTTCTTCTAAGCTGTCCTTAAAGCGGAAAGGCGAAAAACTTCCATATTTTGTGATCGCAACCCATCGCGGAGCACTTTCTCACTGATTTAGTGAGATAAGTGTTAAATTATCCACCTGAAGACTCTTGATGATTTTTCAGAATTTGGGTACAAGAACATAATTTTAAGAAATAAGACTTCAAACCGCCCATGGTAATTGTACCTATAGAAAAGATCATCAGAGGGGAGACAATCTATTTTTTATTGCAACCGTGAAGATTAGTCAAAGGAAGGATCAAGAATGTCATATGTATCAGGAGCTAGATTAGTAGATGATGAACAAGCAAGAATTGCCTAAACAAAAATTGATGGAATTAGACTTAAAAAAGCAATTCAAGTTCATTATCAATTAGGTATCGGTGGGAACATAAAGATAAACGAGTTAGCTAAGTATCAGATCGACCAATGCCGACCCCTCACCGTTTGCTTTCATGTAGAGAAGATGAACAATTATAACTAGGGCAAAATTAGAAAACCAAAAAATTAGTGAAAGTAATTTTGGGAAAACAAATACTAAGGCTGCATTTGTTTGTGTTCTTTTTATGTGTTCATGAACACAATTTCTGTTTTTTTTTTTTGTTCCGGGAACCAAAAAAAGAACAGAAACGCGTTTGTTCCAAATCTTTTTTTTTTTGTTCCCGGGAACAAATTTGGAACAGAATCAAGAAACAAGAAAAACTTGTTTCTTATTCCCGAAACACTTCCGGGAAACAATTTTTCTCTTTCCTAGTTTTTTTCTTCTCTTTCTTTTCTTCTTCTTTATTCTTTGGCTGGTGGCCAGTGACAAGCCGTCGAGGGTCGGCGACCTTGCCAGAGCGTCGTCGGCCCCCGGCAAGGCCGAGCGTCACCGGCTCTTGCCTTGGTTGGGTGAGCTCGAGCTCGGCCGGCCGACGACCAGCCAAAATGAAGAAGAAAGAAAAAAAGGAAAACTAAAAAAATAAAAAAATTAACAGAAACAAAAAAATTACACAAGTTTACCAAACATGTTTATGTTCTTTTTTTATTTTTTTTTTATTTTAGGAACAAATTTACCAAACGCGTTCTTCTTGTCAAAAATTATTTCCTGGAACAAAAATAGTTTTTTCTATTTTTGTTCCCTGGAACAATTTTTGAATAGAAACGTTACCAAATGCACCTTAAATCCTACAACTAGCATGTCAAAAAAGATGAAAACCCAAGGCATTCTAAGACATGCCTTAGATTTTCAGCCTTCCAAAGGTTCACTTTTCCTCAAGGTTGTTTCAAAATTTTTGCCTAGGCACCTAAAATTTGACTCAAGGGGCTTTAGAGGCTGTAGTCATTGCTTAGCTTCATAGTGTCGAAGGCAATTTAGACGCCCACAAAAATGAGTCTTTGGTTGTCAAGAGTCTCATAAAGTGACCGAGGGAGTAGCGGGCGTGGCTGATCTGGTAGACAAGGCAACAGAGGTTGATGCAAAGGTGAAGAGTGGTGACAAGGTGGTAGACATTGCATGTGAAGCTTGGACGCCACTTAACATCAAAGATGATGAGTTTGGGTGAGGGGTGGCGAGGAGGTATATAGAGATTTAGTAGTGGATGATACTAGGCTAGCAAGTGATACCTTTGTCATGGACGAGGACCTCAAAGGATTTGGTGCATTGTGAGGAGATTGACTTTTGCGATGATGATAGCTATGTGATGCATAACTTTTGGTTTTCACCTTCAATCGTCATAATAGATCAATTAGCCAACAATTATAATTGGCAGTGGTTGGTGGTAAGGATGATTGTGGAAAGTGCTGACAATAGGCTGATCTTAGTCCTCATGTGGTGGCTAGCAAAATAATATTGAATATGTCACTCGATTACTTCATCCTCGAAAGATAACAGGTTTTATTATTGCATTATTTAAAAAAAAAATATTCTAATCTGGGTTTATTCCATTCCCTCTTCTGGATTTTTTATCCAATTATTTATTTGGATATATTTAGGTTTATTTGGTTTGGAGGACGTTGCCAAGTACCGAATCAAGTAATTTGTTATTATCCATACTTAAATTTGTACTGCTATATTTACTAAATGAGTCTTCATTGTCCATAGTCAAAACCTTTTTTTTTTTTTTTTAATATTATGAAAAAATTTCTTTTTATTAAAAGATTTTCTATGAAATTGAGTTGATCGAAATTCTATAGCCATTGCTACAAAGGCTTGGAACCAAAGTCACTTGTTTGCCTAAAAGCGATCTAACCAGACAGGTTGAAACCGATAATTTATCTCGTGAATAGTGTCTATTTAACAATTATTTCATATGCAGGTTTGGATTTTCTCCTAAATGAAAATATTTAGAAATTATGGAATTTTATTAACACGGGAACCGGTGGATCCAACATACCTTGACAAATTTACTGACTTTTTTAGGCAATTTCCCCGTTCCCCCATCTCACGACGCGGGAGCCTTGTACGGGCCTGCATGGTAACGTTTCTATTTCTCCCGATTTTTGTTCTTTTGTTCCTCGGAACAAAAAAGGAATAGAAATCTATTTGGTAACGCCAACTTATTTTTCTATTCCTCGAAATAGAAAAGTGGCTAGGGAGTATATTTGGAACATAAACAAAAAAAAAAAAAAAATTAGCTTCTTGTTCTCGGGAGCAATTTCTAGAAATAATTTTTTTTTCTTTTCTATTTTTCTTTTGTTCTTCTTCCTTGTTATGGCCATCGCCAACCGCTTGCCAACTGTCGGCCACCTCCTGCCGCTTGCGGCCACCGTTGGCAGGCGACCGTCAGCGACTGTCGGCGACGGTTGCCGCCACCCGTAGCCCACCAGCCGACGACCGCCACCGTTCGCCGGCAGCCTGCTATTGCCAATCGTCGCATGACCACCGCCTGTGGCCGCACGACCGTTAACCGTCGTAGCCAACCACTGCCGTAGGACCGCTGCCCACAACTCACCGGCCACCGCCCCCTCCCGTGGCCCGTGGGCTGTGGGTGGCAATCCTACGGTGGCAGTCGGTGGCGATGGTTAGCGATCGTGTGGCGATCGTGCGACGATCATGCGGCGGTCGTGCAGCGATCGTGCGACGGTCGTGTGACGGTCGTGTGGTGGCGATCGGCGGTCCGTGAGTAAAACTCACCATAGTAATAGGAATAAAGAAGAGGGTCGTCTAAGATCTGTTATTTAGTTATTCACTAGAGCAATTATGACCTGGAAGTCGATCCAGGGCAAGTGTTCGGATCTATTATGACATAGCCATGAGGCGCGCAACGGACCTTTTTCATAGAGAGAAAGGCGCTTTCACATCTTCTTAACCCGAAATGGCACCTAAATATTAGTTTGTTGTTTTACTTCTTATTTTTTTATTTCTTTTTTCGCAGAAAGTAGAAGAATTGGTTGAATCAAAAACGCAAAGGAGGTTCATGGCCAAGGGTAAAGATGTCCGAGTAACGGTTATTTTAGAATGTACCAACTATGTTAGAGTTAGAAACGGTCTTAATAAGGAATCAAGGGGTGTTTCCAGATATATTACTCAAAAGAATCGACACAATACGCCTAGTCGATTGGAATTGAGAAAATTCTGTCTTATTTTTATTTCTCGAACCGAGAGATCCGTGAATCGGGATCTTCAAGAGTCTCAGGGCCCAGAAGTGCATGATAAATATCGCCAAAGCCTAATACTGCAGACGAAAGAAAAACAAAAATTGCGTTTTCATTATGGTCAATGATTGAAGAAATAGAAGAAATCAAAAGGATTTTCATCTCGCGTCTTAAATGAAAAAAAAGTACATAAGGAGTGAAAAAAAAAACTTGGTTAGGGGAACCGAAGGTTAGGCCGACTACTTACTTACTTTAGTATAGCTACACGACCTATCGAATAAATACTGCATCACTTCAAACAGAAAGACTAAAGGCCACCTATCTGTGGCCGACTTTAAGTCAAAAGAGAAGCAGTGTTTATTGCCAACTAATCGATCAAGAGAGACCTGCACCGAGTTGGTGGCTGACTGGGCTTTTTCCTTGATCAAAGCAGATCAGCTCGCCTTCTTCTTATCCAAAAGTAAGTCGAATCGGGTAGCTAAGTTTGCTTTAAATGTGGATAATGAATTGGTGTGGGTCGAAGAGTGTCCGTCATGGCTGGAGCTGGAAAAATTAGATGGAAACCAATTAGAGTACGTCCTTCCTGCATTTAATCACTAGGTAGGGGTTTAGTTTAGAGATAGCCCCTCAGATGGTTGAAAAAGGGGTTCTTGCTACCTAAATATGGCTGGCTGAATGCGCCGAACCTGGACAGTGCCATGATGGACAGAGTTTGCCAACAATTCAAGCTGATCAGACCGCTCCTGGTGTTCGAACTAGTCATTAATGGTCGGTTTCATTGGTATCCTTTCGGTATGCGTTGACTCATAATCTATCTCATCATTGCAAACTAAAATTACTTAGCTGACTGCTGTGACATTTATGTTGGTGCTGTTGTCACAGCCAACCTAATAAAATCCTTGTCATTTATCCTCTGTCATCAGCAGCAGCAGCAATGGACGATGTTTTCGAGAAAGACTCGTCATTGAGGGACTGATCTATCGATACATCCTCATCATCTTCGGAATCAACAGCGACCTTCATATTCTCAATCTCCTGTGCGATCTCTGCCAGCTTGGGACGTTTATCTGGTGACTTTTCACAACACCGGATTGCAATCTGCAGCAACTGGAGCATCCCGTGGGCAGCACTTCGCTGCACTGATATCTCAGGGTCAAAGATCTCAGCAGTCCATTCCTCTCTCACTGCCCTGTGCACCCAGCTGCAGAGATCCACGCCTTTGACTCCTGGTGGGGTCGCATGGGTGCAGACTCGACCACTGAGTAGTTCGAGAAGCAGACAACCGTAGCTCCAGACGTCAGTCTTTGAGGAGATCCTTTGTGTGGTTTGGTATTCAGGGGATTTGAAGCAGACCATGGATTGTGTGGCAATGGGGAGAGCGATGAGCGAGGAGAGGCCATAGTCAGAGACAAGGATGATGTCATTTTGACTGAGGAGGACATTGGTCGATTTCAGGTTTCCATGTGGAATGATGATATTTGTTCTTGAGTTGGAGTTGACATGGAGGTACTGTAGGGCACGAGCTACGCCTCGAGCAGCTGATA
Source organism: Eucalyptus cloeziana (assembly GCA_014182715.1). Taxonomy (NCBI): domain Eukaryota; kingdom Viridiplantae; phylum Streptophyta; class Magnoliopsida; order Myrtales; family Myrtaceae; genus Eucalyptus; species Eucalyptus cloeziana. The sequence goes on from CM024640.1 coordinate 7,146,119, forward strand.
GTCTGGAGTTCCACCTGAATGGGACCCGCTCTTTGCTTCCCCTTCCTCCTATTGTAGTGGTTTTATGAGAAATAAATCACAATATAAGCACAGAGTGCCACAAAGTACCATATTTATGCAAATAAATTATTAGAACTTCTATATTTTTCTAGTTATTGAAGAGTGAGATTATGACAACCCGTGTAAAAGATAAAAATTCGAGCATGAAGAAGTCTTATAAAATGGAAAGGGAATAAAGAGTAATGGATGGTGCGAATCAGTTTGTATTAACACTTCCGATCCTGGATAGAAAGGGCTGATTCAACAGGACCAGTTTGTTTCATTTCTTCTTCTAATTATGACCCGACTGATCAAGAGCCGGTGAAGTTTGATGTTGACCCCTTGTTGAACTGGTCAATTGAATCTTTGACTTTTGAAAAGTTGAGAGTTGTTTGCAGTAACATCCCGTGACCTCTGGGATGTGCACTGAGCGTGTTGGCCATCTGAGCTAAGGCATTCACTTTGGGCACGATGCCTACTGTATATCTTCTACTAGTGACCTTTACAGCCTCTTTACCAGCGGAACCATCTAGTTGGTGCATTTCCTACAGAAAGATAAGGACTTACTATTTCGTTTGTGTTTAATTTGCTTGCATAATCATTGATGTGTGATTTTCAGAAGCGGTAGCTGATAAGGAAGGCTTAATGCTTGCTAAAGATGGCGGATTGCCAAAAATTAGTTGTTAAAAACAACTCAGAACTGGCGTTCAAGCTGCTTTGAAGGCCACTGTATGGAGCTGATTGGCACCTGCAACCAGTGGTTAATGATATATGATCTACACAGCAGCTTTCAACGGTAGGATGTGCTTGTTTTCCTTACTTTTTTGTTAATGTTAATAGAAAATTACATATTTTAAGTATGTCAATAGGTTCCAAACCTCTAGAAGTTAACTAGCTTTGTGGGACTTGGTATGCTGGGTTCTATGTTATCTTATTACTTCCTCATGTTTCTAATTACCAATAAAGAGAATGTCTAATGACTTGTGAGAGGGAAATCCTAAGGTTAATACTCAGGTCATAGTAAATAGTGTTGTTCCTGGTCATGGATGTGCTTTCCGGGACACTATTGATTTGGTTCGAAAGCCATAAGAGAGAGAGAGAGAGAGAGCTCACTGTGAATGCGGTTGAACAAGTTGCCTTTCTCTGCATATTGGTAGATCAACAGCTTCTCTTGCTTAGAGAAGAAGTAGGCGAGAGGAGAGATCAGATTCGGGTGTTTCTGATTGGTAAGCAACTGCAATTGCCTTGTGAACTCTTCGCTGGTCATGGGCTTCAGATTCCTCATCCTTTTTACCACAAGGGCTTGCCCGTTATCCAAGATCGCCTTGTAAGTGTTACCAAAGATGCCTTTCCCAAGTCCCTCTGCAGATGCCTTCAAAAGATCACTCAATTCAAACCCTCCACTGTTTTCCAAGAATATAAGCTTCCCTCTATCTTCTCCTCTCTCAACAACTCTGCCGCTCTCAACCGCCTCGCTTCTCTCTTCTTTCTCCTCTGCTTCTTCGTCTCGTCTATTCTCTTGGTTCATAATTTCTTTGAGCTTCTTGACCTTCTTATTGTACAAGATGAACAGCAAGATCACAGCAAGTAGAGCCACCACGTCGAACAGCAGAAAAATAATAAGAAAGACATTAATGGAAGAACCCTTGCCTTTTCCAGTATCAGAATGTGCATTTCCAGAAGAATAGGAAGACGACGGGCCATCGCTCACTGAGTTGAGAGTTTTAGAGTTTTCACAGGAGTGAGATGTAGGTGGTCCGCATAGTCCCAGGTTGCCTGAGAACGAATCCAAGCTGAATGATTGAACAACTTGCGTCAATGGGATCTGCCCACTTAAATTGTTGTTTGACACATTGAAGGAGATCAAGGTAGATTGATTAAACTCTGGGATTTTCCCTGTCAGGTTGTTGTTCTGGAGCCGCAATGATGCTAATGAAGCTAGACTCGGGAGCGACTCTGAGATTGGACCATGGAACTTGTTCCCCGAGAGGTCGATTTGGGCCAACTTCCCATTCCCTGAAAGATTCATTATATTCCCTCGAAGGGCATTGTTCTTGAAGCTCAGGATGGACAGCTCGGAGAAGTGAAGGAGGGCATTGAATCTGATCAGCCCCTTCAGTCCCATACCTTCCAGTGCTATTCCTGTGACACGGCCATTGTTGCACTGAATGCCGTACCATCTCGGTGGATCGTTCATGTAGCAATGTATGCCGGTCCAGTTACTGTTCAAGAAGGGGTTGTTGAAAATATTTCTCAGAATATAAAGAGCAACTCTCTCATCTTCATCGTAACCTAGCGAATGAGCACTTCTTGTGGTGATCCCATGGGTTAGCAGCGAGAGGAATAAGGCTAGGAATAATTTTCTGGGCGACTTTGTAGAACCCATGATGCTGGACATCAGAAGGTGGCTGGGCGTGTTTAGTGTAGTGGAAATTGCTTATAGATATGCTTGGATGCTCGATCAAATCGCGGATATACTCTTAGGTAAACCATGCCACAACTATACCAGGCTTTGTTTGAAGATGGAACCAAGACAGTTTTGTTGCATCTGTGCTGGAACTTCGCAGCTGAAGATTCCTAGGTAGGCTGTCTTCACATTGTACCTCATTGAACTGCTAAATTTTATGGGATATTCCCTCGGTTATGACCACCTAATAATTATTTGCTGCCTATTTATCGTCACCATCCTTGTTGCAGAATCCAGTTTGTCCATGGAGAGAATTGTTTGCTTTCCCGGGTTTTTATGATCAATCTAGGAACTTTAGTTTGGCGCAATCTGATTTTCGCAAATTGGCAGAAGGTTTTCTTGGAAATCTACTTCGTTTTATGTTTTTAGTTAGCAGTGGCGAAACAATATTTTGGGACTGTCCTAGCTTTGGCTGCGTAACCGTAAGTATAAAATTGCCATGTCCTTGTTGATGGATGGTCCTGTACATGAATTCGGACATTACAATCCTCATGTTTTAAATTATTGGTCATTACCCACTCTGATAAACTCTATGTTTGTTCGAGTCATTCGATTAGAAGTATCAAAAATAAGCTTTCTCATATGATATTCTTCAATTGCTCAATGGATATGTCGGCAATTTACAGTTACATAAAATACTTTCTTGATTACGATTTTTGAGGACAGGCTAGAATTTGTCTTAAAATTTCAATTATTTCTCAAGTCCAATTATCTACCAGGACAACATTAGATTCATTCAAGTTCAAACTCTTTACAATCCGAGAGCCCCACCCTAGGAGTTTTGCCCTGCCTAGCCTTAAAGAAAAAGATCAAAATGGTCAACGTGACAATCTGGGCATGCTTGATCCGGGTCAGCCTTAACCTCTCCAGCTTCTCCACCAATGTAGATCCGTCCTTGATTATCCTGCTGAGGTAGTATGAGTTGAAGAACTTGCCTCCTAGTTGTTGAGGTTGTCTCACATTGGTTGTGAAAGGGACTAGTGATCAGTGGTCGTTGTGACAGGGTTAGCCCTAGGCTCGAGTCATTGCCCACCGGCTGTGGATGAGCTCGGCCTCTCGGTACCACTTGACGGCCTCTCGGTACCACTTGACGAAAGCCGGCTCGTTGCGAAGCCCGAGCAGGTCAAACCCAAAATTTTCGCAACGAGCAGGTCAAACCCAAAATTACTTGGGACTCTGCATTTTATTGCTTACATAGCTCTTAAGAATTCTGAGTGAGCTTTTGAGAAGAACGAAACTCAAAACAGCAGGGTTTTAAAGTGCTAATGTTAGGCCAAATTATGCAAATTGAGTGAACCTATAAAGATTTCAGTGTCATTTGCCTTTGGATTAATGAATTATCTAAAACTTATCTATGAACTCGTTTGATGAAAATTTTGAAATAATAGCAAGCTCGGTCACTCTGCTCTCTATCAGCTACACAAGTTAGCTTTCTCGATCTCATGGTACATGATTATTTTAGAAATAAGTATACCTAAAATCCTAAAATTTATTGTAAAAGTGTTATCGAATCTTAAAACTTTGAAAAGAGAAATGAATTCACTTCGTCAACTCACGAGCCATCGAGGCACTCGGGGTTGATGAAGTTGCCATAGGCCTTCACATGCACTGGGATCATGCAATGACGGCTTGTCAAGGATAGCCGAACTAACTGAAAATTTAATTGAACCTTTTGGGTTTGGCATCGCTTACGATAATTAGTCAATGGAAACAAGTAGCTGACTAGAAGCAAACCGGGCACTTGACTATGCACCAACATACTACCCAATATAAAGCTTCCTGACTTGTTATGAAGAATTTTAATTATCCTGCTTAAACAGTGAGATTGAAAAGGAGATGCACAATAGAAGGATACCAGTTATTTTGAGCAAACCAACCCATAACAGATGCTGATCTTGTGAGCTCCATGTCTTCTTTGTTTTCTTGTGTTAATGTTATTAGGACACAGTTCAAAGAAAATTCAATGACATGAAATAATATGTTCTGTTTTCACGGCCAACCTAATAGAAGTCCTCAACATTTATCAGCCGTCATCACCAGGAGCTTTGGACAATATCATCCGACGACGTGACAAACTCGTCCTCACAATCATCGGCCACCTTCATATTCTCAATCTCCTGCACGATCTCCGCCATCTCGGGATGGTTATCAGGCGGCTCATCGCAGCAACATATTGCTATCTGCAGCAACTCGATCATCCGGTCAGCTAACCTCCTCTGCTTTCTGATCTCGGAGACGAAGATCTCGGCTGTCCATTCCTCTATCACTGCCCGGTGGACCCAGCTGCAGAGATCTACACCATGGACTCCTGGTGGGGCTGCATTGGCGTAGACTCGGCCAGTGAGTAGTTCGAGAAGCAGACAACCATAGCTCCAGACATCGGCCTTTGGGCAGATCAGTTGCCTGGTTCGGTATTCAGGGGATTTGAAGCAGACCAGGGATTTCACGGCGATGGGGGGCGTGACGAGAGAGGAGAGGCCGCAGTCAGAGACAAGTATGGCGTCGTCTTGAGCGAGGAGGACATTGGTCTATTTCAGGTTCCCATGTGGGACGATCACGTTTGGTCTAGAGTTGGAGTTGACATGGAGGTAGTGCAGGGCGCGAGCCACGCCTTGAGCGGCTGATAATCTGGAGTTCCACCTGAATGGCACCCGCTCTTTGCTTCCCCTTCCTCCTGTGGTAGTGGCTTTCGTTACATGATAATTACAATATGCACAAGGTGTCATAAACTAGCATGCAGCTTTCGAGGCCACAGCATGGAATTGATCAGCGGCCGGAGCCGGTGTTTACTGATATCTGATCTACCCAGCAGCTTTCGACAGTAGGATTTGCTTGCTTTCATTATCTACTTGTTATAGGAATTACTTATTTTAAGTATATGTGATTAGGTTCCATCGCTCTAGAAGTTTGGTGATCTTTTTGAACTTGATGTGCTGGTTTCTATGTAATCTGATTTAGTTCCTTATGTTTCTAAGACAAATTACTAAGTAATAGAATGTCTAATGACTTGCCGCTGAATAAGTAGAGAGGGAAATCCTAAGGCCAATATGCGGGTCATGAGGAATTGTGTTCTGGTCATTGATGTGCTTTCCTGGAGACAAAAAGATTTGGTTTGAATGCCATAAAGAGAGAGAGAGAGAGCTTGCCGTGAATGCGGTTGAACAAGTTGCCTTTCTCTGCATATCTGTAGATCAACAGCTTTTGTTGCTTCAAGAAGAAGCTGGCAAGAGGAGGAATCAGATTGGGGTGCTTCTGATCGGCGAGCGACTGCAACTGCCTCGTGAACTCCTTCCTGTTCATTGGCTTCAAATCCCTCAAAATCTTCACCATAGGGGCTTGCCTGCCATCCAAGATCGCCTTGTAGGTGTTCCCGAAGACGCCTCTCCCAATTCCCTCTGGAGATGCCTTCAAAAGATCACTCAATTCAAACCCCCCACCGTTTTCCAGGAATAAAAGCTTCCCTCTATTTTCTCCCCTCTCCACGACTCTGCCGCTCTCGACTGCCTCGCTTTTCTCTTCTTTCTCATCCTTTACTTCTTCTTCTCTTCTATTCCCTCGGTTTATGAATTTTGAGCTTCTTGGCCTTCTTATAGGACAAGGTACAGAGCAAGATAACAGCAAGTAGAGCCACCACGCTGAACAGCAGAGAAAGAATGAGAAAGCCAGAATTGGAAGGATTCTTCCCTTTTCCAGTATCATTATCTGCATTTCTGGAAGGATTGGAAGACAAAAGGCCATCAATCACTGACTCAAGGATGCTCGAGTAACAACAGGAGTTAGGTGTGGGCGGTCCGCATAGTCCTGGTTTTCCTGAGAACGAATCCAAGCCGAATAATTGGAAATTTTGCGTCAATGGCATTGGCCCGCTTATATTGTTGTTTGACACATTGAAGGAGATCAAGGTAGATTGTTTAAACTCCCGGATCTGCCCTGTCAATTTGTTGTTCTGGAGCTGCAATGATGCTAGAAGAGCTAAACTCAGGAGCGACTCGGAGATTGGACCCTGGAACTTGTTCCCCGAGAGGTCAATGTGGGCTAACTTCTGGTTTCCTGAAAAATTCATCATTCCCCCTTGAAGAGCATTGTTCTTGAAGCTCAGAATGGATAGCTTGGAGAAGCGAATGAGAGCATTGATACTGATCATCCCCTTCAGCTCCATACCTTCCAGCACTATTCCTGTGACCCGGCCATTTATGCAGCGAATACCGTACCATCTTGCCCCATCATCCACATAACAGTGATGCCAGTCCAGTTATTGTTCAAGAAAGGGTTATTGAAAGCGGCTCTCGGAGCATAAAGAGCGTCTCTCTCGTCTCCATCGTAACATAGCGAAGGAGAACTACTTCCAGTGATCCTCTGGTTCAGCATCGAGATGGATAAAGGTGAGGAATAATTTTCCGAGCAAGTTCGAGGAACCCATCATGCTGAACATCGGAAGGTGGATGTGAGTTTCTATGGGAATCTAGCGGCGATCATAGTGCATTGGACATTGCTTATAGTTGCTTGGATGCTCGATTGAATTGCGGATATGCTCTTAGGTGAAATCATGCCACAGCTATCAGATGTCTTTGCTTAAAAATGGATCCAAGACGGTTTAGTTGCATCTGTGCTGGAACTTCTCAGCTGAAAGTTCCTTGGCAGGCTGTCTTCACGTTGTCTTTCATTGAACCGCTTTGTCTTGTGGAATGTTCCCTCAGTTTTGACCATTTAATGATTATTTACTACCTCCTTGTCATCACCATCCTTGTTGCAGAATCCAGCTCGTCTATGGAGAGGATTGTTTATCATTCTGGGTTGATTTCATCAATCTAGCAACTTCAGTTCAGCACAATCTGATTCTCGCAAATTCGCGAAAGATTTCTTGAAAAATGTACTTTGGCATTTGTAATTAGCGAAAAGGAAACTTCATTCTTGCAATGTCTTGGCTCTGGTTATGTAACCATAAGGATAAAGAGTGCAATGCCCATTTGCTAAAAATTCTGCTGTACTTTCGAATTTGAATGCTGATGCTTTAAGATTAACTGATCTTGCCCATGTTATTCGATTAGAAGTATCAAAACTAAACTCCCTCGTGCGCAACTTACAGTTACATAGAATTCTTTCTCAATCGCGATTCATCATATCATAAACTCTCTTAGAAAACACATCACTAATTGCTAGCAACGAATCCGGGATGGAAAACTCCGCGGGGACACGGCTTCTCATACAACAACAGAGGCTCGAATCCATCTAAGCTTTCGATTTTTTTTGCCCAAATCCAATTTATCTACAAGTACATCCATTTTCTGATTCATTCAAGTTCAAACTCTTTACAATCCAAGAGCCCCAAGTGGGGTCTTGCCCTGCCCAGCCTCGAAGTAGAAGGTCAACATGGCCAACATTGCAATCCGGGCATGCTTGATCTCGGCCAGCTTCAACCTCTCCAGCTTCTCGACGTCCGGAATGTAGACACCGTCCTGGATCGTCCCGGCTAAGCCGAGCGGGTCGAAGAACTTGCCGCCCGGGTAGCCCTGATCCCCCGTGGCGTTGGCGAAGTTCTCGGCGGTCTTCGACCACGGCGTGGCCCACTCCACCGACTGCGAGTCCGGGTTGAAGAAGTCGACCCACCGCTTGCTCTCCACCCACCCCATGAGGATCAGCTGGGTGCCGAGGAGGGAACCGAAGGAGAACGGGGCGATGGCGCCCGGGTCGGCCCCGGCCTCGAACCACGGGATGCCGCTCCAGGCCTGGCCGACGAAGATGCCGACCACCGCCGCCATGGCCCACCGGCCGTGGATGAGCTCGGCCTCCCGGTACCACTTGAGGAATGCCGGGTCCTTGCCGAGCCCGAGCGGGTCGAACCCGTAGTCACCCGGGAGCCTGCAGTTGATCATTTTCCAAAGTACTAACGTCAGGCCAAATTATACACTTCAGCATCTCATGTTTTGTACACAAAATACCATGCAAAGAGAGACACTTACGAGCCGTCGAGCCACTCGGGGTCGATGAGGTTGCCGCCGCCCTTCACGGCGGGGATCCAAGACTTCTTGGGCTTAGCCGCCGCCGCGGCAACCACCAGGTTCCTAGAACCAGCTCTGCTCCCCGCCTCGTTCCCGAATCCGGCCGCCCTCGACAGGGACCGGCTCCTCCTCCCGCCGCACAGGAAGGCCGACCCCAACCCGTTCACCACCGCACCGGAAGTCGCCGCCATGCCGGCCCCCGTCTCTCTCTCTCTCTCTCTCTCTCTCTAGAAGCTTGTCTGAGGTGTGGAGCTGGGAGGCGAGAGGGACGGACAGAATCTAAATCAACGTTCCTGGCGGGTTCAAGTGGGATAAGCAAAATCCGGCAAGGAAATCCAGGCGGGGGACAGTGGATAGATTACGGACCAATAGGAACTTGAGCTCCATCCTCTTCCACGTCTTCATGTAGGCTACGTGGACCATTTCCGCGCCTCTACTTTCTTGAGTGCTTCTTCGCTTCCTCTTTGTCAATCCAGTACTCCTAAAATGTGGCAAAAATCAAGCTGCCAGCTGGGAGTATCCACGTGAATATACCAAAATTCCCAATGTAGAGGGAAAAAAAAATCATTGTATCCATTGGGATCACCCCACCCTTTGCCACGTCTAGATTAATACAGTTGCGAAAATTTATCCCCTATTAATTTTTATTAAATTAAATTAATATCATCAAAAATCACAAACCGATACATTTGTGATAAATAGAGTATAGAAACACAAACTGATAGACCCGTCAACTGTCATGTGTTATTTAAATCAATAATTTAATGATAAATTTAATGGAAACTGACATAGGGTAAGTAACTAGTTTGAATTTTCTTTTTGTAATAAATTAATTTAAGGTAAATTTATCATAGACGTACCGGTTTGGAGTATTTCGTGGTATTAACCCTATTTACAGTAATATGGCTACATTTGATGAACCAGGATAATTTATATCTTAACTGGTGTCTATCTAATATTTGGTGTAGCACTTGATCTGGATATAATGAGGATCAAGAAATTCCACACAGGGAATGGGATTCGGTGAAATAGGGTATTTTCTACCTGGAAAGAAATAAAGAAAAAAACATTGAAAATAGAAAAAAAAGTGGCCTTAATCAAGAGCAAGAGAAGGGGAGCAGAAGTGGAATGCAGAGAGGCTCTGTTGAAGCTTGGCATGGTGGTCATGGTTGTGGTCGCCATGGCCTGTAAGATGTCGCAAAGCATGGTGGATGGCATAAATCAATTTTCATGTTATATTCAGACATTTTCCAAACGCCGTAGAAGATATTGGAAATCTCATCATATTTTTAATCAATCCAAATTTATTGTATCCGAGGTGCCTGAAGGATTGCCAAAGCAATTTATGGAATTTCGCGGGCTGCCTGGATAATTTGATCAAAATTGGAGGGAGGCCAAAGTAATTCACTCAAAAACTCATTTTGGCTCTTTAGGGTGTGCATGACATAATTTCTATTCTGGAAATTAATTTATGGCAAGAACTTGCTTTCTTAATTTTTATTCCCTGAACAAATTTCCGAACAAAAATGCATTTGATAACGATTCAAAATTTCTATTTTTGGAACAGAAATTCCTTTAATAATAAAAAAAAATCTATTTCTAGGGGGTGGCGGTCGGCAGTGGGAGTCCGACAGGCAGTGAGTGGGCGGCGGGTGGTGACAAGAATGAATCTATTGTTCCAAAAATAGAAAAGCTAAAAATTTTAGTTTTTGATTCTTACTCTAAATCTATTTCTAGAATAGAAATTTGTTTCAAAAATAGATTAATGAAATTCTATTTCCAAATGAATTTCTATTCCAAACTTGTTACGAGGAACAGAAAAATAAAGAAATAGAAAAACATAAATTTTATGATGTGTACCCTTAAATTGTGTAAGTGGCTAGACAAAAGGTTTGGCATGGACCTTCAAGAGATGCCTTCACCCTTGCATTCTTGCTGGACTGGGCCCTTGGATGTAGGAGCCTAGGCCATTACTTTGTAAGTTGTATGCCAACCTTAGGGCCCTAACATATTTAAATGACTCAATAGATTCAAATCTCGACTTAACCAATGTCCATCGATACGCACCAATCATCCTAGTCCACATTTACTAATTGCATTAGATCAACCAATTTAGATCGAATACTCGACCACACAATCGACCCCACACATTAGTGGGCCATAATACATTCTAAATCACTTGAAAGATTAGAATCTTGGCTCGACCAATCTCATTAATACACGTAAATCGTCCCAGGCCACATTTACTAATTGCATTAGAACAATCGATTGAGATCAAATGCTTGAGCATGTCATCGATAACCAACCCCACCCCCACCCAAAAAAAAAAAAAAAAGCTTCACAAAGATTGAAATTTATCAACCAATTTAGATCGAATACTCGACCACGCAATCGACCCCACACATTAGTGGGCCATAATACATTCTAAATCACTTGAAAGATTAGAATCTTGGCTCGACCAATCTCATTAATATGGGTAAATCGTCCCAGGCCACACTTACTAATTGCATTAGAACAACCTATTGAGATCAAATGCTTGAGCATGTCATCGATAACCAACCCCCACCCCCACAAAAAAAAAAAAAAAAAAAAAAAAAGCTTCACAAAGATTGAAATTTATTTAGCCCATCCTGGATATCCAAGATCTTTTAACTTCTTCGAACATCATTCCGAGCTTGTTTTCACCTTAACCCTAGGCAAAAACGCCATAAGTAAAAGTTTAAGTCCATAAAAGTGTCCCTCCAGGATTGGTATGCCTGAGCCACTGGGGGTTTCCACCTTACGAAGCAGAAATTGCTCGCACAATTTCTACCAATTCCATGCTAACCGCTTTAGACAAGGACCACTTGCACATGTTACAAATTTGAAGTCGACCGGTTGATGGAATTCGCAAGTTGTTTTAATTAGCTTCTCGGTCGTCAGACCTCTGTATTTGTGTAATTAGCTTATTCAAAAAGATGTCTGAAGTCGCGCGTCAAAAAGTCTAGAACACCCCACAACGCATTGCTCTCCCAATTCCCAGAGCCTACGCAAACATACAATTCTTCAAACAAGCAATGAGTTCATCATTTACCAACGACTCTTATTGAATTGCATTTTCCACATTTTCCGAGGACACATCAGAACTGAACTCAACTTGCACGCCAACGACTATCAATCTCACACACAAATGTGGCCCAAACCAAAGATTTTGTAAGGTGTAGGCCAAGCCGTGGACATCACATTTAAATGATCCGCAATTTCAGCTCCATCCATCTCAATCGATACACCTAAATTGTCCCAGTTCACATTCCTTAAGTCATATCAACATGACAAGTTCTCGAATCACTTTGAACATTAGACCATATAATTTAAACGTAGTGGGTGACCGTTTGACCATTCAACTAATTCATTAAATCTCTGCTTACGAATAGGCCCACATGCATCCCAACACCAATCACAGGGCCTTACCAGAGCCAAAACTTAAAACCCAAAATGTATAATCTCCTAGAGTCGACATGCTTGGTTCGAGATTCAAGTAACTTCCATCTTAGAAAGTAGAGATCGCCCGTTTAATCCCCGAAAGCTACGCGAATCATCCAATTCTTCAAACAAGCAAACGCTGCATCATTTACAAAACGACTCTCGCCGAAATGCATTCGTCCACATCTTCTCAGCACTCATGAGTCATGAGGAAGTGAGAACTGAACTCAACTTTCACGCCAACAACCATCAAATCTCTCTCTCGCACACACACTTAAAAAAACTTGCACATCTGCCTTTGCGGCTGCCGACACGACATCCGCCGCAGCGGCCACGCAAAAGACTTTCGATGTCTTCTGGAGTTTCATGGGGACGTGACCTGATCCCCATCGATCCGAGCGCAGATCGTGGAAACGTCGCCTGTCACGGAGTCAACCCGCGGAGTCTTCTGGCATTTTCCATGGCTGAAACCCGGCAAGCCACTACGTTCACTCGTTCCATCCACTAGACCGCCCCCTCGTTAAAGAAAAGTGCAGATGAAATAAATTAGGTTTAGAAAGCGCGAGTTTTCCGGGTCGTGCATGAGTTATTGGCGATAATAAAAGAATGGTTTTTTTTTCTTCAAAGGATCTGTTAAAGAATGTCCTGGAAATATTAGCTGAATGATTGTCATCGACATAAAGTCTTTTTAACCGGTTGCTTAATAAATGTGCTCGTCAACTAATGACTTTTTTTAAAAGATTATTTGAACGGGTGGACGAGTGAATTGGGTGGTAAGCAGAACCAAGAGAGAGCCGGTTTTAGTTTTAATTTTGATAGATGGGTATCTTTGCCCAAATTGAGTATGTTTTAAAATTACTTTATTTGAACTTTGAGGCGTAAAATTCGGGAGTATTCTCAGAAGCAAGGAAGAAAAACTTTCTTTTCAATTGAAGGGACAGACATCCGAGCATTAAAATGTTAAAATAAAGAATGCATCTGGGTTGGGCACCGGGATACCAAATTACCATTTGAAGCCCCCGTTGAAAATTTTCTTCTTACTGGTTAAACACGTGCTTTGCATAGTGTCTAGAAACAGCATGTCTAATCGGTATGTTCTAAACATTGTGTGAAACTTAAAAAAAATGAGGTAAATGGCAATTTTTGCTTAAAACGTATAGATACATAACAATTTTATAACCATGTGAAAGGAGTCACGCCGCAGGTGATAGCTCAGTTCAATCACACCTACTCCTCTCCTTTTTTTTCCTTCTTCTTATATTTGTTTTTTTTTTTTTTTTTATCTTTTATGTCCATGTCATGTGGTATTGAGATAGGACCTCTTTTTTGTTTGTTTCATTAAACTAAGAGAGTAGCGACGATGGGCCTCTTTGGGTAGACAACAAGGTTCATCCATTTGGAAGTCCTTGATCGACAATTCTTTGACGTTCTTACAATTTTCCCAAGATACGTTGAATGTTGGAGGCACAAGAGCCGGATACAACGCAGGAAAAAAAGCGTTGTCCTTTCGCTCGTTGCGATCCGTCTTTCTGATTGTGCTACCTTGAGAAGATCTAAATTCACTCGAAAGCATATCTTGGAAGCATTTTCAATAAGAATTCGAAGTATCGGGGCAAGGCAATTTAATTCTTTTATTGTTTCCCTTTCGGAAAAACCCCTTTTGATGTGGCGAATTGCAATGGATTAACCCATTTTTAGAATTTTCAAATAGAGTGAAAGAAAAATAAATTTAGAGGGACCTTGAATCGGAACCTTAGAGTGCCTTAGTCATCTTCATTTTTCCCGTTGAAAAGTTGCATTATCAATTGTCTGGGCTTAGTTCAAGCGGTGAGCACGATCGTCTTTCGGCTTGAGACCAAGTATGAATCACCATGCTCGGGCGGGAGCACAAATGTTTGTGCCTTCGATTATCATTCGGTATGCTTGTGTCACGGTCCGTGAATCCTCTTGTACTTGTGATCTTGTGAGTGGTGCTTAGGGTTATCGAGTGAAGAGTGAGGAAATAGAAGGGACGAACACAACTAGTCCGTGGGAGTGGCGTTTGGATGGTTGGTGTTAAAATTTTAGGATAGAATGATTATATTACTTAGGAGCTTTGAAGGCGGGATAAGCCTCCCGTGCACAAACTGGTCGGGAGTTGATGCCGCTCTCCTGACAAGGCCATGGCAGGCCGAAACCAGTTGTTGAATATAAATAGATCTATTGTCTCACTCGATGGATTAGATGCCTGAGCGAAGCTGGATGTGATACGATCTTGTACAAAGAAGCATTCGCCATATTGTTCGTTGGAACAACTATAAAAAGAAGGTTGGCTTGGCGAATTCCACTCGCCAAGCGTCTCACAGGTCGTTCCGCGACCAAGGAAACTATCGGCCCGTGACACTTGGGATGAACGAAACAACACATTCGATCGGGATAAATCGCGTGCCAAAAAAAGAGTCCGTTCATCCCATCAATATGAAAATAAAATAGTTGCAATGTAAATAGTGAAAAATCAAAACATTACACAAGAAAAAAATGATAAATATTATGAAAAATCTCAAACTGTTATACTTGTGACAAATTTTCTTAAACTAATGATATCAAATTGGTACATTTATAACAAATTTATCCGTTCGGTTTCATTAAACTTTATTATCAAATTATTGTGTTGGATAATACGTGGTCTCTGACTAATCTACTAATTTAGGATTTTGCCTCTCATTTGTTATAAATATATCGAGATTTTTTATGATTAATTTAATTTTTAAAAATTAACGAAAAACAAATTTATCATATATAGGTTTTATGGTGACAAAATTTATTGGAATTAAATTTGTCGGAGGTTTTTCGAAAGAAAACACAACTTCACATGTGGCTCCAACTGAAAAAAAGACACGAGGAAAGAAGAGAAAACATTAAACAAATGCGGGAGAGGGAGAGGGAGAGACGCACGGTACTCTCACAAATGATTACGTGTGCAGAAGCGACGTACGGCCTGTTCATGTTTATGTATGTGTCCCACCCCGCATGTCATCCTTCCTCCCTCGTGCACTGTTATATGCCCACAAATCTCTCTCTCTCTCTCCTAATCTCCGATGATACTGTGCTCGTTCGTGCGCGTCCGCGACTGGTGAATTCTGCTCGCTAGAATCCACCGCTTCCTCGCTAGCTCAGCTCCTCCTCCGTCGCCGTCCAGGTACCCTCTCTCTCTCTGCTGTTGTCGTTGTCGTGGTAGATGGAATCGACCTTTTTTCCTTCTGGGTACGGCCGCTTTCCTTCTCCGCCGCACGATCCGGGCTCGCTTCGAACGAGGGCCGACCCCCTTGTGTTGGGTTGCTTGCGATGGATGATGGGTTGTCGCGATTCCCCGTGCTTTGCAGCCGAATCTGGTTTTCTTTGGAAGGTGGGGTGGCTCGTTGTCGAAATGATCCTGTTTTGTCAAATGGGTTATTGGAGTCTTTAGGGTTTGCGCGTCGCCCTTCTTTGGGATCTGTGCTCGATCGGTTCGGGTTCCTTTGAGTTTGCCTGGGGGAAAGGGGAAAAGGGGAAAAAGGGAATTGAGTGCGAGGGGAGGTTTCCAGCTGCGTCACCGTTCTTGATCCTGAAGTTTTGCATATTCACATGCGGCGAGTATTTTAAGAACGTGCCGGTGAAGGGTTTGTTGGAAAAATTGTTTCTTGATTGGTTTTCAGGTTGTATTTCATTGCCCAGGCCGGTTGAATTTCCTAAGATTTTGTAATCTTTATTCTTTTCTCTTGCACATCCAGGGCCTTTTCTTTTGGGTTTTTTTTTTTTTTTTTTTTTTTGGGGGTGGGGGGAGGGGCGCTGCCCATTGTTGACTGGACGCTTCCAGCATTATGCAACGTAGCATTTTGTTATCGTCTATAATCCGCTTATGTCAGTGCTTACATAAATTGCTGTATATAAAATTTGCTGTCCCAGTTTTTCCTACACTTTTAAATTCATTCGGGTTGCTCTGTATTGGTCTGTGCAGTTTTGGGGAGATTGACGCGGCTTTAGATGATCTGGATCATCTCTGCTCTGAGCACTGATGGGGGGTATTCTGAGCTTCAATGGTTCCAGATGCGGCGCGCGGGACACCTGTGAGATTGCGCCAGGTGAAATTTGCAAGAGGCAGAAGGTGTCGTTGAGCTTGTTCGAGGATGATATGAGGTTGATACCCAGCCTTCCGGATGAGATATCGTTTCAGATCTTGGCCAGACTTCCTAGAATCTACTATTTGAAGGTAAAGTCGGTGTCGCGAGCTTGGAGAAATGCGATTACAAGTGCTGAACTCTTCAGTTTGAGGAAGGAGCTCGGAACATCTGAGGAGTGGCTTTATGTTTTGACAAAAGTGGATGAGGATAAGCTTTTGTGGCATGCTTTGGATCCTTTGTCGAGGAGATGGCAAAGGTTGCCCCCGATGCCTATGGTTTCATTTGAAGATGAATCAAGGAAAGGCCTTGGGAGCCTACGGATGTGGAACGTGATGGGTTCAAGTATTAGAATTGCAGATGTCATCAGGGGCTGGCTCGGGAGAAAGGACGGATTAGATCGGATGGCTTTTTGTGGATGTGCAGTTGGGGCTGTTAATGGATGCCTCTATGTGATCGGTGGCTTTTCTAGAGCCTCGGCCTTGACAAGTGTTTGGCGATATGATCCTGCTCTAAATGCGTGGAGTGAAGTAAGTCCCATGTCAATTGGTAGAGCTTATTGTAAGACAGGCATGTTGAACAATAAGCTTTACGTTGTTGGTGGGGTCACTCGTGGTCGTGGTGGCTTGACCCCACTTCAGTCGGCAGAAGTGTATGACCCCCTCACTGGTTTATGGTCCCAAATACCAAGCATGCCTTTTGCCAAAGCTCAGATGCTTCCTACTGCATTCCTTGCCGATCTGCTTAAGCCTATTGCCACTGGAATGACTTCATACAGGGGAAGGTTGCTAGTGCCTCAAAGTTTGTACTGCTGGCCTTTCTTTGTGGATGTTGGAGGAGAAGTGTATGATCCTGAAATTGACTCATGGGTCGAAATGCCACCTGGTATGGGTGAGGGTTGGCCCGCAAGGCAGGCAGGCACAAAGTTGAGTGTCACTGTAGAAGGCGAGTTGTATTCGTTGGATCCGTCTAGTTCTCTTGATAGTGCTAAGATCAAGGTATATGATCACCAAGATGATGCTTGGAAAGTCATTGCGGAAGAGGTCCCTATTCGTGACTTTGCTGATTCAGAGTCTCCCTATTTACTTGCTAGTTTACTGGGCAAGCTTCATGTTATCACTAGAGATGCAAATAACAATATATCGGTTATGCAAGCAGATGTGCAGAACAATGTCAATCCCTTTCCAATGGTTTCCTCATCTTTAGCAGAAGATTCTGTATTCAAGTTGGAATCAGAAAGAAATCTTTGGAAGGTCCTAGCCACTAAGAATGCAGGATCCGCAGAGCTTGTAAGCTGTCAGGCCCTTGACATTTGACAAGGGAGTTGGTAATTTTCTTAAATTTCGGCTACATTGGTATATATCTATAGGGTGCTATTACCATCCGAATCATTGCATGGTTTGACTTAAAGCTTATCTTCTTGTAAAGATAGCAAGCAGAGATAATTAAAAATTCTCGCTTCAGTTATCTCCACCGAAAATGTAAGATCAAGGCATGAAGCTTTCATACTTCTGCTCTTTGGCTTTTGGGTTCTAATAGCAATATTACTTTGATCAAATGGAGCCAGATTGATGCTTCTCCAAATACACTGGAGCACTATGCAGCCACTCGGTCCTTGCATTTTGCATAGTGTGACCCTTCGGTGTTAAGCTTTCTTCTGCTTTAAAATCCAATTGCCCAGCCTTGATCATAGTAGGAACCTTTTACATGTGCCAATAGTTATAACTTTTGAGTGGCTGTATAAGAGAGATGGATTGTTTGGCCAGCTTTTTTAAGAAGTACCACACCAGACCATCTTAGACAATGCGTGGTTTCTGTAGTTTGCTGTTTTAGTGGAGGGAAGGAAGACAAGTAGATTATTATAATATACAACCGTGTTTGAGCTACCTTTGTAGCGATGAAATGGCACTCTTCTTTGTATCATTTCACATCATCATGTTCATGATCCTTTCTTCAAGGACAAGACCAGTTACTCGGTCGATAAAGGCATGTCACCTCTTTGCTTCATTCTTTCTCCCCTTGCACCTTAGCTGTTCTGGCTTAATTACGGGTTGACGTAGCGAAGGACCTGTAAAGTGAGGCCATTGAATGAATGTCGAATCATGGTAGTTGGAGCTTCTTTCGAGCTTTCATTTATTCCCCATTGCCAATTGGCAATTTCCTACTTTCTGCATTTCATGTGTCTGTCGGTTCTGCTTTCTTGTTGGTTGGGAGTGTTTTGAACACACAGTTTCTTCACCAAAACGTACTTCTGTTCTCGCTAGCGCTTGTGCCGGAGCTTTGTCTGTTCGAGGAACTCGGTAATCCGATGACTGAGCGGCTCGGTGACCGGAGGCCGAGGGAGGTCTCTCCGGTGAGAACGACACGGGAGTATTCACGGGTTTCTCGTGGAATGTTTAAATTCGAGAGTGCACCATGTCGATTAGCATGTGATATGTATGATCTTCAGAATTGGGAGAGTTGGTAGCACGAGTTTTTTGAAAGGTCAAAACGCTTGCTGGTCAGAACGGAACTCCTCCGAAGGTAGGTGAGGCGAGCTTTCACTTTTTTTTTTTTTTAATTCTCTTTTTCTCTGCCCTTTCGCCGCCTCTAGCCCGCAGGCGAGGGTGACCCCACAAGGAACTAAAAAGGAAAAAAAGCAAAAGAGTTAAGAATATTAAAATGATGGAAAAAGGCATCAAAAATCTCAAACTTTGTTAATAGTGACAAATTTACTCCAAATTTTTTTTTGTGACATGAAAAACCCTGAAGTTTGCTAATCGTAACACATTTATTCCAAATTTTTATTTGTGACACAAAAAATCTTGAATTTTCATTTGTGTGACACATTTATTCCAAATCACAGGGGCATTTTGGTCTTTTTATTTTTAAAAACTTTTTTTTTCTTCACTCCATCGGCATTTGGCAAGGGCCACCATCGCCGGACGCCAGCTTCCCTCCGTCGGCTCCACCATGGCCGGTGGAGGAGGGAGAAGAAAAATTTTTTTTTAAAAAAGAAAAATAAAAAAACAGAAAAAATAAAAATAAAAATGCTCTTAATGGGATAAATGTTAGTTTTGAAAGTTTGGGATTTTTCATGTCACAAAAAAAAAAAGTTTGGGTAAATTTGTCACTTTAGCTTTGAAAAATTTGGGGTTTTTGGTGACTTTTTTCCTAAAATGATGGTAAAATTATGTCGGTCATCATTAATTTTCAGTCAAAATTTACAAATCGTTAATAAGTTTAAAAGTAAATTGTCAAAATTGAAGGGTTTTTTAAAGACTGATTGGTTGTCAAAAACCATTGCAAAAGAATTTATTGCACAAATAGTGAAAAAATTACTGTAATTGTATTTACATTTTGTTGTAGTTATTAAAACCCACTTGGCAAGATAAAAGTCAAAAATCTGACACGATATGGAAAATCAAACTGGCGTCATGCGTTGAATTCTCAAACGCATATTCGTCTTTTGTTCACCAAGCATACGAGGTTGAACCTTGCAGGCGAGGGTGACTTGTCGCTTGTGGCAAGTTGCTGGTCATTGCCGAGGCCAAACGACTAAGGGAGGAACAAGGAAAAAAAAAATAAAAAAGAAAAATAAATTAAATTAATAACATTTTGAAAATATAAAAAATAAAAAATTAATAAAATTTTGAAAAATAAAAAAAATTTGTTAATAATTTCCGATCAAAATAAGCCCGATGGACTACATTGATAAAACATGAAAAAGTTTGGGATTCAACTAATATAACTAAAAGATTTAGGATTTGATTGATAAAAAATATAATAAAATTAAAATTTTCTGGACAATTTTCCCAAATTTCATCCTCGAGAAAATTGAGCATCTCAAACCATTGCAACTGTCGATTCTCATAACAACGACATGACGAAACAGTTCTGAGTCCTCTTATTATTCTATGTCCAAATTGTCAGTCCAACTATGGCTAATTTATTACAAAAAAAAAAAAAAATTATTTGACAATTATTTAATTGATTCATGTCTGCTTCTTTGAAACTTTATCACTTGACAGCGACCTGATATTTTTTTTTTCCTTTTGGGTTACTGGGCCGGCTGGGATTTATTGATTTATCTTTTTCTTATTAAAAAAATGTAAGTTAGGTATTTTCGGCTTCATCTTTGAATCCTTCCTAGCAAAGTTGATTAACTAGCGATGCCCGTGCAGTTTGGTGAATGACAACTACGGCTCAGTTAAAAAATAAATAATATAAATAATATCTAAATTAATATCATGAAAATCTCAAATTGATACACTTTTAACAAATTTATTTTAAATTAATATTTTGACCATAAAAAAATCAAAATTGGTACATTTATAATATATTTACCCTTCATTAACTTGGATTAATATCATGAAAAATGAAAAATCGCAAACTAATACAACTTTAAAACCCCAAATTGGTACAATCGTTAATTGTTACGTGCCATCCATTTAATAATTTGACGATAAAATTTAAAGAAACGTCACAGTATTAATTTGAGATTTTTAGTGATAAAAAATTAGTTTGGAGTAAATTTATTAGTACTAATTTTGGGTTTTCCGTGATAATATAATTGCTTGTATTCACTTACAAAAATAAATCAACGAAAAATATTCTTTATTATTTACATATTTAGACATAAATTGTTGTCGTTGATGAAAATGTTTTTCATTAACTAATTATTTCAAACAATATAAACGATTACTTTTAGAAAATTAATTTTCAAATCATTCATTTTCTACTAAACAAATCGGCATACATTAAACAATATGGACGTCGCGCTAATTAGAGAGAGAGAGAGAGAGAGATTGGGCATGTGCTTCCAGGAAATTTTTCCAACTCAAGAACACGATCATCTCATCTTAGAAAAATGAATGAAATGAAACAATTCCACAGCAAGTGAGCAGCCATCGAAGCCTCTCATCTAATCGGATTATATCGATCGGAAATGCGCCTCGGGGGCAGTTTCCGCAGGACGTAGAGAACCAAGGCCGAGGGCACGATCTCCACCAACTGCATCGAAAGACATTACGTCGAACACATCAAGTTTCTTGCTGCCGCGGCCACAATAAGAGCCACACATCCACACATAAGCACCACTCACAGACATATACGCTACGCTAATAACGAAAGTTACCGTGTAATAGATTAGGTTTAGAATTGGATGATCCAGGACGTCGACGTCTGCATTGTCGTCGAAAGCCGAAATGGAGACCTGAAAGATGTACCGCGTAAACATCTGTTAGGAACTCGGGGTTCTGGGTTTTACTGGTGAAGTTTAGAGCTTGTACTAGGGTAACTCACCACTAGACATCTTATCAAGAAGCAAGTGCAGCAAGTTGCCGTGACGAAGCCCACCTGCAATATGGTTTGTTAGGCTGCGCGACCGAATTGACATAGCTGTGAAGTAAATTACTGCTCTTATACGAATTCCGATTGCTCAATCATTCAAAGGGTAAAAAGCCTGCTCTCAGATGAATTCTAATGGTATGCTAAACAGATGTTCTTTTGCACATTCATCAAATTCATGAAGCGGGTATGCTTAAGTAATTTAACCATTCTGCAAGAGATGCATAGGATAGTTAGTCGTGACGTAACGTTGCAATTAAAGAAGCCTACAAATTGCTCTGGAAAGGAGATCAATTTCTTCGCTTGTACCCTTTTCTATAGTGGCAAGTTCTTGCGTATCCATTGAACTTACAAAATCGAACTCGATGATCACATCTAATACACACCTCGTATAGCTTCTTCTGTCGGCCTCTCGATTCAATAGGAAAGCGCCTCAACATGACGAACAACCTGCGCAAAGTAACGGTAACTTACTTCGCCAAGTACAGAAAGCAACCGTTGGCCTGAGGTCATTTCCAGGAATTACCTGCCTCCATATATCAGAAACCCAAGTGCAGCACAAAATGAGACAGCTGCCAACATGAAATGAATATGTGGCATCAATCGCGAAACAAGTAAAACACCAGTAAAAGGAAACGCGGCTTAAGTTGCATAACACGAACCTACTTACTAATCCTTTGTTCAAATACCAGTAATGGGAAGCAGAAGAAAGAACAAGGCAGTAACAATGAAAGAAAGGCTTTTGTCGTCCCGTAATTTGCCTAAACAACACTGACCTGACAGAAAGAGTCTTGAAATCATGATCGCCGTATGAGTCTGGCTTAATTTTAGACCGATCCAGATGCACACCTATTGCCACAATTGTGAATTTCACTGACATTAAGTCAGATACAAGAATCAAATCCTGTTGATCTGGTTTCTTCCAGAAGTGAATAGAAACGAGAACGAAGTACCTCACCTGTATGAAGTATATAAGTCCGTTGATTGCATAATACGTCGGCCTAAGCTTATCGATAGGAAGACTTCGAGCCTGTCCAATTAAAGAACTTTCAACAACCATCAACTTGGCTTTCCGCATGTGAGGATTCACAACATAAAAGGCGACAGTAGTGCACAAAAAAGCCAGTACCTGCAGATATATCTCAGCCCAGAACAAGACTAGTAATGTGTACGTAGAGAAAAATAATAGTCCGGGAAGATCGAGAAGCATTATTTCAAGTGTCTGTTGGGAAACAAATGTTAGAATTACAAAATCAGATACCACATTTTTCGACAGTAATGCACAATACTCCTCATCTCAGATACTACAGATCAAGAGACCGATGAACGTCGGCGAGGTAACAAGACGTACCTTGGGCCTGAGAAGAAACACGCTCTTGTAGATGCCGAACATGAAAGCCCTCACTGACAAGATGCAGATTCAAGAATCACTACAGAGATCGAATGTGGTTCGCCTCAAGAAAGAAAACGGAAGATCCCGGCGATCCTCACCTCCGTTCACGACGAAATTCATCAGATGAAAAATCTTTTGCGTTGTCCAGCCGAATTCGGGTACTCTTAATTGAATGCGGCACAGTTGCACCTACACAGCGGTTAAAAAAACATCCCAAGATTTCAGCTTCTTCACGATTCAAGATGATGAATAACGTCGTCCGTGCAAGGAAACCCGCATTCTGCGTGCGACCATGACACAAACAAGACAACCTCCGTCTCAAGAAAAGAAAGTACTCGGTGATATTCTAAATCACAACAAGAACGATCTTCAGGAATTTTCTCATTGCATCTTCTTCAGGATCAAACTCACCTGCAGACGACACGACCGTGCAAAAGAAAGAAGACAAAACACACGCAGGCGGCGCGCAAAACAAAAGACTCAAACGATCCGCAGCGAAACCAAACCGCCCAGATCTTGTGATAAATCTGAAGAAAAGGGTGAGCAGCAGATGACGACATACCAAGGCAATGAAAGAGATCAACGCGTACGATCCACACAAGGAATAATAAATCCCCTTCTGCCATTGCTCGGACTCGTCGATCTCGTCCCACCAATCCGACGCACGATCTCCGCCGCCGTAATAGCTCCTGCCCCATTCAAAACCACCCAGGGTCTTTCTCCTCAACAGGGACCCGCCACCCATCAACATCAGTCAATCCCCCCACCTGAAAACGTGTAAAGGAACGCAGACGAGATCTGCAGAGAAGTTGAGGAAGAGAATGTTCTTCCCGTTGCTCAGAAAGAGAGAGAGGGGGTGGATTCTTGCATGGCTTTGACGACATGAGATGGCGAGGGAGAAATGGAAGGAGTACGTGGCGAGGAGAGGGGGAAGACACGCAAGTTCACATTGGAAACGTACGTGTGATCGTTTGACGGCTTCCTCGGTAGCATATTCGTTG
This sequence comes from Eucalyptus cloeziana, assembly GCA_014182715.1. Classification (NCBI taxonomy): domain Eukaryota; kingdom Viridiplantae; phylum Streptophyta; class Magnoliopsida; order Myrtales; family Myrtaceae; genus Eucalyptus; species Eucalyptus cloeziana. The sequence goes on from CM024640.1 coordinate 7,169,944, forward strand.
ATTGCGCAACAGAAAAATGCCCTGTCATTGTCCTTTGCCTTTTCTCCTCATGAGCAAAGATGGCCGCTGAAAAACCATAGCCCTCCGCGGCGCAACTGGCTTAGAATCTCTCCCCCTTACAAAAGGAAAAAGTTCGAATCCAAGCCACGTTAGGGATTCTTACCTGGAGTATTGTGGTGGTGGGTTCTGCAATGCTCCTTCAGGGTTTTCTCGCCGGCTGTCGGGATTCCCTAGGTCACAAAAAAAAAAAAAAGATGGCTATTTTTTTTTTTTTGTTTTTTTGGGTCAAAAAAATGGTCGTTGAAATCACCACTTCAACCACTGGGGGTTTGTCCTAGTGGCCACCCTTCTATCTTAGAAGGGGGAGGTTGAGGATTTAAATCCCCACATTTTCAAGGGGGATTGGGATGGAGACGATTTTATTTCAGGAGTGGGTTTCGACTCCCACGCCCTGCTAGGAGGCAGGGCAAAAATCTGAGAGTGAGTGTTAGAGTAAGATTAGAGTAGAACCGACAAAAAAAAAAAAAATCACCACTTTGACCAAAATAAAAAGAAATCACCACTTTTGATACCTACTACTAGGGGTGTGCAACCAGACTGGGTATACCCTGTTCTTGGACCGGCCCACCCTAAAAACAGGGTCGGGAACCGGTTCCCATTGAAACTGGTCCGGGACTAGGTTCCCAAAATTTGGAACCGGTTTAAACCGGTCCGGGAACAAGGTCCAAGTCCACCCGGAACTCGGTTCTGGGACCGGTTTTGTAAGTAAAGGTACAAAACTTTTTTTTTCCTCTCAATATCTATTCTTACTCTCGCAATCACACGATATTTTTCCTCTTGGCTTACTCAAACACGCATGGCACTCCTCCTTTGTCATTCCTCTTCCTCACTTGCTTCCCTTCTTCACTGGCTCCCTCTCACACCATCTGATGGACGAACGGTGTTTGTCGCTGCCAAATTCTTGTGTATCACATGGATTTGTTTGCCTAATTTCTCTTTTTATGAGGATTTATGTCTACATAAATGAGTAGCTTAATATAATAGTTGTGGGAATAAAATTAATATTAAACCCATGTTTGTTGCTAATTTTTTGCCTTATGATTTTATTTATTCTAATTAGCCATATGGATCATTAATTTTCCGTTTAGTAAAAAAGTTCATGTATTAATTTATTATCAGTGCTTAAAGTTTCAATATAAATTAGGAGAATTACGTTATTTTCTCCCTTATTAATATAAAATTCGAAATTGTATAGGATATCAAGAAATTGCAAAACTGGTTCCAATGGAAACAGGGTTGACCCTGGAACCGGATTAGAAAAACAGGGTGGGTTGGGTACAGGGTCCAATACAAACAGGTCGGATATATGGTCCAAAAAATGGGAACCGGTTATAACAGGATCGGGTACAGGGTCCAGGTCTAAACCCTACCCACCCTGGACCCTATCACCCCTACCCACTACTTGGTCCCACTAGACTTTTCCACGTTGGCAGTTATCTACACTATGGACAGTTCTTTTTCCTTAAAAAAATACATATTATATTAATATTTCGATATCTTTGAAAGAGGATAGATTCGAATAAGAATATATATAATCTAGAGATCTGATCGCATGGAAAATCGACGGGCTTATTGAACGGTTTACATTAACCGAAGGACTTTTGGTCTCCTTATTCCGTGTTAAAAAGATATGAACCCAAATAACCGATCGTGGATTGGATATCTCTATCTATAGTATCAATAATTGGAACTTTTAGAATTGGTGTTCACTTTCCAATTATTAAAGTGCCGTGGACATTTTAATATTTACCACTAAAGCGAAGTCTAAAATGGTTATTATTATGGATTTGAGTGGGCGTTTTCTTATAATTTTATGGAAGGGTGGCGTTGGAAAGAGTGAAAAGTAAGACAAATTGATGGGTTTTCATTAAGGCTCTATTTGTTTTATAATGATTTTTGCTGGAAAATATTCTCAAAAGAACTTTTTTTTTAGGAAAATGAAGATTCACATGTTTTGCGACATTCACAAATAATATGGAAGTTATTTTCTAATGTATGTTATAGGAAAATTATGAAGCACGCATTTAAGAAAAAAATCAAGTAGAATGCTAGATCCCAAGGGAAGGGTTATTGACCCTGAGCGCTAGAGTTTCAGGCTTGGCCTTGGGGACTTGAGTATGTTGTTGAGGTCCTGAACGGAGCGTCACGGACTCGAGTTGAGCATTGGGGACTCTTTTCTAGGTGTTGGTGTTGGGGTCTTGGCCTTGACAGTGAGGGACTCAAACCCAATCTTAGGAGTCTCGGGTGCCGCGCTCGAGTCCTAGGCCTTGTCGCTTGGTCCTAAGCTCGGACCCTAAGGTCTCTAGGTTAGCCTTACGGGCCTCAAGCATGAGTGTCGGGATCCAGTCATATTTTGAAAAATGATTTATGTTCTTCGTAGAGAAACCGTTTTCTTGAATTTAAGCATAGGTTTTTGTTAAATATGAAATGATTTTCTGTTGACCCATTCTTCTAACCAGCCCATAATGTTGGCAAATGAAGAAAATGGTTTTTGATATTAAATTTTGCAAAACAACGACCAAAGGTAAGTATATAAATAGAGTAACAATAAATAATCATTAATGAGTAAACGAACCAAGTCAACAAAGACTCATAAAATGACATTTCATCTAACGGAAGGACCGCATTAAACCACATTTTGAAAATTAATGTATTTAATTGAACAAAAACTCATAACTACCGGATCGAACATTGAGAAATAATTTATGTATTTAAAATGACATTATTATTTCTTTCGAAAAAGAAAATATGATGGCTTTACACAGGATTCAAGTTTCAAGTTACTCGTCATATAATTCAAAATCCATGCCGACACCTACCCATTTAAGCCCTAGTAGGGCTCGGGCAGAGTCGAGAGCCCGACGAAACCGAGCCCGCTCCCATCCCCAATTTGATCGGACCGGGTTTTACCTTGCCATCCCATGAGAAAAAAATGGCACTCTAGGACTAGCGCGCAAGTCCGAATACGCTAATTTCGTGTCAAAGTCGAATTCGAGTCACAGTAGTACTCGATAGAAATCGCCAAACTAAAAGACGAAGCGCACGCTGGGTCACGAGAGCAGGAAGGGAAAGGAAAGGAACAGTGAAAAGCGAGCTGCCGTCGGGTCAACCGGTGTCAAAACAGGAAAGAGAAGAAGAAGAGAGGGAGAGAGCGCACGGCAAGGAGGAGGAGAAAAGGCGAGTTGACTTGGACAAACTGCGGTACAGAAAGAGAGAGAGAGAGAGAGAAGGGCCATTAAATACCAACTGCCCGAGGCGGAGAGAGAGAGAGAGAGGGAAGAGAGAAGAAGGGGAAAAGGGTAGCAGTAAATGGAATGGTTGGACAGCTGACGGAAGGGCACATGGGAGAAATATACAGCCGCATCTCTCTATGCGTAAAATGGTATCTGCCAAGGAAAGAAAACAGTGGTGTGTCTGTCACTAACATGAAAAGAAAGGGGAAAAACACACCGAACAGACCAAACCAAAGCCAACGCACGGAGAAAGAGTACAAGAGGGAGGAGAAAAAAAGAACCCAAGCAAAGTCAATACGACGTGCGACCCGGCTATCCCTCTCTCTCTCTGTCTCTGTCTCTCTGTCTCTCTCTGTGTCTCTGTGTGGACATACAGCTACGGGACCGAGACGGGTTTTTCATCTTTAGCGTCGGTTTTTTCCTCCCCACCCTCACCCCCTCTCTCACTTCTCATCGCGTGGGCAGTGGAGAGAGTCGTCGCACTTGGTGACCCATCTTCGTAATTCGGTTCTTTCTGGGTCGGCGGCGGGCTCGGAGCTTGTTTCTGCTCGTTTCGGTTCGGTGGAACCAGTAAAGGTAAGACCTTGGGCACGATCTGTTGAGGGGTCGATTCGTTGGGGTGGCTTTGTTCTGGTGGATACTTTGTTTTGATGATGATCGGGAATTTGATGGGTTTGTTGTTGATTTTGATGGGGATTTGGGAGTTTTTCTCGAGATGGGTTTTTGGGTTCTTGTTGACTGTGGGTGTCTGTTGATTGGTATGTTGCAGAGGTAGATGGTAGGTGGCAGGGGGCGCCAGTGAGCGGTGGAGGCTGAATTATATGGGCAATTTATGCTGCTTCAAGTCTGTGTTTTCTCAGGTGAGTGAAAAGGGATGCTTGTTGCTGATCAGCGATCGACCTCGACTAGAATTGGTGACATGGGATGAATTTGTGTGGTGCGGGTGTTGCTATTTCTATTGATTGGCTCGATCTGCATGATCTTCGGTACCTTTGTCTGATGAGAAAGAAGGGAGATGCCTTCTCTTATTTTAGTTACATAAGCCTTGATGCTTGTCCAGATGGCCAATGATCGATGAGTTTCTTTGTTCGTTTTTTTCTTGCCCGCTTTTCAGCTTGTAGGAGGGCGGTCCTCATGTAGCTCCGGCAAGGGAAGGAGCCATCAGAGCCCCGTCAAATATGGCTTTAGCTTAATAAAAGGGAAAGCAAATCATCCCATGGAAGATTACCATGTTGCGAAATTTCTTCGGACCCAAGGCCGTGAACTTGGTCTTTTTGCCATCTTTGATGGGCATCTAGGAGATAGCGTTCCGGCGTACCTACAGAAGCATCTCTTCCATAATATCCTGAATGAGGTCAGCTGTTTACTTGATTAGAAATGTTTTGCTCTACTAACTATGTTATCGGTTTCTTACACTGCTTGAGAATGAGGGTGTCTAGAGCGACCATTCAAATATTTCGGAAAAAAGAGAAATAATATCCTTTTCTTTCAGAGCTTAATTATCTAAACAGATGTTAACCCTCAGAAGGTGCCTATAACTGTGGTACCGTTTATGCATCAGTGAACTTTTAGATTTCTCTTTGCCCTCCATTTTCATCTTCTTTTGTATTCTCCCTTTTTAAGGTCCTCCTCTTGTGTAGGTACTTGAGCTTGACTAGTTGGCCAGTCTAGTTCACTCAGGTTCTTATTGACTGTAAGTAGCTGAAGTGTCAAATTAATTATAACTTGGTTTGGGAGGCTTGCAAGATGAATAGGGGGTGCATTCTTTTTTGAACCATCAGAAGCTGAAATATCATCTTATACTGGATTATCAATCAGCTTAAATTTGTCATGCCAACAATTTGGCCACTAGTGGAGCCATCTTTAAATTATTGTCTTGAGTGGCTCAGTATAGATTGCTGGACAAGTCCAGATTAGCTACAGTGGAAGTATCTCTCAATAATAAAGATATGACCTTTCACATGTTGATTGCCATGGTGATAGGGGAACAAGTAGATCTAATAAGTTTTCTCATGATCCACATACACTAGTCTTTACAGATTCAAACAATGATTAAAGTTGTAGTTCTAGCTTAGTCAAGGATCAAACAATTAATTCACTACAGTGCTTGGTCACAATTTTTCATTAGCCACATTTATGTTACAATTCTGCAACTTCATTCTTTTGTGGGAAAAGCAGTCCATTTTGAGCTTTCTATTGAAGCAGCCGTAAAAAAAGGTGGAAGAGAAATGAACAAGGCAATAAGGACTTAGTTTGGTGGTTTACGTACCTGAAGGCAAGCTTGTTGTTTGAAAAAAAAAAGATAAATAAAGCTCCTGTCTGAGCTTAATGTCATTAGAGTTTTGATTATAAACTTCTTTTTCTGGTAGTCATGGAATGAGTTAAGTCCTGCCCTCAATTCAAATATTCTTCAAGTTGAGTATGCGTGAGAAATTGAAGCTCCAAGGAGCTTGAGTCAAGTATTGAGTTTTCCACTTTTTGAGTCAACTTGAGTTTGAGTTCTTATGTTGACTTGGCTTGGCTCAGTTACCTTAATTCCAGTGGCATGCTACCTCCATTTCTCTGCTTGAGTTTTCCTTTGTCGTTACCTCTTCTCATGTTCGTTGCCTTTTACATGTGGATGCTTCTCTTCGACCAATTCAACAGTGTCCAACATGGGACATGGGAGGGATCATACTTACAATAAATCTAAGAGTAGGCAAATGCCACACTTTGTCTGTATACTGCAACCTGACAGACGTACTAGTCATATAATGTTTTATTACTGCATCTCAATTGGCATACAGGAAACTCTACCGAGCATTAACAATGAGTAGCAATGGTTTAAATTCTTGTTGCTAACAGCTTTTGTACTCCTTTCACATTTTGAATATCCTGAAGAGGCTAGGATGATATGTTAAAGAGCCTATGAGGAAAAGGATATCGGCAATATCCATCGTGCTTAGTATTGCCTTAGTCGTTGGAAAGATTTGTTCTTGGAATATGATCTTTCAATTTAATGATTCCAGGATAACTTTTGGACTGATCCCAGCCGATCTATTTCTAGAGCCTATGAGAAAACAGATCAAGCAATCTTGACACACAATCCTGACCTAGGACGTGGTGGGTCCACAGCCGTCACTGCAATCCTTGTAAATGGGCGCGAATTGTGGGTTGCAAATGTTGGAGATTCCCGGGCTGTACTTTCAAGGAAAGGGGAGGCAGTACAAATGTCTACAGACCATGAGCCTAACACTGAGCGAGGCAGCATTGAGAACAGAGGTGGATTTGTCTCGAACATGCCAGGTCTGGCCTAATGCTTATGCTAGTATACCTTTTACTTTATGATCTTTAATGCCTAAAAATGAACTTCGGAGATAAATGGTGCACAAGTTTTTATCCAACTCCTCCTGGATGGAATAGAGCTTACATGAGTTGAGTGGGGTCACCTATGATATCACTGATCATTATATTTCTGGCAAGAACTTAAAATAAGTTATGTTTGTCATTTTGTCAGCGTGAGGTTTGAACTTGAGGTTGAGTAAAGACAATTATCATTATTTATCAGAGCTAAAAAGAATTTGGCCATCCTACTTCTTAAATGAGATTGGTCCTAAGGGCTTTGCGCAGGGAAGATTTCGCATGCTTACCGTGTCTATGAAATCCAAATATTGTGCTTAGATCGGAGTGCTGCTTGGCTGACGTTTCAGTTCTGAGGACATTCACGGTAGTTTACTAGTATTGGTTTTGGCTGCGCATAATATATTATTCTAAATTCTTGCTATCTGGCACATGCTATAGCACATAATACACATGTTTTTTGTGTTATGAAGCACTAAATATTTCTTTAAAATTCTTACTTTTGAAACATCTAATCTATGTTTTGTAGTATGTCATTTAGCTTAGTCTGATTCAAATGTTGTTGCATATGAATGCTATAAAAAGTGATGCTGAAAATTGCAAATATATGAGGAAAAAAAATGCTCTATGAGTGCACAGTGACCGGAGGCTGTAAGTGCACTGGCATGTCTTCTCAGTGCACTTCATAAGTTTTAACATTCTTTCTTTGACATGCATATATACATGAGCCAACATGTGTCAAGGAGGAAAAGACACTGCATAGAGATTAATAGCGCAAAAGTATCCATGTACCCTATCTAGTTACGTGGAAAAGGCTGCTGTAATTGTCTTGGGTTGCACTATCATGACTTTATGCCTGTGTCTCTCCATGTGTAACTGCAATGGACTTTGAACTTGTTGTCTTACTAGATCCGTCTACCTTAATATTTTGTGGCATTTTCAGAGGCAGAAATGATCAGGAACTGTTTAAATAATAATTGGTGTTCGTCATGACACTTTGCTGAAAGTTGCTGTGAGCTGAATAGCTGACTTGCTTATCATTGAGAATGGTTGCATGTGGTAGACAATATTGGCTATTTTTTTTTACCTGCATTCTGATCCTGCACTGCAATTGACTTTTCCCTTTATTTCCTTAATGTACTATGCGATAACCCATTTGCTACTCATATGTTGGTGGGATCGATGGATAACTTAATATGAAGCATGTACATGATTTTGGACTTGAGATGGATCCAGTGGTAGCAAGTTTTGTTGATCCTAAGAATTGCAATGCCAGATTAGGGTAAAAGAAGGTTTTTGTAGAAAAAGGAAAAAGAAAAACACTCTCTTGCTTGATATCAAAGCACAAAAATGTAGATCACACCCTAAGTTTGATGACAAAAGAGATACATATGTTCGGTTCGAACCCCCTTGGGACCTTCTCATGAGTGACTTTTAACTTCGGCACTAGCTCCAGAGAGCTAATACAATCTCACAATTGCAAACTTGATACCTCTTTCCATGTAGATTGTGCTGTAATTGACTCTTAAATTAGATCAATGTGTTGTCCATTTGTTCTCTAAGCTTATGACAGATCTCTTGAAAGAGACTCTAACAAATGTAACTGTTTGAACTGACTTGCATCTTAAACACGCATCGTTTTTTGGGTGATGTACCTTGACCATGGGGACATGTTCCTTTTCTTACTACTTGAAATAGCTTTGGTAAATAAAAGGGCATCAGCTTGAAAGGTTGAAATGCTTAAAAAGGATTTAATCCTTTCTCTTATATAGACACTGATTTGTCACTTTCAATTGATGTTTGTCTTTGGAACTCTAGCAGTATCTTGTGCGTCCCTCTCAATAAGGTGTGATATTGTTCTAGAGATGAATGAGGAAAAAGGGCATGGGAGACTGATGGAGACAGAGAGAGACTTAAAGGAAAAGATCTCCAGGATCTGCGTGGTTAAAAGGACGTAGTAATAGATAGAGCACAGAGAAACAAGAGATCCAATGGGGAGCCTGCCAGTAGTTTGATTGTGCACATATCAAAACACCCAGAACTCTGTCTCTCATAGCGCACGACCTTTGCTTGGCTTTTGGTACTTTATGATCTTCAGTCTCCACCTTTTGTTTCTGAAATGATAAACATAATTCCAACAAGAAGGTACTAAGGCTGTGTATGGTTGTTTGGATTCAGATTGGGATAAGATAGGATAACTTGGGATTAGAAATTCTCCAAATACCTTCAGATTGTAGAAAATCCCCTAGTATGTTTGGTACGACCTAGGATAGGATTAAAATCTTTAAAATTCCTTGTCATCTTAAAGGAAATTTCTCCTTCCTCAAGCTTGCGATTGTTCTCATCCCATCTCGCACACAACTACCAAACCTCGACAACCCTAAAAGCCAGCTGCCCCAAAATTCTGACCTCAATCCCACCTCCCTGAAATCCACAATCACTCACACCTCCACACCTGTAGACAAAATTCAGAACTCAGAAAAAATCGCCAGAGCTCAGGAACAATGCCTTCAACGCCCCAGACAAAAGTGATGGATTGGTTGAAATTCACGATAGGTGTGCAAGGATTGGATGGTCGGAATTGAGGTATTGATCAGTGATGAATCAGGATTGAAGTGGTGCGAGCAACCTCGCGGTTGTGAGTTCGAAATCTTTTTAATTTTTTTTATTCTCCTTTAGGTTCCGCTTCTCTCTCTGGTTTTTGATTAAAATGAAATGCAGAGAAGGTGCTTTGCCTATTTTTCATATTGTTAAGTTATTTTTTAAAAATATTTTAATCCAATTTGGGTATATTCCACCCCCTACCCTGGATTTCTTATCTTGCATTTTATCCAGATATATCCGGGTTAATCTGGTCCGTAGGGCATCACCAAACACCGGATAGGATAATTTGTTATCTTATCTGGACTCAAATCTGAACTACCAAATGTAGCCTAAGGGCTACTGCCCCTATACGGAATTGCTGTAGAAAGGGAGCCACCCATGTTCAAGATTAGGCACAACAGATTGTTTCTAACATTTCCAACAAAATATTTCTTGAAGTTCCCTTTTTTTTCATTCGAAAGAGTAAGAGTATTAGATTGTTTCATTCAAAACAATATCAGTTAGACCAGCAGTCAGAATCTCAATATCATACTTTGTTTTTTAAAGCAATGGGCATTGCCTATTTAGCTAATTTGTGAGCAGCATGGTTAGCTGTTCTTCTTTTTTCCACTGTAGATGGCATATGTCAGAATCTTTCTTATAGTTCGAAAATCCAATTAAGGCCAATAACTAAGGCTTTTCTTTAGTTATCCTTTGTTAGTTTCTTTCTTGTGAAGGTTTTGTTTTTAAGCTAGGGTTTGGTGAGAATTAAAAAAAGTCAGATGCTACCCTCAATTGTGACTCCATGAAGAAAAAAACATGATTGTTGGTCAAATTCTTATTTTCTCATGCCTTCGAAAGAAACACTTTTAGCATTTCACATTCTCCAGTTTCTTCTAGTGGATTTCTTGTTGTTCCTCTTACTCTTTTTTTCTCGGCCTTCGAAATTTATACTCCTAACTTTAATGTATTTTCAGCTTTTTGTCTGTGGATCTGCAACTGATATTCTCAAAATGAACCCTAGATTAGAAAATTTCCACTAGTTTTTATACTTATAGGATAAGCACAAGGATGCAATCATCTTACAATTCACACAGTAAAGTAATGTTCTCACATTCTCTACAACTATAGATTTGGGAGAGCTTGATCCACCAGATTCTGCTTCCTTAGTATTTGGCTGGAGAACTACTTTTGGGGCTTCCATTGGCATGCCAAAAACCAATAGGCTGACGTGACTTGTTCTTATGAAGCAAAGTTTAGTTAATTTTGTAGCCATCTTCCAAACATGCCTATTTTACAGGCCAATTCTATTTAACAGATATCGACAGCAACCTCAAAATGTAGCTGCTTCATTGTGCACCTAGTTAAATTCAGAATTTCTATGGAGAGAATAGTCAGATTATTAATCAGTAGATAAGAATGTGGTCTTACTGGGGGAGATCAATTTGATGAGTGCACAGGGAAGCAAATGTGGTGCATGATGAATCAGATCAGCGGACTGATAATGTGATAAGAAGTACATCCTTTTGCATGACAGAATGTAGAATCAAAAGCGTGTTCTCATAGTTGAAGCCATATGTTAATATGCTAAGTAGGTTCCACTTTACGTACAGAAACAGTCACTATTTTCATGGAGAACCATCACCAATGCTAACTGAAACCTATCATGTTTGTACTAGATCTTCTGTTAAGAGAATGGAAAGCTAGACCGTAGACACGCGTGGATAAGTAATTTTATTGTCTTACAATATATCAGGAGATGTTGCAAGAGTGAATGGCCAGTTGGCAGTGTCTCGTGCTTTCGGAGACAAGAACCTCAAATCGCACTTGCGGTCTGATCCCGATATAAAAGACACTCGCATCAACGAGGAAACTGATTTTCTCATCCTTGCGAGTGATGGTTTATGGAAGGTGATATCCATGCCCTTTCCATTTGCTATTCATTAATCTTCCGTACCTTTCATCTTGGTTTCGTTGTTTACTATTGGCTGTGATGGTGCAGGTCATGTCTAATCAGGAGGCGGTCGACATTGCTCGGAAGATGAAGGACCCTTTGAGGGCGGCCAAGAGCCTCGCGGCTGAAGCGGTAAATAGAGATAGTAAGGATGACATATCCTGCATCGTTGTTCGTCTAAAGGCGTAGCACCAAAGGCTTGTATATTAACGGTATAGGGGAAAAAAATGCCGCGACATGCGCTTGTTGCCATGGTTCCACCGGTTCATAATCCAGCTCAAGTTTGGAGGAAAAAAAAATGAATTTCGAATTAGGTGATAGCTTGCGAATTTTACATTCTGTAAGTCTCTACATAAAGTTACTGCACTCGTGTGTGCGGCTTGCTGTTGGTTTGTTCCTTCCAATATGTAGGTTCATTTGCAATTCGTGCTTGTAATTTGCTCATACTTTCCGAAGCTGTGCGGATACATAAGTGGATTTATTTATTTTATAGAATGAGTGTTGTTATGTGGCAATCATCACGGCAAAGAACTACTGATGCCCCAGAAATTGGCTAAGGGGCTGTTTGTTTGTGTTTATTTTTTTTGGGCATCAACACAATTCCTATTTTTTTGTTTTGGGGAACAAAAAAAAAGAACAGAAACGCGTTTGTTTGCGTTTTTGTTCTGAATCTATGTTTTTGTTCCCGGGAACAAATTTGAAATAGAAACAAGAAACAAAAAAAACTCGATTCTTGTTCTCGGAAAACTTCTGATAAACAAATTTTCTCTTTTCTATTTTTTCCTTCTTTCTTTTATTCTTCTTTTCTTCTTCTTTTTTCTTTGGTTGGTCGCCGGCCTTGGCCATGGCCGGCGACTGGCTGTCGAGGGCTGGTGACCTCGTCGGAGCGTTGTCGGCCCCCGGCGAGGCTGAGCCTTGCTAGTGGCTGGGCAAGCTTGGCCTCGTCGGGCTACAGCCAAGCCTAGCCAAGGCGAGGCCGAGCCTCGCCCAGCCACGACGAGGCTCGGCCTTCTTGGGGCCGACGAGCCTCGCCGTGGTTGGGCAAGGCTGTCGGCCCTTGTCGGCGACTGCCCAAAAGGAAGGAAAAAGAAAAAAAGGAAAAGAAAAAAGGAAAAAAAAGGAAAAGTGAAAAATAAAATAAAAATATTAAAAAATTAAAAGAAAAAAAAAATCATATAAATTTACCAAACGTTGCCGTTTCGTTTTTTCTATTAGAGAACAAGTTTACCAAACACGTTCTTCTGTTAAAAAATTGTTCATTGAAACAGAAATAGTTTTCTAGAACAATTTTTGAACAGAAACGTTACCAAATGCATCCTAATTGGCCGCACAAAACGTCGATTCTCCTATTTACCTCCGTTTTGGACTTGTCCAGGACCAGGTCTTAGAGATTCGTCATGACTAGTTGGACGCTTATGAGACTTTTAACTATGCGTAAGCGATGATTAGTGCCCTTCAGATAATGATTAGTGCCCTTTGGATATCCTCCTTGATGCTTTTTTTCATCATCTCCAATGGATTCATCCTTTGGAGTACGAAACTTGAAAAGGCATTGTGTCTGAACTCTTGTGACTTTGTGTTTAGCAATCCAACATTCAGATTTTCAACCATAGAAGTTGCTTCTTGAGCTGTTTTTGCCCCAGCTATTCTCAGCATGGTGGATTTTCTGCTTTTGGAGGGAATTTCAAGCGCAACTCTAAACGGTCAAATATTTTATTAAGGCCTAATCCGACATCACCAATCAAGTCTAAAAAGCCAACTAAATAACAAATTTAGACCGCATCAGGTTGAAATTACAAATGTTTTTTTTTTTGTTATATAAATAGTAAAGAATTTTACTTGGTTCAATGGAGAGATCTTGCTGGATTGCATATTCATTTGAATCAATCGGGTCGGATAAGATCCTAATAATTTGGGAAGACAAGATTCCGATGTCTTGCCAAAAATGGATGAAGTAAGAAATTGTCAAACATATCGACCAAAAAAAGAAAGAAAAGAAATTCAAACATTAATGACAGCTCTATAAATTAGGAAACAAATTGTGGCTTGTCTATTTTGGACATTAACTCCTGGATGTGAGAAATACTTGTGCTGTAAAAATCCTAGATTTGTGTTTCTTCTTTTGGTCCTAGGGCCTCCAACGCAGAACGAATTTTTCTAAACCCCAACTTCTTGCCTTAGGTCCAAATCTTTTTCATTCCCAATTCCAAGTTTTTATCCCAGACGAATTTCTGTCTTTGTCAAAACATCGACTCATTGTAGCCATGAAGAAATCATTATATCTCTTGTGAATTCGAAGTCAGAATTGCGAAACCAGCATCGAATGATACACTTTGTTGTTCCGATCGATCGTCCAATGTCGAGGAAATCTCCAAAGATGTCGAAATGCTTCAGCTTCACCGCATCTAGAGATTGGTTCTACCGCTACTGGTTCGCAAAATCGGGCTTCCGCTCCGTGTCGACCACCCTCGGGGATGGCACGGTTATGCACTGCTGGGTCCCCAAAGCCCGCAAACCTTCCAAGCCGAACCTGGTCCTAGTCCACGGGTTCGGCGCGAACGCGATGTGGCAATATGCGGAGGCCCTCCACCACTTCACCCCACGGTTCAATGTTTACGTCCCGGACCTGATCTTCTTTGGCCGGTCCTACACGTCGCGCCCCGACCGGACCGAGTCATTCCAGGCACGATGCCTGATGAGGCTGATGGATTTGCAGGGCGTGGAGAGAATGTGCATGGTCGGGATAAGCTACGGCGGGTTTGTGGCGTACAGCATGGCCGTGCAGTACCCGCAGGCATTGGACCGGCTGGTCTTGTGCTGCGCCGGGTTTGCTTGGAGGAGAAGGACTTGAAGGCGGGATTGTTCCCGGTCAAGAGTCTAGAGGAGGCGAAGCGGGTTTTGATGCCGCAGACGCCGGATAAGCTTAGGGAATTGATGCGAGTCTCCTTTGTCCGGCCCGCCACCGGAGTTCCCTCTTTTTTCCTAAGTGATTTCATCAAGGTAAGGTTCCGATCTCGTTCGATGTACATGAACAGGCACTAATCTCTGAGAATTTCATCCTGTCCATCGTCAGTAGAAAATTCAATTTCTTGGAAAGGTTTGATAAATTGTTAGTTGTGAATAGAGATAGATTATGCAGTCTAAGTAGATTTGCATAAACAAGGGTTCATATGTTCTGAGAGAGTTGGAATTTGTGCAGGTCATGTGTTCAGAGCATGTTGAAGAGAAGGGGGAATTGATCCAAGAGATACTCAACGATCGAAAACTATCGAGTCTACCCAAAATCAGACAGGTTCATCTCCTTTCAAATTTCACTTGGGTACATCATAATTCAATTCATGGAAATGCTAATTTGCTCTGGAGTCTGGAATATGGATTTTGTTTTCTGTGGAAGATGAATACAAGGAAACATATACTAGTGCATCTTGTCTTTGTGACCTGGGCTTCCAAGAGAAGTGTGACAATTCCATCATCAAAGTGACAAATATAAGAAATCTTTTCAAGTCAAATTCAACTGTCCTCGATCTGTCTGCTGTAGTGTTGTAACTTTGATTCTTCTGTCGCACTGTGATGGGTTGTCACCATGATCATCTAATAATTACAAAGAAAATGTTCTCGACATGTTTTCAGTCGCTTGTCATTGCAAGTCGTCTGATTGAAAGTGATAGCAAAATCGAACCACCTGATTGAAAAAGTCGAAAGCCTAGCTAGATAGACGTTCATGTGACTATGCATAAAATCCACTCCATTTTATAGCTTCGCGAAGGTCATAGAATCATTGTTTCTTCTTCGACAAAAAATTATCCGAATCAAATTCCTGAACATTGTTTTCCTGTGCAATGCTTCCCAATTTTGAGCAGCCCACATTGTTGGTATGGGGAGAGCAAGATCAGATATTCCCCCTGGAGCTGGGTCACAGATTAAAAAGGTGAAGCTTCATTTTATATGAAACTATCTACTTCTCCGCTTCCCTATTTTCCTGTTTTTTACTCCCCTCGATACATATGACATGACCGAGGCACAAGATACTGAGCTGATGCTAATGCTGGCATTGGGTCAGGCACATTGGGGACAGTGCTGAACTGGTGGTGATCAAGAATGCAGGGCATGCGGTGAACTTGGAGAAGCCTAAGGAATTCATCAAGCATTTGAAGCTCTTCCTTCTGTGATGTAATTGATCAGATTCGTGTCTCCTAATCCATCCACTAATCTGAGATGACAAAGCTGATTTTCCTGGTTCTGGGCACTGGGTTTCTTGATTACACTCTAATTGATCTGTGATTTTACACACATGGAGTGATGTTTCTTGCACATTGCCAAGAAAGAAGTCTCCCTAAACAGTGAAAATTGATTATGGAAATATACATGTGGTCTTTTAAGCAGAGCCTTCCATGCCTGATCTATTCTTTTCTTTTTGGATATGTGGATTAAAAATACTGAAATTCATGCCTGATCTACCAATAGAATAGGAATTTTAATAAAAAAGGTTAAAAATAAAAAAAAAAAAAGAAGGAAAAAAAGATAAATAAAAACTTATTATTTATCTTCATGGTCAACCTTACATCACCCGAATGGGATTATTTTACTTGAGCTTCGTCGAGTTTGTGGCCATGGCGGTTTGAGCTTCTTCGAACTTCATCGATCTTTGCCATATCCACTCGAGCTTTTTCGAAATAAATGTACAGTGTAATTCTACTTCCGCCGGAAGTTCAGGCTCACGGCATCAGAAGTGCCAGGGGAGATTGAGGCCCTCTTCTCAATGCTTTGTGCTTAATTGATTTGATTCATATTTTATTTTAAGTGTTTGTTTTTGGTTCTTTTGTTCATGTTCAGAAGAAGTTGCAGCGGTTACGTTCGAGAGCTCGAAGAAATTGGAGCGGCCATGGCCGTAGCTTGAAGAAGCTGAAGAGGCTATGGTCGGGAACTTGACTAAGCTTGAGCGGTCAGGGCCAAGCTTGAAGAAGAATGTTCAAAGTCCAATTCAAAAGCTTAAATTTTTAGAATAGTTATGGGTGGTTTTACAAAATCTTACAAAATCTTACATTAAATTGGAGTATATAGGATTCGTCGTCACTTCCGCACTCCTTCTCATGCCTAGTTACTACCTTATGTGGAATTTGAATGATGAAGGTGGAAACACATACACAAAAGGGATGGCACATACGCTAATACAATGTTAGAAGGTTTAACAAAAGCTTGAGCTTTCAAAATATTGGGTAATCATCCCATAAAATCTTACAAAACTATCAACAATAAAAATAATTTTCAGGTGATGTAAACTAGATGAAGAAGATTATTAGTTTGTTTTTTTTTTCAATCTTTTTTCTTTATATATATTTTTGATGTGCCGCTTGGTGGATGCAACATTGGCTTTACATGTCTCAAGAAAGTAATAAAAAACCCACGTCAGCATTTTCATTAATCAAATAGGGACGAAAACGATAGAGGAGCTTAATTGTACAAATTTGATAAGTTTTTGGACTTTAATTGCATGGACTTTCGAGATAAGTTTTAAGACTTCTAGTATACTTATTGTTCTTATCTATACCAAATTTTAAAAATGAATTGATTTGTGCAGTTTTGCCTCACATATGAAAGAATACACAACAAGAGTTAATATCCTCAAAAATCCTAAACTGATATACCTGTGATAGATATACTCAAACTAATTTTTTGACCATAAAAAATCACAAATTGATACACTTGTGATGAATTTATCATATGTTAGTTTCGTTAAATTTTACTGTTAAATTACTGAGTTAGATGACATGTGATGGTTGACTAATATACCAATTTAGGGTTTTATACTTTATTTGTCACAATTGTATCATTTTTATAATTTTTTGTGGCATTAATCCAATTTAATGGTGGGTATACAATTTGGAGTTTTTGGTGATCGAACAAATTAGTTTGGGAGCAAATCTGTTACAAGTATATTAGTTTATGGTTTTTTTTTGCGGTCATTTGAGGTAAATTTGTCATAGGTATACCGATTTAGGATTTTTCATGGTCAAAAAATTAGTTTGGGATAAATTTGTATTTGTTGACGATTTTGTCAAAGATATATGAAGAGACAATAGGTTTTAATTGTTGGCAAAAAAATGCAGCAGCCGTGTCTTGCCGAAAGCATGCTAATTTGGGAATTTGATTCTTTATCTTTTCGGTGATTGGGATAGGGATGCATTAGTGAGATAGAGGGTTGCACATAATACATGTGGTGATTTGTAAAATAAAAATATGATTGGACCAGAAAAAAAATAATCATTTGTACGATGACGTAAGGTGAAGGGCAAGCAGATTGAACATCCCTAATCTCGTGTGCAGCAAAGCAAACGTGCCGTCAGGAACCAAATCCTGCTTAGACTATAAAATTGGTGGCAAATCACTTGTTTTTGAAAAACAAATCTAGGGTCCTGGGTCGGGGCACTGGGGTCACCGATTTAGGTTACTAGGGTCTTGGTTCCGACCGTCGGGTTCCAAGCCCGGTGCCGAAGTCTTGGGCTATAGGTTTAATCGTGAAACTATGGGTGTCAAAATAAATTTTATAAAATGGGCAAATCCTTTTTTGGGATTTAAGAAACCCAATTTTCTTGACCAAAAAATATATATCTTGTAATATTATTATTCCAAGAAACACCAACTGACTGACAATTAATGATTCAATTCTGCATCAACTTTAGGTTGGTTCTCAACTTTGGCTGAAGTCTTTTTTTTTTTTTAATAAATAATATAAAGAGGCACAAACTTCAGCTCATGTCTCAATTCTAGCCCAAAATTCACTGTCTTATAAAAGAGCATCAACTTAAGTTTAGTCCCAATTTTAGTCTGAACTTATTGTTGTCTAATAGAAAACCATCAACTTTTAACTGGTACTCAAATGTGGCCTCTATCAAGTCTTCCTTGAATACATGTGGAATGACACATCTAGTAATAGTATTATTGGATGGAAACTTAATGGTAGATAGATTTATGTTCTGCCTGAAACGTTATTCTTTTTATTTATTTATGAGATAACAAAAAGTTTAGATTAGAATTGGTAAACGAGTTAGAGTTAATGCTCTTTTATAATACAAATAAAAGTTTGAGCTGAAATTTGAACTCTAGTTAAATTTGATGCTTATTCTAAGGGAATTGGGTTGATAACAAGAAAAAGATACTATAAGTGCCATAACATTTTTCATAACTTTTCTTTCGAACACTTAAATATCATATAATTTTTTCATAAATCATTTGGTATCGTAACTTTTTATAAACGTTTAGCACAACAATTATGTCACATCGGATCTTCGATATCTAGGTGAACCTCTTTAAAAATTTATGGGACTCAAGTAATTAGTTGAAAGTTTCAGCACTAAATTATTATTTTTTTTTAAATTATGACACTCAAATGTTCGAAAAAGAAATTTTAATATTCAAGTAAGCGCCGTATAAAAGTTATGATACTTATAATGTCCTTATCCTGACAGATATCTAATTGAAAAACCTTGGTTGGACATTTGTATTTTGTAACCAATGAACCCGTGGAGTAGGATTGCATGGTGCGTCAAAGTCTGGCTTCAACGGTACCAAACGAAAACCTCTACCTCGTTACAATGGTGATACGCAGATTCTTTGGCCCATTGGAGCACCAAGAATGTGGAAAACCAATTAAGGTTTTTCAAATACAAGGTGTGTCATTCGCTTCCTTCGAGGTTAAACAAAGAGAATTTCGCTCCCCTTTCTATTAATTAATTACTTCTTTTTGGGTTCTTTTCCATTTATTTTGGCTTTAGCAATATAGAGCACTTCAAAAAAAGAATTGCAAAATAAGTACCGGGGAAGGCGTGAACTATCTATTATACATTCAATAATGGATTAAAAAGAAGTTCCTTGTCGTGCCCGTAAAATATTAGAAACTATTTCATTTCTCATTTTGTTCGTGAATTTTCAGTTAAGCTTTGTTAGCATAATAGTTTTTAATCTACTGTTAGAATAATATGTTATGAGTCGCAAATTTTTTAAGGATTGGACTCTATAATGATTTTTAATTGTTTGTTACTTATTTTTTATGACAAAAAATATAATATTATTCCCACAATAGATTAAGGATACTCATTTAAGCATTTCCCTTTCTGATTTGAGAAATAATTTGGTGAAAGTCTTTAATTTACTGTGAGAACATAAGTCTATTTTAATTATAAATTATCGTGAAACTCACTCATTCGAAAATTCATGACTCATAATAAACTAATATTAATATGGTAGTCTTAAAAACTGTTATCCCAACAAAACTGTTTCAATTTTATAAAACCAGTAGGAGGTAAAGTGGAATTGAGTCTTCAAAGTCAATTTCTCTTTGGAATGCATATTGTATTGAAATTATTAATGCATGGAACCCACACAGCTGAGTTGACCCAGGTGCTTGGCCATGAAGACCGGTCAAACCTCGCACATATAAATACAGACTTGCTCCAATTGCTTTAACTCAACATTCGAAGATTCAACTGTTGAAATTGCTCAGGTATGTGCCTTTTTTTTTTCTCTTGCACATTAAATATGCATTCAAGTTTGATGAATTTTAACTAGAGTTATTTATTTATTCATTAAAATATCAACGTGAGTTTAAATATTACATCTATAGGGATAGTTATAAGCGAGAAAGTTGGTCGAGTCTCTGTCGAGTCAAATTCGACCGGAAATCTGGTCTGATCCCAGTTGAAGTGCCATCAATTGTGAAGAAATAAAAGTTCAGTGCCAATAATAAAAATCAAAGTTAGTCAACTTGATTGCAAAATCTACGAATACTCGCAGAAAAGCAACACTTTTAAAAGATTTTTTTTTTTTTTTTTTAAATGACCACTTGTATTGCTTAGCAAAATTAATGTAATGAAATTATTTTCATCATCAATAATTATCTATATGTATATATTGTTATTGATAATAAAAATATTTTCTGTTGATTAATTAGTTAATTTTCTTAATGTTTCATAATTGTTATCCACAGGATGGGTACTGCAATTTTCAGAGGGACGTTTGAGTCATTTGAGGATGAAAGCAAGAACGGTACGTAGCATGGGCATTTTGAATTCAATCTGCATTTATTCAAATATATATAATATATGTATATTTAATTGACAAAATCATGTAATTTTTCATGCAACCAATATAAACAAATATGGCTGGTCAGTTTCGCATATGACTGATCAGTGCCATAGCTTGAGAAATGTAGAAATCGAATTCGTCAAAGTTGTTCGTAGCAACTAGCAAGTCGTACATTTACCATGGTGTCGCCCAAAGTATGCGGATAAATAAATACAGCTTCGTTTATTCTGTTCAAAGAAGCAGGAAATGAGAAGCCGAGAAACGCTGGATCTACGCAAAAGCTCGACGTGAAGATCGTGAATGCTGTTCGTGTTTCTCCGGCGAGGGAAACTTTTGGCGGGCTCTACGCTCTCTCGAACCTCGACCAGACCTT
Source organism: Eucalyptus cloeziana (assembly GCA_014182715.1). NCBI lineage: Eukaryota > Viridiplantae > Streptophyta > Magnoliopsida > Myrtales > Myrtaceae > Eucalyptus > Eucalyptus cloeziana. The sequence goes on from CM024640.1 coordinate 7,190,567, forward strand.
CCCGTACGTGATTGAGATCGTGTTCACCTTCCAGGGTGAAGGGAGGGGAGGGCGTCCCGCCGCGATCAAGACAATTAGAGAGTCGCTGGCCAAGGCATTGGTCGAGTTCTATCCGTTTGCGGGCAGACTTGTCGTGGGGAGCGACGGGAGGATGGCGGTGAGATGCACTGGAGAAGGTGTCCCGTTCGTCGAAGCCACGTCGGAGGATGATATCGCAGGGCTGGGCGATATCAGCACCATCAATCCGGCCATGCTGCGAAGACTCGTGAAGCACAGTGACGGAGCCCCGACCATATTGGAAGTACCTTTGCTGACGGTGCAGGTAAATGCTATTGAAAATGGTGGGTTTCACTAGATCCGACGGTCTTATTTAGTTTAATACACATAAGTAGATATCCACTTACAGTTTATCATGAAATCCAGGTGACGACGTTCAAGTGCGGAGGGATCGTCGTCGGCATCGTCATGAATCACGTCCTTGTCGATGGGAAAGCCCTCACGGACTTCATAGCTTGCTGGAACGACCTGGCTCGAGCCAAGCCGCCATCAGTTCTTCCCTTTCTTGATCGATCGGTGTTGCGCCCGAGGCAACCTCCGCGCGTCGATCTCCCCCACCACGAGTATGCTCCAAGAGACCGGCGGCTCGGACCCGTGGTTGACCCCCAAACCAAGCCCCTCGTTTACAGATCGTTCTGCTTCAAGCCACACACTCTCATTCAGCTCAAGAAAGCGGCAAGAATCGCAACCCATAATGGCTCTTCCATAGTCCCGACCACCTTCGAAGTCATATCGGCGCTCGTGTGGATCTTGCGAACCAAAGCTCTCGGAATCGGTCCTCACGAGATGACAAAGCTTCTCACTGCAGTCGACGGCCGCCCCAAGTTTGAGCCCCCGCTGCCGAGTAGCTACTTCGGGAACGGCATCGCTTGGTCCTGCGCTGAGTGCAGTGCCGGTGAGTTGACCCGCAATCCCTTCTCATTCGCTGTTCGGACCGTGCACGAGGCGCTCGCATCTGTCACCGAGAGTTACATAAAATCGGCCATCGACCATGTCGAGTTGAACAAGGTCTTGGTCGACTGCGGGCGCAACGCTTGCTGCATCAGCAAGTGGAGCCGGCTCCCTTTCTACAAGATGGATTTCGGGTTCGGGAGGCCGTTACAGGTGGTGCCGGCGAGGGTCCCCAACAACGTCATCTTGGTCGCTTCCCGAAGCAGGGAGAGCGACGACTTGGTTGTGTCCCTGGGGCTTACTCGCGACTCCATGGATGTTTTCTCAAAGTTGATTCAGCATGAGCTCACGTTGAAAAGCAAGTTCTAGTCTCATTTATGGATATGAGCATATGAAGCTTAGTTTTCGCGCCCCTGGTTTTAAGTAGGACTAGGGCAGTGGTGTTGCGCTGCTTGTTTTGTTGTTTTATATGATATGCTACCATCAATAAAGTGATGTACTTTTCAAAAAAGGGAATCTTATAGATACAAATGTCAATTTATGAAAAAGCGCCCATATTATACACTAGTAATGTGAAAAAAAGTTATACGCGTGTAGTTTTGTACACCATTGATCGGATATTAAGAGTAAATTGAGGGCATATGAGGCCATTTGTGTGAGAAAATATTAACTGCACAAGTTGTGGAAGGAAAAGAAAGTGAAACAAAGAAAATAAAAAAGAAGGGAGAAACGGCAAAGAAGAAGAGAGAGAGACAAGGAGAGAAAAATCTGACAAATGGACCATTCGTGGACACGTCGCTTAATAGATGGGAATCTACTTTGTGATGCTAGCACAACTTGTGCAGCTAATATTTTTCTTAATTTTGAGTAAGACTAGCATAGTGATGTTGCACTCCTCATGACTGTTGTATTATATGACATGCTTCCATCAATGAAGTGATTTATTTTCTAAGGAAAAAGGAATCTTATAGATACAAATGTCAATTTATGAAAGAGTGAACATAGCATATAGTAATGTAAAAAAGTATTACACAGGTAGTTTTGTACACCATTGATATGATTTCATGACTAAATTAAGGGCAAATAGACAGTTCGTGTAAATTTTTTCTTTACACAGGTGGTGCGCGCGCTATTTTTCTTTGTGAAATAATGGGTTTGTGTTGAGTGTTTGGTAAAGTGCCATTTTCACTATCTATATATCTTTAGCATCAAGAAGATTATTGTTGGGTTGTCATCATCCATTTTGGGTATTCATTAATGTACAAGTGTGAGCGTACCATAGAGAAAAATTCCCTATCAGGTAATTGAAGAGGGATTGAGCAGTTAATAAATTTACTAGACTTATAATTTATTGATTTAAACTCTTAAACAAATGTGATTTACTAAGATGATTTGTTGATGGGTTCATATTCTTGAAAATCTACTCTCCAAGATAATTTTTATTCTTTCCAAGAGTTTTAGAATTTTGAGAACCAAAGAGATATAGCTACAATTGTCCATGTGCCGCTATTGAACAAAAGGTCCAATATTCATATTGTAGGAAATGCTTCCAGTCCCAAAATAAGTAATTTTCATGATGAATACCCTGCAAAGCATGAATTGCATTATATATGTTTAATGAGGGACTAACATTAATTCCTCGTTGTGAATTTTCAATTTTATAAAACCAGGAGTAAAAGTGGAACTGGGTCTTCAAAGTCAATTTCTCCTTTTAATGCATGTTGTATTAAATAAATAAATACATGGAACCCACATTGCATGAAGACCTGTCGACCCTCGCACACATAAAAATAGGCATGCTCCAATTGTTTTACTAAACTGTCCATGCTTCAACTGTTGAAATTCTGCAAGTGTGTGCCTTTCACTTTTTTTGGATTTGATGTGCACATTTTAATCCAACATATTGTTAGGGTTAATTAGGATATTTCTTTTGATTATCCTCATTTCTCAAGATCGCGCTTATATTTCATTTTGATTATGCATATCCTTGATTATTATTTTATTTTAGATAGTCATTTAATAAAGCCTATCTTATGTTCTCTTCATCTACACACATTAAAATACATAGAAATTTCACAATTATTTCTTCCCATTTTTTATATTTCAGGTTATACCAAAAGTAGTGATGATGATTTTTGTAATATTTTAATAAGTTTTATGAATTTTTTTTTTCCTTCATAGGATTTCCAACCAACAAGATAACTTGGGCTCCAGCAACAATTATTGACTCTTGCTGGCAATAGGCAAAGGCTTCATTCTCTCGCTTGGATTTAGGTGAGGGCCCACAATGCCCTCACCCTCAGGCTAAGAGTGGAAACATATAATAAAAAAGATAAATAAGGGGTTTTAAATAATTTGAACTAAAAAAATCTTCATTTGATATTGTGTATGATGTTATGAGACTTTTTTTGTAGTGTTATTTTAGAATGAATCACTTAAATCTTCAATTTAGAAAGCGATAAATATTAGGTGCATGCAATCAGGCCTATTCAACCTTGGAACCAGCTCATCTTGGTCGGTTCATACAAGACTAGTTTGGTGCCTTTGTAAAAAATTTGGAAATTGACTTTGATAGGTTTGGTTTCTATGCATTGTAATGGACGGTTCTACCCAAGAACCAAACTTGTCGAGGCTGGTTCTAGGTAGAATTGGTCAAATTTGGGAACTTTTTCGCATGACTACTTCTCTTTCTCTCTCTCGCTCACTCGCTCACGCGCGCGCGCGCAAACAGACTCTTAGTGGTCTCACTCTCTATCACTAATACTGGATTTCTTTGATCTTTTCCCTCTTGAAAGTTCTCACTTTAGTAGGTTTCTCTCTTTGATCTCACATCTCTCTTCCACAATGAATTACCTCATAGGAGTTGTGGTCTAAGAAGATTTACTTCTCATTTACTAAATCTGATTCCATTTGCTGTGTATTCATATTTGACACAATGCATATTGTATATCTAAAAAAAAAAAAAAAGACACATTCCAAAGTCGATCGGTTTAGTATCTGGTTTCAAAATTGGGAATTGATTCCAACAAGATAGTTTCCAAATTACTAGACTAGAAGTTACTCACTCTGTAACCAATCACCTTAATATATATATACATATACATACACATACATACACACACACACACACACACACACATAAATATACATATATACATATACATACACATACATAGATATACATATATACATATACATACACATACATATACATACATATACATATCCATGAAAAAAGACTCCGTCATGGCCCAGTCCCTTTGCATCTCAATAGTTGTTTTCAATGACAAATGTTGACACTTAAAATTTCTATTAAAGGGCTTCATATTTTTGTAACCAAATTAGGGCAATCATTGGTTGAATTTGGCCAAACAAATGATAAGAGTAATTTTAGCCACAATATGTATTGCCGGCCATCAAGGGGATTTGAGCGGGATCAACACATGAAAAGCAAGAAATTTTAGCTATTTTGGTCATGCTTTTTTTCACTTCTTTGGCTTAAACACTCCATCCTATTAGTGTATTGACGACATTACCTCTTATTTGACCCACCATTTAGCATGTTTCAACTAAACTCTACCAAAGAAAGTAGTTCCCCTCTTTTTGTTGGTCAAGTGAAGTCAATCCTTTTGTTTTATTTCTTTTTCTTTTTCTTTGCGGTCCCACTTTCCTTCTTACTCACTTCTCTCTGTTCTCTTTCCTACAGTGGATCCTCTTGGTGTCTACCAACAACGATACCATTCGGTATAGCATTGTCAATCAAGGGCTGGTTGAAAATTTTCTCGTATTGGTGGGGTCGTAGTGCTACGGAAGAAGAGGGAGATGAAATTGAGTTTGGTGGGTAGAACCTAATCAATATGCAAGGGGCACATGTTTGATCCTTCAATATGAAAAAGGGTATGGGTGGTGTTCTCATTATGGCAAAAGCAAGCGGATCTTGTGCCGACATTTCTTCAGCATTCACAGATACAGGGTTCTCGCTAATTGCTCCAACGGTGAGTATTTGACTGTCATCAGTAAAGTCAACTAAGTTATTGGAGCCTCCGGTGTTATGAGTGAGAAATGCAAGGCTGTAGTTGCTCAGTAAGGAATACCATTATTCATATGTCTTTTAGCAAAGGAAGTGCCACATTATATATGCTCAGAGATTGGACAACGAGGACTTACACAAGAGGACGACGGAGATAGTTCACCGAGAATAAATATTATAGACCAGAAAAGAAATTATGGGCGACGAAGAAGAGACACTCATGACCAGAAAGCACCAACCCAGATATTTTTATTTTTATCACCATCTTTGATTCACAAAAGCCACCATCAAGTCATTTCTATTCCTATTGATTTTTTGCGTTGTTCGTCTGTTCAGATTTTTCCTCTCTCATTTTGTCTGTTGTTTTCTTGGATCTTTGAACTGAGTCATAAATGCCAAGTTATCGCCTTTAGCAGTTTAAAGCCCATTCGCCTCTATTATGTATACGTAGCTTGGTGGCTGCCTTGCCATCATCATCACTAGATCTTTAAGTTTGCGCATCACTGCAGGACAAGCCATTGATATCAATCTGTGGTTTTGCTGTAGAAAAAGGTTACATTTTGTCTTGAATTATTTTCGATTAAGTAAGTTGGACATCAAGAGCATCCTTGCCGTTTGATGCAAAGGCGTGGAAAGAAGAGAATTGTCTGTAATGGAAAAGATTAGATACAAGGACCCCAGGAGTGCCAAAACTTGGCACAAATGGACACTTAAGTGTCAAAACTTACGAAAATGACACATTCAGTCCAATTTAAATATGAACTTATTGTTGTCTAAAAGAAAATCATCAACTTTTAATTGGTACTCAAATGTGGCCTGTCAAGCCTTGGTTGAATACATGTGGAATGACACATCTAGTAATAGTATTCTTGGATGGAAATTTAGGCCATGTTTGGCAAAAAGTGTTTTTGTTCCCCGGAACAAAATTTTTGTTCTTTTGTTTCGGGGAACAAAAAAAGAACAAAAACATGTTTGGTAAAACTTTTGTTCTCGAAAACAAAAAATCTATTTTTTTTTTTTTTGGGAACAAATTTGGAACAGAAACAAAAAGTAGAAAAAAAGTTGCTTTTTGTTCCTGAACAATTTTAAGAAACAATTTTCCTCTCTTCTTTTTTCTTCTTCTTTTTTCTTTCCTTCTTATTCCTTTTGGCCAGTCCCCGGCCTCGGCCATGGCCAGCAACCGGTCGACGAGGGCGGCGTCCTCGCCGGGCCACCGCGAGGTTAGCCTCTCCTTGGCCTGGCGAGGCTCGCCTAGTCACCGAGGCCCATTGGTGAGGCTCGCCTCGCCCAGATCTAGCCAAGCCAAGGAAAAAAAAAAAGAAAAATAAAAAAAAAAAAAAAAAAGGAAAATATAATAAAAATATTAAAAAATTAAAGAAACAACAAAATTATACAAGTTTATTAAATGCATTTTTATTCATGGAATAGAATTTTTTTGCAGTTACCAAACGCGTTCTTATGTTCAGAAATTGTTCTCGAGAACAGAAATAGAAAAAAACTATTTCTATTAAAAAAAAATTGTTCCCGGAATGGAAACGTTATCAAACGCGCCCTTAATAGCGGACAGATTTATGTTCCACCTGAAACGCTATTTTTTATTTTATTTTATGAGATAACAAAAAGTTCAAGTTAGAATTGGTACATGAGTTAGAGTTAATGCTCTTTTATAATACAAATAAAAGTTCGAGCTGAAATTCGAACTCTAGTTAAATTTGATGCTTTTTTAAGGGAATTGGGTTGATAACAAGAAAAAGATACTATAAGTGCCATAACATTTTTCATAACTTTTCTTTCAAACACTTAAGTATCATATAATATTTTCATAAATCATTTGGTATCATAACTTTTTATAAACATTTAGCACAACGATTATGTCACATTGGATTTTCGATATCTAGGGGAACCTTTTTAAAAATTTATGGGACTCAAGTTAATAATTGAAAGTTTCAAAACTAAATTAATTTTTTTTTTTAAATTATGACACTCAAATGTTCGAAAAAGAAATTATAGTGTTTAAATAAGTGCCATATAAAAGTTATGACACTTATAATGTCCTTATCCTGAAAGACATCTAATTGAAAAACCTTGGTTGGACATTTGTATTTTGTAACCAATGAACCCATGAGTAGGATTGCATGGTGCGTCAAAGTCTTGCTTCAACGGTACCAAACGAAAACCTCTACCTCGTTACAATGGTAATAGGCAGATTCTTTGGCCCATTGGAGCACCAAGATTGTGGAAAACCAATTAAGGTTTTTCAAATACGAGGTGTGTCGTTCGCTTCCTTCGAGGTTAAAAAAAGATAATTTCGCTCCCCTTTCTATTAATTAATTACTTCTTTTTGGGTTTTTTCCATTTATTTTGGCTTTAGCAATATAGAGCACTTTAAAAAAAAAATGCAAAATAAGTACTGGGGAAGGCGTGAACTATATATTATACATTCAATAATGGATTAAAAAGAAATTCCTTGTCGTGCCCGTAAAATATTAGAAATTATTTCATTTCTCATTTTGTTTGTGAATTTTCAGTTAAGCTTTGTTAGCATAATAGTTTTTAATCTACTATTAGAATAATATGTTATGAGTCGCAAATTTCTTAAGGATTGGATTCTATAACGATTTCTAATTATTTGTTACTTATTTTTTATGACAAAAAATATAATATTATTCCCACAATAGATTAAGGATACTCATTTAAGCATTTCCCTTTCTGATTTGAGAAATACTTTGGTGAAAGTCTTTAATTTACTGTAAGAACATAAGTCTATTTTAATTATAATTTATCATGAAACTCACTCATTCGAGAATTCATGACTCATAATAAACTAATATTAATATGGTAGTAAAAGCTACTGCTCAAGCTACTGCCTTACTGCGTCTTCTTCTCACCTGACTGATCTCTCTGTGATTTGGGTAACACGATTCCCTCCAATTATGTACATGCCGTTTTGGACTTGAGACAAGCAGGGTGTCTTGCACCCATTTGGAAATGAATCCGTATATCGAACCAAACGTTGCGGTGTTGATTTATTGCAATATCTGACGGTGAGATGCTGGAAACAACGATTCTAAAGTGAGTTGACGTAATCACAAGGTGGGGGACGACGGCTACCAGCAGTGGGGTGATTTAATCACTAGGTGGGAGCGTGAGAGGTGTAATTAGGGTCAGGTTATGATTGAGTTGAGCCTTTTTCTTTTTGCGAAGTGTAATTATTTATTCAGTTTGGTATTTGCAAACTGAACGAGAATGAAATACGAAAGAGAGAAAGAGAGAGTATAAGGACTCAGGAAGCACCACTAGTTTCCCAAGAACCTTCCCTACCGCATTGTAAAAATCAGAACTTGCTCCTTAGTCAACTAAACCTAATTATTGTAGGTACAAAATTTCATTGTAAAAATCAGAACTTGCTCCTGCATCAACTAAACCTAATTATTGTAGGTACAAAATTTTCATCATTCAATTCAAGCGTCCATCTTGAAGCGACGTGCCGTTAATAAAACACTTGAATTTACAGATAATGGCCTGATATCAAACAAGCAACCACGAAGCAAATGTGGTATTCGATTACAGATCCCGAGGGATATCCAATCTTGACAGATTGCTTATCTTTGTTTTTTTCCTTTCTTTTTCACGGAAAAATACACAACATGGCATGCTATTTACAATCCCCAGATGAACAACCCATGCTTGACTTGAGCAGAATAGAGACACCAGAAAATCAGTTGCAGCTCTAGACCCTTCGCAAGGACTGTTGATCCTCGAGCAGCTCCAATTTGCCCATCGCTGCCAAAGAGAAGTGTCACTACTGTCACACCACCGAAACTTTCATGTTATTCCTAGATTCTTATATATACATGCCAAGGGAAACTACAATTATGGTTGTTTTCATGGCATGACGACACCTCTCCCCCAAGGAACGACAAATTAACCTATGGTGTACCAATTAACCATTATGAGTAACTCACCAATTTAAAAGTTTAGGACGATCTTGTAGAAATATTAAGGATAATGGAGAAAATTGTAAATCGTGAAAAGTTTGTAAGGGAATTGGGAAACCGATCATAACCCTACAAATACATGGACTATTTGCTCTGATTTAAAAGCATAGTGTAGACTGTTAAAAGTTACAAATTTTTGGAGTAAACAAAAGAAATGTGCTAAGTTGTTGAAGGTATCTTGCCATTAGCCCTAAAGAAGAATACTTCCACTAGCAATGCAACAACAAAATAACAAATGTGAAGTGTAAAATTACCTTCAGAGCAATGGACGGAAAGGGAGTGCTTAGCAAAACCTTAGGACCATATGTCGTTGAAACGAGGTGAAGCAAAACCAGAAGTAGGTTGCTTCCTCGCAAAAGGATGGTCTAGCGACTGTGCTGCAGAAGGCCGATCATTTGAGTTTACTTGCAAGCATCTAAGGATCAAGTCTCGAGCATCTCTTGATAAAGAATCAGGAACTGGAGTGGTTGACCCCTGCCAATTCGGAACAATGCTTGCATCTGCCACAATAAGCAAGAACGTAGTAGAGGCTTGTGTTGATCTTAAATCCTGGGGGAACTAACATATGACAGCTTGATAAACCAATAAGATCTGTAGACAATTCTGAGGGCATCATGCTTCAGGCAATCATCTACCATGTTAAAAGTTCACAGGGACCAACAATGTAAACGTTTTCCAAGTACTCCTAATTAAATATAAGTATCTATCCTTTTTACTCGAAATTTTTAAGAGTCCTAATCTAAAAAAAAAAAAAAAAGAGTAAAAAGAAAGAGGGCATCGATTTTATGTTTTACGACGGCGTTCAGAAGGATGGTATTATTTCTTTTTTCCTCTATAAGAAAAGCAGTCTAACCTTCAAAGTTACTCAGAAGACGAGAGCACTCCAAACTTCAGCGGCAGCCATCCTACCAAAAGAAGGGGGTCTCCAAGTTGTCGTGCCTATGAAGGGATAACATCATAAGGTGATTTACTGGCTAGAGCAAGTAATTACCATCCCTTGTGGAAAAATTACTACGTGTGCAGAGAAGTGGCCAACTCGACGTAAGACATGAAAATTATCATAATATTTGAAAGTTACCAACTTCCATATTTCCTAGTAGAGAAGACAACCATTTAGGTCATTGATCGATTCAGAGAAGAGCAGCGAAGGATCAACACTTGAGGGCAATGAGGGAAACACAAAGGTTGATGAAGGCGAGTGACAAATCAGAGAACAACCACACAATGAGAGGATGCAGCAGGGAACGCGAAGCAATAATATCTGCTCTCAGGACTGGAGCAGAGATGGCTCTCTTGGTTGCTCAAGTACCATGTGACAGTGAAAGAGAAGATGGATTGATTGTTGAGACTGAATGGTAAGGTCATATGTGTTCTCCACGTCATTTGGCAGGATATTATTCACATGTATACACTGTGCGATTATCTAAACGTATGAACTTATTCTATCGATTACAAGTATTAGGCAACAATGCCAAATTACTTGAAAGAGAGTCAAGATTCAAATGTTCAACTGAGTTTTCTTACCATGTTAGATAACCATTTGCTCCAGAATCCCAAACAACTATTGGCCATAAAAAACTATAAATATCCTTTGACATGACCTTACTCTTGACAAATATCATTGACTTCTCTGTCCTCTCTTTTCTAAGTAATGCTCTTACTTATTTTGTTTTCCTAAAATGATGGTATGGACTCGTCAAAACATCTGCTCAACTAAGCTAGCTCACACAAAAAGTAGCAATGACCAAAAGTCGCAACTCGAGGATGTGAAACATAAAAAGAAGGTTACTTAGTAACATACTCCTTCTAAGTGAGAATATGGAGGCGGGTGGGTTAACATCTCTAAAACAGTGCACCCTAGGCTCCAAATATCAGCTGCCAACCCATGGCTTCTGTTCTTTAGATTGACGACCCGCAGTTATGACCAGCAAGGATGAAAGAAATGGAAAAGACCTGCGCCTAATACAGCTACTGATAGTATGTTAAAATAATGGCTGCGGAGGTTGCGAACCTCAGGTGCCATCCAAAAAGCAGTTCCTTTCGAGGATTTAGCATCATTCATTTTGGTGGCCTGCATGAATAAACACGGAAAGTCAATACGTCATTTTGGAAAAGTAAAGGACAACGCTGTAAGAATTTTCCTAATGTAGACTACATTAATTGATATTGTAATTTACTGTTTAACGTTTACTGTTTTACGGGGATTGGTCTAAGGTGAGATAGAAGGTTTCTTAATTAGTCTAATATGGGCTGGCTAGTGTGGGCCGAGTTGAGCCTGGCCCGTAATGAGGGGGCCTAGCTGGAAACTCTATAAATAGTGCTAAAGTCTCTCCTCTAACCCTAATTCTCACATGTATCTTCACCTAAGGGGCGTTTACCTAACGCTAAACGTGAGGGGGCCGCCTCATTGAGCCAGTGATACGGAGAGCAATAGAGGAGAAGGACTTGCGCGTGGAACATTGTGTTTCCGCTTCCGCTTCAAGATCGATGGATTCCAAAACAGGTGCGTTAATTCTTCTGCTTAATTATGCATGTTCTTGTTCTTGTTATGGAGATCTTGGGGTTGCGCAATTTGCGTCCAACAAACGCCTGTCGCTTTGTGCATGCGTATGTACTTGAAGGAACTTTTGCTGATGAGACATACCTTTGTCGATCTCTGCAAGTTTCACGGATCCACTCGCATCAACCCGTATGTTAGCACATTTAATATCCCTACAGAATGAATGAACTGGAAGCATGAGAAATGAGCATAGCTGTTGGTAGGATTTATAGAAGGTTAAAGTCTTCATAATCATCCTCACAGTTAAAAATATTGCAAATTTATATTTCCACCTTCAAGCATTCGCATAGTAAAATAATCCTCTCCATGCTAGATAATGCTGTACAAGCTCATAATGTTACTTCGTTGTATGCTGATTATCACAGCAAATCTACTTCTCACAACACTACATTTTTGTTCAAATATTTGACAACTCATTAAATCCAGAAAAGTATTTGAATAAGTAAAAGAAGTATTATCAAAAGGCACTAAGGGAGTGTGCTATGAAACAAAATATTTAGGTTTGATTGTGTTCGTCGTTTGGTTATGATCTCTTTCCTTACCAAAATCAACCACCCATCAGAAATGAGAAGTGCTTATCACTATTTAAATTAGTCAAAACTAAATGCAAAGTCAAGCATCTTCTTATAAGACCTATGGACCACATTCTGGTCATGAAGATACTTTAAACCATTTAGAATTTGCCTAGCGTATGCAGAGACTTGGGAATCTCTCGAGTTATATTTGTGATAAAAGGTTGCAAGTGAACCTTTGGTCATGAGCTCAAGGAATATGTAAAGCTTCTTATCATCCTGGAAGAGAAAAGAAAATCATATGTTACAATATCCGACCCAAAAATTTCTAATTATTAGGTAGAGGATGAGAGGTATATAAGGCACATGGAAAACAGATATGGAATACTTTAACACCTCCAATGACATGCCAACCGAACTGAGAACGGCACATAAAAATGATGAAAAGAGAGCCACACACGGAAAAACTAAGTGATACATGGTTTTGAAGCCATGTTAGAACCCAAAAGATTAAGCTATGAGGTGAAAGGAGGCTACATGTATATAAGGCCCATCGAAACCCTTTGAACAAACGATATGAGATACTTTAATGAGATACATTAGAGACAACATACCAAATAGCAAATGAAATAAAACATATTGGATGTCTAGGCTTCTTATAACACCAAACTAATCATCGGATACGACAAGACCCTTCAAGTAGCCATCGGGTGTCTAGAAGAGGCCCTGAGGTTAATTATGCTTCCTCAAGTGCACTTTGGTATAGAGGATGTGACATCCTGAATTTCAGATTCTGTTTTCAATTGGATAAGTTGGGTTTTTTATCAACGCGCCTTTTAGTTCTTTTCTTTAAACTGATCACTCATGAGATAACTAGTTTATCAGGTGAAGTCGTTAAGGAATCTAAATGCAATAGACTTGAGAATTCGATCAGGAATTGACTGCTCGACCGTGCTAATCTGCAAGGGTCATTATGACATAGTTAAAAATCGATCAGAGACTGGAGATAGGTCGATTTGGTAGAGGTATGTGATTAGTGTGTGGGTGATTCCACCTAATTGCAAAATTCTTGTTGATCGACACTAGACCGATTTCTTCCGTCGTTTTGGCACATTGTGTTCGTATATAAAACCTTGAGATTTTCACGACAACCGAGAGTCGCCAATGTGTCTAATAGGTACATTGTGGCTCGAAAATAATCGACCATAGGTCCATTGCAAAAAAAACAATTCCTAAAAGCTACCCGGTAGATTAGGTCACGCTAAAATCGCGTCAAATTGAAATTAACCAAGAAACTGAACCCGATTTCAGAAATTGAAAGTTCTGTCATGTCATGATTCATTTTAGGACCGTCGTCTCATCTTTCGAAAATTTTTCTGCAAACCAGGATTTTTGACGAAATTTCAAAGTAAGGGTATTTTGGACCGGGAAAATCCGAAGGCCGTTTTTGGTCGCGTTTTTGGGATTCAAGTTGGTTCAATTGGTGAGGAAAAATATTGTTTGGGATGATGGCACCTTGGTGGGATTAATGGACATCAAATTGGATCCAATTGGAGGGGAATTGATTCAATTTTGGGGGAAAATGTTCCAAAATTCGTAGGTCCCTTGGGGTGTAACATTTGGACCACTTGGAGGCTTGTTGAGGAAGCTTTGAGGGTTGCAATTTAAATGAGGAAGACATCCATGCATGGTGGGGTCTTGCCATGAGTGAAAATGGATAGAATGTGGACTTTGGAGGCCAAGAGGGACCCTCCACTCTTCAACAACCCCTTCTTCTTCATTCCAGCCACATTTCCCCTTTGTTGATCACCTTAGGAGCTCCAAAAACCAGAGAAAAGCCGGCAGCCCCTCCCCCTAGCTTGTCGACCACCGTCAGAGCCCCCTGTCACCGTCACACGCTCGTTGCTCGCCGTTGCGCCACACGCCAGCCCGCGCGACCATACCGCCTGTCCCGCACCCCCTCGCCATCCCCCCGAGCCCCTGGTTGGCATAGGAGCTCAGCCGAAGCTCCACCGTCGCCATTCAAATGTCGTCCAGTAGTCGCCGATCCACCTCCTTGCCGTTTCCGCGCAAACCAGCCGCTGTTCCAACTTGCTCGACCCAAGGTCAGAATTGAAAAGCCAGCAAGGGCTTTGAGGCTTCGTGGCCCGTTTTTAGGCCCGTCCGATCTCCGTTTGGTGTCGCCGTAGGGTTGTTTGTTGCTTGTCTCCACGTTGCCGTCGTCTTGACTCACCGAATTGCTAAACCGGTGAGTTTACTCGCTAAACTCTGCTTAGGGAGTTAATGATGCTTAAGGGTGATTAGTTTAGGCTAAGTATGGTTTAGGTGGTTAGTTAGAATGGATTAGTGATTTGATTATTCAATTGTGCATGTTAGGTGGTTAGAATAGCCTAATTAGAGACTGGATAGATCGTACTATTTATCTAGATAGGTTCGGAAATTTTTTGAGCCCGTTTAGGTGTTTAATTAGTCATTTCTGAACTAAGTTTGCATTTTTGGTAATTAATTGCATTTATTTAATTATTTTTGATATTTATTTAATTATTTAATATTTTTCGGAAATTCGATCGGGATAGCCTGTGACCGGAATTTCGTGCTGATTGCAGTGGTGTGCTTAGTTTATGCAATTGAAATGCTATTTTGTGCAAATTGAGTGGAAATTGTAATTTTGGGTATTTATTCCAAAATTGTGAAATTTTGATACTCAATTATAAAAAGTCCCAGGTGTCGGGTTTTGATACCGAAAATGGTTTTAAGGACTAGATCGAATCGTGAGATTTTAAAAGTGTGAATATCAATTTTTCTAGTTCACATTAATACGTTAGCTTGTGAGAGCATTTAATTGTCAGCTTATGCGAGCATTAATATGTCAGCTTGTAGAGAGCAATATACTATATTAGCTTGTACGAGCTACCATCTATATATCAGCTTGTGAGAGCTATAATCTATTTTAGCTTGTGTGAGCAGTAATTGGATCAATTGATTGATAGATGGTATTGATTGTATCAAATTGATTGGATTGAATTGATTGGTTGAGATTATGAACTGTACTGACATGCAGGAAGGAACTAAGGCAAGGTAAGTCTTCTGACTTGTGTGCATAGACTGCCTCTAAGCGTATTTCCTTCCTAGTTGGAGTTTAGGGGGTGAACTTATTGGGACATTGTCTCACCCCGTCGTGGGCTCAACCTTTTCAGGTCCTTAGATGGCGGTTCCTCCGGAACGTTTTGGTAGGTTACTGATATCCATGTTCTAGGGGGCCATGGAGTCTGGGTCTATGAACTCATGAGGACCACCGTTTTGGTCAATGCGGACCTACCTCATAACGTATCCCATCAATTTAGACCGTGGTATTTACCGCGGGCTCAATGGATACAAAGTGGGTCCCTTATAGGATTTTAAGGTCCCTGTTTCGGTGTTAGAAGTTGCTTTTGGCGTGAGTATAGCTGATCCTCCTGGTGGTGCAATGCTAGACCCAAGTCCCCAGGAGACCTCGGAGTTTTCAGTTGGGGATTTGAGTGCCTATAAGACTTATAGGCTTGTCTGCTTTTGTAGACTCTTGACTTTAGTCTACTGTTGTATATAAACCGGGGTGTTTATAAAAGCATGTTTTGGTTGTGATTTGATTCCTACTTTTCTATCCCATGCTGTTTGTTGTCAGGGGTATTTGTTTGCTTCCGCGTGCGCATTAAAATGAATGGGTTAACGACGCGCCCTGGGACATTGCAATTTTATCGATCACCGAGGGATGGGCACGCACTCGAGGATCAGGGCGTGACAGAGGACCTCTCCATAACCGATCAACGTTTAGTGACAACCTTTCGATGGAAGGTTAATTGAGTAAAAGTTCGCATCAAATGACAATTTTAAAGCAATTTTGTTAACTTGAAAAGGAAAAATATGGCAAGAATGAATGGGACCGAGCTCTTCTAATCCTCCTTTCCTCGTACAACACAAATATCCAAATTACAAGACGTCATCACAGTTTCAAGTTGTAGCAGTGCCAACGAAAATAGTTACACAATGCACCTGGTGGAAAAATAAGAGGTTATATAGCAATACAAAACGATGAGGTGGATTGTAGGTGTACCAACCTAAATTTTGCTTGACAGCAACAATCTTTTGCATATATCTCCAAAAAGAAGTTATGTCGTGGCACTTTCTTGGAATCTGATTCTTCTTTCCAAACTATGTCTAGAAAAAAAAATAACTGAAAGGTACTCGAACATTGAAGCCGCCAAGATAGGAACTACTTCCCTCACTTTAAAAATGATCAATTCCTTTTTAGTTCTCTCTACTGTAGAGGTTAGGAACCATATGATTTTTCATAAGAATTAGTGGAACTAAACGACACGCTGGACTAGAATAGATGGAAAAAATCAACATGTGGTGGAACTCCATTGTTGTTACTACAACCACGACCAGTAATAGACAGGGGCGTAAAGGTAGAAATTAGTCATTTGGACCATCAGACGGTCAATTAAAGGATTCCTGAAGACTAAAGCCTTCTCATCCTTATCCTCCCTCCCCCCCCTCGTGTTTTATTAGCCGGGGCTACCGTTTCTCTTAGCGTCAGATTCCTTTTTATTAAACCCGAGAGTTTGACTCAAATCTTTAGTTTGCAAGATAGCTAATTTGTAAAACATCAACCTTTAGAAAACAAAGGATTAACTAATTACAAGACAAGCTTGTTGGAAACATGATTGAAGATCATGATCACAGCATTGATGTTGATTACGGTCTGATTGATTCATCTAACCCGTGACTGGTTTAGCAAATTGAAAGTGATGATCTTTGCATATAGGAAATATTTTTTGTATATTATTCCCTAGCTTTCCTTTTTCTATTCTTACACAATAAAAACATCGGTGTACTTGTATATAATGGAATAGATTAACTTGTATATAATGGAATAGATTAATACAAAGCATTCTACTTCCAAATTCCTTCTTTCATTCCTATCATGGTATCAAAGTGCCTTTCCTGTCCTAGCTTCTACGATCTTAGAATTGTCGTTGTTCCCTTTTTGGGTTATTGTTGCAAATTTCCAACCTGCAAAACAAAACAAAAGGCCAAGTTCGAATTCGATTTCTCGTGCCATGACGAAAAACAAAAATATTGATTCATCGGAGGAAATGCTCCAAAATCAAACTCCAATGTCAATGGTTCAAAACAACCAAATGAACAAGAGGATATATCCATCCACGATCCAGAAGATCCTTAGAATACATCCGACCATGCTCTTGCTTCAATTCAAATTTCTAGACCCATGCACTAGCCTCCATTTTCATGGTATTTTATTCAAGGTCAACGGGCCACTAGACTAGGGTAGCCATAGGCCAAACATGGCTCATATGGAGAGGAGAGCACCTCTAATTGTAGAACTCATCCCAATAGAGGAGGCCCGAACCCTAACCCTACCGCCCATGAAGATAGCTCAAACCAGGAAGCGAGTCGGAGGGATCTGAACCTAGGTCACGGATTTGGGTCCATACCGACTCAAGGGCCAAATCCCTACCTATTTTTTGGACTTGGTTTAATGCTGTATGCTTTCCCTGCTGACAATGGCGGCCGACCCAAACCTGGCAACCCTCTCTTCACATTGCCAGCAAACAGCCCCAAATTGAAACTCATTCGGTTGCAACTCACTGGATCGGAAACCTATAACACCTAAGCTTGGGACCTCCATCGAGCTCTCGTCACGAAGAGCAAGGATGGTTCCCTTGACGGCACCGTCCCCTTCCCTGCTGATGAGCGACTCTAGCGACTTTGACACAAGTGTAATAAGCTAGTCTGAAGCTAGATCGGCAATTGCTTGGCCCCTGACATCATCACCAACTTGCCACCAATCGAAGACTCCAAGAAGTGTTGGGAGATCATTCATGAGATGCAAGGGTGCTTGGACCATGCCAAGCTCTTTAGCATCACCCAAGCAATTTCCAAGTTGAAGCAAGAAAACCTTTTGATTACCTCTTGCTTCAATAAGCTTTTGGCCTAGTGGAATGAACTTGAAACGGCAGAGGAGCGGCTCAAGGGCTCAAAGAACACCCTCAAACAATATAGAGAGATGAAGGAGAGAGAAAAGGCTACGCACTTCTTACTAATTCTTAACGAGTCGTATTCGGCCTTCTATTCGTAGATCTTGGCGATAGACCCATCGTCATCACTTGGCCGAATCTTCTAACTAACGGTTCAAGAGGAGAATCGGCAGCTTGTTGCGATAGAGGATCCTCTAGTAAGCGAAGTGTGACACCTGCGATTTGACCCTAATTTTCATAACTGGATTGCAACGGTGCCCAATCTTTAAAACGAGATTACAATGAGGATTGGTAGACCACGAAAACATCAAGAATGCCACTTTGGGCAAAAAATCGATTTTTTATCGGCGGAACGCAAAAACTTAGAATAGTGGAAACGGATTGCAGACGAGGACCGACGTGGGTCCAAGCCCACGAGTGGGCTCAATGGGGCCCATGCCCATGGATGGGCAGCCCAAGGGCCTCATGCCCAAGGGGGCCATGGGCCATCCAAGCCCAATTTGGCTCTCTCTCAATATCTTGCATTAAATGCACCCATAAGCATGAATAGTGCCAAATCTTTATGCAATGACCTAATTGCCCTCTCTTCAAACTATGGACAAAAAGGCATAGATGGAAAGGGGCAATGGAGGGGCCAGCCACAAGCATGAAGGAGTATTGAGGAGGATATCCTAGCCTAACCTAAGCTAATTTCCCATGTGTGCATTTAATGGCCTTAGATTTTGCTTCTTCATTATCATTCATTTGCATGGTTGAGAGGATTTCGGGAGATTGGGGAAGTACTAGCAATAAATGACAAGATATCTCACACCCTCTTTCTCCTCTTCCTCCCCGAGAACCCACGACACTTTCTCTCTCTCTCTCTCTCCCCCTTCTCCCTTACTTTCTCATTTTGGCTTTCATTCTCACCTTTCCTCTCTCCTCGTGCTAGCCAAACCTCCCCTTCTCCATTTCCATATCCTTTGCAAGCCATTTTCCCTCATTTCCTCTCATTATCTCATTGGCCACCGTCAACCATACACGTCCACCGTTGAGCCGTTGTTCCTGCATTGCCGATCTCGTCACCATGCTGGACCTTGGAGGAGAAAGGGAGACTGACTGGCCCTCACCATAGCCTCCCCTCTCTCTCCTTGCTCACGAGTTGGATGCCGCAAGCCCAAGGGACACCGTCCGCCCACCTTGCCGTCATCGTATCTTGACCGAGACGCCACCACAACCCGTCACCGCGAGTTGTGTGGGGCGTGACCAACAACCACAATCGCCATCTAACCCTTGATGCTCCTTCGCCGTTGCTTACCGAGCTTGGAATCAAGTGTGAGTGGCTTTCTAGCCCTTATTTAGGGTTGTGATTACACTAAAGACTTAGATTAGTGTTAGAATAAGGTTAAATGATGTTTTGGCTATGTGATAAGTAGCTTTAAGCGATAGGTTTTCGTAGGTTTCTGAGATGAATTACCTCCCTACGCGAGGATTAGGAAGCTTATCATTGAATTTTATCTCATTGTTATTTGTTTAAATGTTTACAGGCTCTAAGGAAGTCTGAGCCCCTTTGCCTCATCAGGTTCGGGCTCCCCATTGTGCAAAGCCAGGAAGTTATTAAATATCCAATCGATGGGACCAATGCCCATTATGAGCGTTACGTTACCATTATATCGGTAGATGAGGCACTTTCGAATTTGGTGGCTCTCCGCTTCTCGGCTTGGTATTTTTGGGTTGGGGACAATCTTTACGGCCTCATTTGCGATTTTGATGTACTTCCGAGTGCATGACCCGGGAATATTAACTGGGATGTCGTGGATTTTGATGTGACCGACAAGGCAATATCCAATCCAGAGATCGACCCTGACATGATCGTCAAGCCAGAGCCTTGGTTTATGGAGCCCATAGGAAGCTAGGTGGTAGCAAGGATGCAACATCTTTTGAAGTCTTCCTTATGGTACTAAAGGTGTTAGGTTTACCTCCGAGGCTTTTGGAGATGGTTGTGGCAGCACTTTTGGGCTATACATGAAGTGGTGTAATGTGTGATGCTAAAGTTTGTATGCTTAGGTTTGGATGTGAATGGCTTGTATGGTGTGATGATATTATGAATGCATATATATAAGTTTGTTTGAAGCAATCCCTATTTAAATGGTTGGGCGATTTGTTTCCTTTTCCGCTTGTGTATATAAACAATAATACGAATGTGTTAGCGACGCCTTGTGTGACGTCGCAATGAAATGGCCAACAAGGGGTACCATGAGCCCAAAACAGGTTCGGGCGTGACACGAAGGAATGAGCCTCACCACGTATCCCATCAACGTCGCTTCGAGGGAGATATCCAGTAAAGTTGCCGATGGTTCTAGAAACCGAGGGGGAAGAGGCATGACCGCATCTATGAAGAGAGCACAAGGAAACCTTAGATCTACTCGCACGGACGGTTTGGATCATGGGGCAGGATTGGTCGATCAAGATCAACGCGTTAGATCCAATGGCTGGGATAAGCGCGCTGGATCCAACGGTCCTCGGCTCTTCATCAACCCATCCTAATCGAATGGCTACTATCAGGCCACATCAACCATCAGTTACAAGGGATCTTACAGGTGCTAAAAGGTTCACTCAGAGAGAAGGTTTTGATTATCAATTAACCTTCTCCCCAATTGCCAAAGAAGTCATTATTCGCTCCTTTTTATCCATTGTAACTATTCCTAATTGGCCAATGCCTTAGATGGATGTAGGCAATGCCTTCTTTCATGGCGACTTAGATGAAGAAATTTATATGGACATTCCTTAAGGATTACGTAGACAGGGGGAGTCTCTAATATGTTGTCATCATAAATCTTTGTATGGGTGGAAACTTCATCTAGGCAATGGTATGCCAAGGGCACATTTAGTAACAATTCTGTTCCCGAAAATAGATTCTGATAAAAAATGATTCTTTTTTATTCTGTTCCCGGGAATAATTTCTAAGCATTTTAAGCCGTTTGGTAACTATCCAAAATTTCTGATTTTGGAATAGAATTGCGTTTGGTATCGTGCTCATTGATTATGTTCCAAATCAATTTCTTTTTAGTTTTTTTTTTTTTTAGTTTTTTAGTTTTTTCTCTTTTCTTTTTTTCAATTTTCTCCTATTCTTCTTCTTCTTCTTGTGGCCGGTCGCCGGCCCTTGGCGAGGCCGGCCCTCGTCGGTCGAGCCTCACCGGGGCATGGCGAGGCCCGCTTAGCCACTGGCGAGGCTTGCCCGATCCTATAGAGGTTTGGCCTTGCCGAATCTAGCGAGGTCAAGCCTTGCCGGTGGCCATGTGAGCCTCGCCCAGCCCCACTAATGGCCAAGCAAGCCTCGCTGGTAGGGGTGTGTAAAAGAACCGGGATCCGCCCGGACCGCCTGGAACCGCCCGGAATTGGCGATTCTTGAGGGAACCGGTCCAATTCCCGGTTTCATGGGCGGATCCGCCCGCCCACCCACTTGTACCGGATCGATTAATTTTTAATATAAAAAAAATACTAAAACAAACCCTAGATCTCATCTCAATGTCTCTTCGTCTTCGGTTCTATCTATCTCTCTCTCTCTCTCTCTCTCTCTCTCTCTCTCTCTTCCTCAATTCCTCCTATCGCCATTTCGATTCCTCCTCGAGCGTCAACGTCGTCGCCGCTGCTCCTTCGCCATTGCTATCTGCCCCCTCGCGCCAGCTGCCACCCGCCACAGCCTCTGCTCCGCCCAGCAGTGACCCGTAACGCCACAGCTCACCTCCGCACCAACCACCGTGCCAGCAGCTGTGAGCGCCCTTCACGCGCTTGCCCGTCACCGCGATCGTCTTCGCTTCTGCTGCTTTTCGTCCGTGCACCACCGCCGTTGCTTCTGCGCCAGGTCGCCTCCGCCAGCAATTCGACACCGTTGCAGCCCCCACAGCCGCGACGACCGACGCCAGCAGATCTCGAATTGGTTGCTGCTCTTCCGTCACTGCTCCGCCGCCCCTCCGTGTGATCCTTGCAGCCATTTCGATTCCTCCTCAAGTGTCGACGCCGCCGTCACTGCTCCTCCACCGCTGCTGTCCGCCCCCTCGCGCCAACCGCCATAGCCTCTACTCCACGCAACAGTGACCTACGACGCCACAACTCGCCTCCGCGCCGACCACCGCGCCAGCAGCCGCGAGCGCCCTTCGCCCGCTCGCTCGTCACCGCGACGCCATAGCTCACCTTCATGTCAAGATCGGTTCCATGGATCCACCCGGGAATCGAATCGGACTGGTGGTCTAGTTCTCGAGTGGATCCATGCAACAAACGGATGGATCCTGGTTCCAATTTTTCGGAACCGGTCTTTAGCGGGCAGTTCCCGATTTTAGGTTGGGAACCGTCTGGCTGGACCATACACACCCCTACTCGCCGAGGCCAGGCGGGCCTTGCCCAGGCCCGGTGAGGCCTGCTTGGCCATCGGCGAGGCTCGGCCTCACCGGATCGGGCAAGGGTGAGCCTCGCCGGTGGCCGGGCTTGCCTCTAATGAGCTCGCCGAACCTCACCTTGGCCTGGCGAGCCTCCAATGAGCTCGCCAGACCGGTTGCCGGCGGCGGGATGGTGATCGTTGAAGAAGAAGAAGAAGAAGAAGAAGAAGAAGAAGAAGAAGAAGAAGAAGAGAAAAGGGAAGAAGAATAGTTGGTTTTGATTCTTTGTTCTCAGAACAACAATCAACTTTTTTTTTTTTTTTTTGATTCCATTCCAAATCTAATTCCGGAACAAAAATATAAATATTTGTTCCCAGGAACAAAAATTTTACCAAAGGCGATTCTGTTCCCAAACTGCTCCCCAGAACAAAAAATCAGAATTAGACACTGTTTGGATGGTTACCAAACAGTGCCCAAGTTTACTGTTTTAGCCCATACAAAGATTTACGGAGATGACATATCAGAGACTTCCCATGTCTGCATAATCATTAAGGAATGTTCATATAAATTTCTTCATTTAGGTCGCCATGAAGGAAGGCATTGTGAACATCCATCTAATGCAGTGGCCAATTACAAATAGCTACAATGGATAGAAAGGAGCGAACAGTGGCTTGGCATACTAGTGCCTTAAGTGACCACATATTTACGAGAGTTCACAATCTTTCGTAAATAATATGCAATGAGCATATGTTTTCCCATATTTATGAAAGATTGCAATCTTCAATGTTTGTATGCCCTCCGAAAGGGAATCTGGCTCATATTGCCCAAATTGGAACCGTACATCTTGAACCAAACTTCTTTCTCTAGAATGTCCTGTATATTCCAAATTTTGAGTTCAATCTTCTGTCTATCTCAAGAGTTTGCTAGGATAATTCTTGTAGAGCCATACTCAAATTTGAAAACTGCTTCTTTGAGGACCATTCTACTGGGAAATTAATGGGTTTGGGTAATGTCA
This sequence comes from Eucalyptus cloeziana, assembly GCA_014182715.1. Classification (NCBI taxonomy): domain Eukaryota; kingdom Viridiplantae; phylum Streptophyta; class Magnoliopsida; order Myrtales; family Myrtaceae; genus Eucalyptus; species Eucalyptus cloeziana. The sequence goes on from CM024640.1 coordinate 7,214,023, forward strand.
CACAAGGGCTCTATTTCTGAATCAACTCTCCAAGAGATTTAGAATTGTTGAATAAGAGTATTTCTTGTAATGCTACAATCGGAATAAAAATCTCCTTTTTCATCAACGACTGGGTCATAATGCACGTTTTTCTCACCTTAAGTGTTCGATATGTTCTTTGACTAAACAATCTCGAGCATCTTTTCCAATTAGTATATATCGAGCAAAAGAAGCTTTTTCATTACTTCATATGGACACTCGAGGTACTTATCACACCCCTCATCGAGATGGATCTCGTTTCCTCCTAACAATTGTCGATGACTATACTCGTGTTACATGAGTGTACCTTACGCAATCAAAAAGCTAGACATTTACTCACATTTCAAATTTCCTTTCCTTGGTCCAAAAACAATTCAATAAATCTGTACAATGAATTCATACAAATAATGGGCGTGAATTCTTCACTTCTAATTACATAAGTTTTCTATCTTCTCGTGGAATACTCCATGAAAATTCTTGTACTTATACTCCTCAACGAAATGGAATTGTTGAGCGCAAACATAGACATCTTCTAGAGGTAGCTTGTGCCCCAAAATACAAAGCCTCCATTCCTGAAGCTTTTTGGGAAGATTGTGTGGTCATAACTACAAATTTGGTTAATCGTATGCCAACTAGGGGTGAGCATCGGTCCAGGGTCAATCCTGGACCGGCCCAACCCTGCCAATCCTGGTCCGATTCCTAGGGAGATTGGGTCGGTCCTTGGTCCTAGAATTCCTAGATCAACACTGTGCAGGTTGGTCCTCGGTCCCAAGAGTTTTGGGTCGGTCCAACCCGAACCAACCCTGACTATATATATTACTTATAATTTTTTTATATAGGGAAAACCTTAAAATAAACAGCGTCAACAATATTAAACAGCTATTTAGTAAGGAGTTCAAGTAATTTTACATTATTCTTTAATAACTTAGATTTTTAATGTCTTTTACGGTGTCAATAGTCATAATTTATGAACGAGGAAATGTTTTTGTGAGGAGTCCTCTCGGTATCCAAAAAGGCATAAACAGCTTCTTATGGCATCATCATCCAGTATTCGTTATCTTCTATCTTATTTGCATTTTCAATTTGCCAAAATTGAAAGAAACATCTTCTTCGCTCACCACTTGACACTCGCCTCACTCACTCTGGGTCACTCGTGCTGCTTGCCGCTCGATGCTCACTTGGCTTGTTGCTTCCCGCTCGACATTCGATACTCATTTTGTTCGATGCTCACCCCACTTGACCCTCACCGCTTGTTTTTCTTAGCTGACCTCGCTCATCATCAAACCCATTGGGTCGATATGGTCCTTGATCGCCCTTTTAAGGAGTACAAAAGTTAAAATAAAAAGTTATTGGTTGGTCCTGGGTTGACCTTGAAACCGGACTGAACCAATTAGGTTAGTTCAGTTCTTAATCGCTTTTTTAAGAAGTACAAAAAATGAAATAAAAAAATTATTGGTTGGTCCTAGGTTGACCTTGAGACTGAACCAAACCCATTGGGTCAGTTCGGTCGTTAATCATTTTTTTAAGGAGTACAAAAACTGAAATAAAAAATTATCGATTGGTCCTGGGTTGACCCTAGAACCGGACCGAACTCATTGGGTTGGTCCGGTCCTCAGTCCCAAGCTCAATAGGGTCGGTCCTCGGTCCCAAAAATTGAGAACCAACACTGTGCAGGTTGGTCATAGGGTTAGGGGGTGGACCGGCCCAACCCGGACCATGCTCACCCTTAATGCCAACTCGAGTCCTTGATAGAAAAAATCATTATAAAATGCGTTATAATAGACAACCAAAAAATAATCATTTAAGGGTATTTGGTTGTTTATGTTATGCAACGATTATGGGCCATCGGGATAAAATGAGTCCACGTGCCACTCAGTGTATTTTCATGGAATATCCTCCCCTTCAGAAAGGATACCAAGTTATGGAAATTTCTACATGGAACTTTTTTATGAGCAAGGATGTCAAATTCCATGAAGACACTTTTCCTTTCAAGGAAATGATACACTCATCAAATTCATCGCCATCGAAAAATCGACGTCCTTTCTTGTTCGATGAAGATTTACTAATGGTGACACAATATTTTCTTGTTGAACTAAAATTGTCTGTGCCCGTGTCGAAGGAATCCTTGCTTATTTCAAAGGAGTCTCCAATCATGGAAACTTCAATCCCAGCTACTGTCGTGACGCGACCTCGAGGAAGGTCGAGTTTAGGGATACTTGACCATAGGAGTTTCCTCACGGTTTGTATCCGCAAAGACGCCATCAACTCGCCTTTCAAGACAAATCTCTTGTGAGTGCCCTCACACATGATCGCGAGCTCTCCCAAGCTCGTACCTCGCATAACAACAGCAGGTGTTGTGACCCTACCTCAATGTCACGGCACGTCTAGATCAATGTTTTTAATGTCGAAAGGAAACCAGACGTAAAAGTGGGTTTGATGGTATTTTTACGATCATGATAGCTCTCTCGAGATGTACATCCACCAAAGTGGCAACACTTTATCTTTATTGGCTTCACCATCTTGAGTATACTAAATCACCACTCGTGAACTTTTGCCTATGGTTCATACCCCTCACGACGGGTTCATTTAAGCGATCTAGTTGTTTAATACAACCTAGAAAATATGATGAGAGTCGCCACTAGCCCTGTTTTTGAGGATTTGCTAGAAAACCCAATCGAGGGTCAGGAGTTGTCCCTCGATTTCTAGCAACTAGATATTTAGGTTCGAGGACTTAGGTTACGGTGATCTCTCTATTAGCATCCTTTCAGTACCTAACGGTATGTCATGTTACCTAAAGTGATCATACAATTCATTTTACTTTTTCAGGATCGTTTAACCTAAACTAAGTGATTATGCATGGTTGGTCATTTTTGTGCTATTCTATTTCTAAGAAAGGTAAAAGAAAGCACTCAATTGAATTGAAAGTACGAAACAATAAGTAAATAACCAAGTAAATTATAAATCTATCATGCAATCCTAAAACTTAAAGGAAGTAGAGGGAAAGAAAATGAATGAAAAAGGAAAGAACCTGCAGCTCGTTGGGTGTTTATACAAACGATAAAACCCAATACATATGTTGGGGACAAATGATACAATGATATGGTCGGAACAGACATCGACCTTCCACCATCTTCAAGTCTTGACAATTCACCACCTTTAGAACCTAATCTATTCCTAACCTAAATCTAAGCTAGGTACATACAAAGGAAAGAGACAATCATATACACTAAAACAACCAAAGGCACAATATAAAATCATGGTTAATCAATCAATCGAAGCGGAATTTAGAATCAACCAAATTTGGGCCTCAGGATCGACCTTTGCAATTTATGCGTAGATCCCTTTACCTACCTACCCAATTCATTTTTTTTATGACTTATAGCCATTAGTGACCATTTGTGTTCTCACATGGCCAATAACGCTTGTAAATCCCTAAAGAGATATTCTAGGTGATTTCTCATGATTTTCCCTCGGTATCATGCATCGCACCTAACTTACATCTAACAATCACATGCACGAGCATGAATTAAACACACAAGCAGACTTTTTAGGCCATATTTCTCGATTAATCAAGCAAGTCAGTGAACCATCGGCGGGTCACTTATTACAAAGCATACGCTAATTACAAACACAAGCATTTCTAAGAATGACATTATTATATCATTATATGCATATAAAGGTACATGTGATGTCTCGAGGATGGATTTGGAATCATTAATAATGAAAGGTGAAATTTTTTAGACAAAGAGATGTCTCGGTTATGGAATGTATTTGACCACCAAGGCTAGTTTGGTGCGCATATGTTGCACTCACAAATATCACAAGCATTTTAAATATAACCCAAACCATGACTATCACAATGCCAAAATAAATATCCAAAGAGATTTGAAGACATTTTAGACTAAGGAATATCTAGGTTATGGAACGTGTTTATAGGCTAGTTTGGTGCACACATGTTGCACTCATAAAAATCGCAGATGTTTTAAATACGTTTCAAACCATCATTTTTCCTAAATCAGATCAAGTGTTGAAAAAGAATTTCTAAAGTTTTACTTTTGGAAACATCACATGTACCAAAGTAGTTTCAAAATGCAATTTGGAGAACCCGTTCATTGAAAACCTCTTGACAACAAAGATTAGAAAATCTGAAACTATTTTCACAAAGATGGTATGTCCTAATACTATACATAAACTAGCCTAAAAGGCCTAACAAAGTTATCACAATCAAAGATTCAGAATAGGAATTTTCAGACCAATCACAACAAATCGACAAAATTGGGTGGTACTCATTGATGGTCTATCTTTGAAAAAGTTACCTAAAATGCATTACATAATATGGACCGACTTTGATGAAGAAAGTTTCTCTAACAAAGCTAAGCATGATTTTATAAAAAACAGCAGGTCACTAATTACAAAGTATACGCCAACTATGAACACAAGCATTTCTAAGAATGACATGATTATAGGCATATAAAGGTACAGGTGATGTTTCGAGGATGGGTTTGGAATCATTAATAATGAAAGGTAAATTTTTTTAGACAAGGGATGTCTCGGTTATGGAATGTATTTAACCACCAAGGCTAGTTTGGTGCGCATATATTGCGCTCACAAGCATCACAGACATTTTAAATACAACCCAAACCGTGACTATCACAATGCCAAAATCAAAATCCAAAGAGATTTGAAGACATTTTAGACTAAGGAATATCTAGATTATGGAACGCATTTAATCATCAAGACTAGTTTGGTGCGCACATGTTGCAATCACAAACATCGCAGATGTTGTACATATGGTTCAAAACATGATTTTTCCCTAAGTCAAATCAAGTATTGAAAAGGAATTTCTAAAGGTTTGCTTTTGAAAACATCTCATGTACCAAAGTAGTTTCAAGATGCAATTTGGAGAACTTGTTCATTGAAAATCCCTTGACAACAGAAATTAAAAAATTTGAAACAATTTTCATGAAGATAATATGTCCTAATACCATACACAAACTAGCCTAAAGGGCCTAACTAAGCAATCACAACCAAAGGTTCACAACAAGAATTTTCAAACCAATAACAGCAAATCGACAAAATTGGATGGTACCCATTGATGGTCTATCTATGAAAGAATTACCTAACATGCATGACATAATATGGACCAACTTTCATGAAGAAAGTTTCTCTAACAGAGCTAAGCATAATTTTATAAAAAACAGACAACAAGTAATAATAGATCAGGAAATTGCCAAATTAGTGGGGTATCTAGTCATTGCAACCAATGTTTATCCTACCAAATGAAGTCTAAAAATCATAAAATTTTGCCATAACACAGATAAAAGAATAACAAAGAAACTTTGTTAAGGGTTCAAGTCAAGAATCTTACAGAAAAATGGTACAAAAATGGCAAAGATCTATATAAATAGAGGTAATGACAGGGATTCGAATTTAACCCTGAGTCTAAATTTTAGTCTAGCTTAAAAAAATGGAAGATGAACTTAATGACGAGCAATTTGCATGAAATCAACGGCGTTTGAAAGCTCTAAGTGCACTTTACAATTCCTAAGAGGGCTTGGGTCTAATTAAGGTCAACTTGGTGCTCTAAGATCGAGGTATCTAAAAGTGTGCGTGTAAGTCATTAAAAACAAGAACATAGATATGCATTATTAAGCCTCAAAATCATTCATGTAATACACAAATGGCGTGACAAATCACACACGACTTAGAATCGGAAGTGACAAGCAATTTGGGTAATCATCTAAGCCTAAATCGGCATGCGAAGATGTCATACGATTCGATGATAATTCAAGATGATTTAAGATTTATAATAACATGCTTGAAAGTTTCTAAGTGTAAAATGACATTCAAATAGAATGAATCATATATGTACCCAAAGCTTGTAGCATGTAGTTCAAATGTCAATAAGGCATGAACATGAAATTTGGTCTCTAAGAGACCCAAACAATCATGTGAAAGTATGCACATGATGAGGTTTTAATCCTATAACGAGAGTTGAGAGCATGCCAAGTTTTGACCACTTAAGAATGTGCACGAATCCCACCAAAAATATGTCGCATAGAATGAATGATGACGAACATTTTTCGTTGAGGACTCAAAACCAGATTGTGATCATATGGATGATGGTGAAAATAACAACATAGATGCGCATTGTTAACTTTCCTAATTGCAGCAGCACCCATGCACATTAACACCTGCAATTGACATGTCGAATGATGTCAAAATCATACATCAAAAGAAAGCATATAACATATATTTCATTCTTCATGAAGGCCCTAAGGTCAAACAAGTTCAATTCCATGCTTAAATTTGCCTAAACATACGTCGGATCATTACAGGGCAGACAAACACATTCAGATTTAAGTGGTTTGACCTACCAAATCATGTCCAAAAATTCAAAAAAAAATAAATAAATAAATTACAAGACCTTCACAAGACAATGAGGAACAAGTTTCATGGAGACAACTTCATCCAAAAATGATCACATAATTCATAGCAAAAAGAAAAAAGAAAAAGTTGAGGCGTACTGAACACTACACCTAAAGAACACACAGAATCTGCAGAAATCGAGCAGATTGTAACATGTTTTTCGAGGGTCAAATGTTGCTCAATTAGGGCGTGCACCTATCGATTCGAAGCTCATAGAGTCTATTTTCTATGTCTAAAAGAGTTCTAGCCAAGGCTTCATTTTGACCAAAATAGTAAACATGTTACAAACACACGAAATTGCAAATCTATACTCAAATCAATCATTCAACCAAGAACTTGCATTCAATCAATCATTCAATTTTAGCAACCATCGATTAAGCCAATCAACAACATATTTAAGCATCACTTGAAACCCTAAGTGTGGATCCTAGCTCGACCGGCTAATCTGGTCTCGCTTTATTGGAACCGAGATTAGAGGATTACCTTTTTGCGTTTTTAATTGAACTTAAGCACGATCGGACGAATCAAGCTCGCTGGAACACGATTGGAGGTTTAAGGAGTAGATCGAGCTACTTAGGGACTGGCTCGAGATCGATTGGACTGTTGGTCTGCAAACTAAGGAAAATCGATCCAAAATGGATCGGCCTTGCACACTAGTAAAAGGAGAGGCCACAAGAGATCTTCCAGTGACTGATCTACCTATCCCTAACCACAATAAGGTTGGGGATTTCCTAGATGGCTAACTAACGGCAGTCCAAGACATTTGGGATTATTGGCAATCGCCAACTTGCCTTGCAATAGAATCGGTCCCGCTTGAACCTGTTAGGACCTTAGGAGAGATCAAGCCACCAAAGTTGCTCCAGTGACTGATCTACTACTTCTCAACCACCACCAAGTTGGAAACAGATCCAAGGAGGGATCGGTGGGATCTGCTCCATCAATCCTAGCCATCGGACCGACGATCAAGTCGATGATCAAGGAGGGATTATGATCAATCCAGCAGCCACCAGAGAAGAAGGAGTTTGCCAGAGGACTAAGGAGAGTGAGATGGACCGCCGAGAGCTAGGCAACATCCGGTGAGCCGCCGGTGAGCTTGGACAGGCAACTCGTTGGTTCGGCTAGAGAGAAAAGAGAAGGAATAGAGAGAGGCGGGAAAGAGAAGAGAGAGAAGAGACTAGTTTAGGGAGAGCATTTTATGTAGAATGAAGCCCACCTTGCATTCTGGAAAGAAAATGGTATTTATACCATCCCAAAATCAATTGATCTCCACTATCGGTTCGATTCAATGGTCAAAATCCTAATCTAATGAGCGAAAAATGATTTTAAAAGTTTAATTATCATCTGGACATGTCGGGCAATCAATCGGATAGGTTTGTTTTGCAAAAATCCAAGAAATGGACTAATTAGGGTCAAATTGCAAATTTGTGAAATTCGAAGGTCAATTTGCAAAATCATGGGAAATTGAGGGTAAGAAGTGAAATTGGCACGGGGATGCCCGAAACCAATAGTCGAAAGTCTAGAACTGGCTGACAAAGGGCCAAACTGGCCTACATCGCCAATAGCTAGTCCAACCGGTCAGACCAGTTCGCGCCGGTTTAATTGGTTCTTAATCGGTTCTTGACCGGTCTTAACTAGTTTTAGCTGGTTCACGCACTTGTGGCCCTTATGGGTTAAAATTTTATGCAATTTGGTCCTTTGAAGAGAAAATTTGCACGATTTAAGGAGAAAATTGGCCAATTCAATTAAGGCAATTAACCTTCATAAATGAAATCTGTGGACTTTCTATTGACTTATTGAGTGATTGTTATGAAAAATAACGGACCAAAATCATGAGTACTTAAGATTGAGCTTAAAGGGCTAAATTAAGTAATTTTGCAATTCATTGGGTAAAATTGCAAATTAATTGAAATTGAGTCGAATTAATGTTACAATTGCCATGTCCAAATAATCACTCATGTGTAAGATCACATATTATATTCAAATTGACCCTGAATTGAAGTGTCCAAGGCTAGGTAAAAAATGAACATATATCTAACATTAAAATTGGACTTAGATCTATGAAATTGAACCATAATCTTGAATGGATCAACTTGAATTTCTTCAATTAAGGCTCAATAGCTTGACTTTCTTACGCTCGAGAGAGTAAAATTCCTCAAATTGGAGAGTTCTAATGTGAATTTCTCAAAATTGACCTCAAATTTGGACTTATCTTAAGAAAATGAATGGAAAACAATCGTCCCTTCGTAAATCATAGAGAAACAATTTTGGTCCCCTAATTAGGGCTTAAAATGATAATTCGTCTTTCGATATGGTAATTCACGAAATCGAATAAACTAATGGGTTTAAAATAGTTCCTAGACCAAATGTCATAAAAAGAACTACACCTAATAGCTACTAAAATAAAAGTAATTTTATTTTTGGTCGATTTAGAACATAAAACCAAAAAATTCAAAAAACAAGGTTCTTAATCGACTTTTTGTGAGATTCAACACACAAATCAAATTGACCCCGAAAGAAGTGTTTTTGTGGATTTTGGTTTTTTCTATTTTTTTTTTGTTAAAGGTTTGACGAAAAGTTAACCTTTTAGTTGACTTTTTCTAAAAGGTTAATTTTTTGATCAAATATTTAAATTTTTTAGAAATTGATTTGACAAAAGTGAAATTACAACTAAATTGCATCTTTTTAGGTGAAAAGCCCACTTTTGCCCCGGGGTTGACTTTTGATCAAAGGGCTGATAAAAAAGTCAACTCGAAAGTCAACTATTTAACTTTTCGGATTTTTCTCAAAAAACGAATTAGGAATCGCTTAAAAACAATAATACGAAAGAAAAAAAAAAATTGAAAAATGACATTTTTTGATTAAGAAACGGGTCCGTTGCAATCGGAAACTCAAATCTCAATTTTTTTTTTACCTTTTCAAGGTGTCGACTAAAAATTAGGTGTTAATAGTTGTCGAATCATCATATGAAGTTATCTCAACCTATTCCCCAATGTCAGCTGTGTCAGAGAATGTTTCTGAGCCTTCCCCTAGTCTTGAATAAAAATTGACTAGAGAATTGCGATGTTCCAGGAGGCATACCCATCCACCTACATGGACCAATGATTATATATGTTCTGCCATGAGTACTCTAGGTACACAATATCTTGTCTCTTCATATGTTTCATTTAGTCAGCTATCACCAAAACATTAGGGGTGATCGGGTCCAGGGTATCGAGACCGAGGTGGTGAGGTTCCAGACCTGGATCCTATACCCAATCCTATTATAATTGGTTTCCTTTTTTTGGACCATGTACTCGATTCTGTTTGCATCGGACCCTATTTTGGAACCACCATGTTTTTCCGATCTAGTTCAAAAGTCAACCCTATTTCCATTAGAACTTGTTTTGCAACCATCTAATATCCTATACGACTTTGAATTTCACATTAATAAACGAGAAAACAGCGTAATCCTCTTGATTTGTATTGAAATATTAAGCACATGGAATCAATAAGTACATCAACTTTTTGACTAAACGAAACTAAAGATCCACAAAGTTAATTATCATAAACAAATATCACAAGGTAGAGCCAAAATCCTATGCGATGGACAATGCAACAGTGAGTTAGCAATGGACGATGCGATCGTGAGTCGGCGAGGGAAGGAAGCGAGCAAGGAAGAGGAATGATGAAGGAGGAGCACCATGCAAGAGGAAAAACGCAATTCTAAAATTAGAAGTCAAGGGAAAAGGATAGGGTTTTGGACTTTTGGGCCTACAAAATTGATTCCCAAACCAGTCTGGTTTATCTGATTCTTGAGTGGGTATTCCCTCAGAACCAGATCCCGGCCCTATTTTTTGGGTCGGCCGATTCAATTCCTGGTTATACCCGATCTAGTTGCACACCCTATGTGCTGCATTAGTCATATATCGGAAAAGTAAGAACCTTCCATGTTTGCTGAAGCAGCACATGAACCCTGATGGCAACATGCAATGGAATCGGAATTCATTGCCTTAATGGAGAATGATACTTGGAATATTATTCCACTACCCCAACATTAGAAACCCATTGGCTGTAAATGGGTTTATAAAATCAAGTTCAAGGCAGATGCATTGATTAAGTGCTACAAGGCTCGCTGGTTGCTAAAGGGTTCGCTCACAGAGAAGGTTTTGATTATCATGATACCTTCTCCCCAGTTGCCAAAGAAGTCATTGTTCGCTCCTTTCTATCCATTACAGTTATTCGTAATTGGCCATTGCATCAGATGGATGCTTACAATGCTTTCCTTCATGGCAACCTAGATGAAGAAATTTATATGGACATCCCTCAAGGATTATGTAGACAGGGGGAGACTCTGGTATGTCGTCTCCGTAAATCTTTGTATGGGCTACAACAGGCATCTAGGCCATGATATGCCAAGTTTATTGTTGCACTAACTAATGTAAGTTTTCAGCATTCCGAGCATGATTATAACCTATTTATATGGGCTGTAGGGAATTCATCCATTTAATTATTGATATATGATGATGATATTCTTGTCATGGGAAATAATGATTCCGATGTTGCGAAGTTCAAGGAGTTATTATATTCTACCTTTCACATCAAGGATCTGGGACCTCCCAAATAATTTTTTTGGCATTAAAATTGCTCAGTCATATAAGGGAATCGGCCTTACTTAGAGAAAGTTTGTCTTAGAAATAATTTCAGAAGCAGGACTATCAGGTGGCAAACCAGCTATTGTACCAATTGAATAGGATGCCAAGTTGACAACTCATGAGTATGATCAGAATTCTCCCTCATCTATTAAAGATCCATTGCTGAAGGATCCATCGGAATATCAGCGACTTGTTGGAAAATTGATATATCTTACCATGACAAGACCTAATATATGTTAGGTAGTACAAATACTCAGTCAGTTCATGCACAATCCGAAATAGTCCCATATGAGTGCAACCCTAAAGGTTGTGAAATATTTGAAGGGATGTTCAAGACTTGGTATATTCGTATCTTGTGACTGCAACATGAAAATCAAAGCTTAATATGATACAAACTATGCCACTTGTCCAATGACCAAAAGGTCCATTACCGGTTTATGCATTAAATTGGGAAATTCACTAATCTCGTGAAAGATGAAGAAACAATCGACTACATCATTGTCATAAGTTGAATCAGAATATCGAGCCATGGTGAAAACTGCCTATAGAATAGTTTGGATACGAGGACTACTCTCAAACTTTGGAGTACAAATCAATGGCCCAAGTGAATTATTTTGCCACAACGATGCTACACTCAAATTTGCAGCAAACCCAGTTTTTCATGAAAGAATGAAACACATAAAGGTTGATTGCCATTTTACTCGAGACAAGATTAAAGAAGGAATCCTCGTAACAAAAGGAATTGGAGCTGCTGAACAACTTGCGAATATCTTCACTAAGCCATTATGCCAAAGGCAACATTTGCACCAACTAAACAAGTTAAGTGCTCTCGACATATATAGACCACCTGTTTGAGGGAGAGTGTTGGAAATATGATTGAAGATCATGATCATGGTGTTGATCTTGATTACAGTTTGATTGAATTATCTAGTCCGTGACTGGTTTAGCAAATGGAAAGTGATGATATTTGTAAATAGGAAATATTCTTTGTATATTATTTCCTACTTTTCCTTTTTCTATTCTTACACTATATATACATTTGTGTACTTGTATACAATTAAATAGATTAATAAGAAGCATTCTACTTCCAAATTCCTTCTTTCATTTCTGTCAAGGCTCTCTTCATAAACTGACGTCTACTTTACATATTTTCTTTACTCATATAATTACTATTCTGGGTAATAGTCAATTCATCACAAACTTTTCTTCTAGTGGGTGGGGGACCTAAAATGTCTATCTATGTCACAAGTGATTGTTATAGCTAAAAAGACACAACTGTTATAATTTATTCCTAGGATCGTTGCAGCAAATACATGCAGGAACCTATTGGGCAGTCTTGGGACTGGCAATCAGATTGGACCAACCGATCCGATCCGGTCCTATGAAATCAGTCACATATAATTACTATTCTGGGTAATAGTCAATTCATCACAAACTTTTCTTCTAGTGGGTGGGGGACCTAAAATGTCTATCTATGTCACAAGCGGTTGTTACAGCTAAAAAGACGCAACTGTTATGATTTATTCCTAGGATCGTTGCAGCAAATACATGCAGAAACCTATTGGGCAGTCTTGGGACTGGGAATTAGACTAGACCAACCGATCCGATCCGGTCCTATGGAATCAGTCACAATGCCACCTCCAAATTTCAGCATTTTGAAGATAAATACTTCCCCCAAAAAATATGGACTTTTTGTTATTTTAAGGTTTGTTGCTTTAAAAAAAATTAAAAAAATATTGTCGAAATTAGGAATTGGACTAAAAATCACCCATAAACTCGATTGACACCTTGGGAACCACTAGAACCAGCTCGTCCGGTCCAATCTGATCTAGGCAATTCCCGTTTGGTCGGTTCAATATGCTCACCCTTAATACAAATGGGTAAGAGGATCATATTGAGAATCGATTTCCACCTCCAACCACAAAGGGGAAAAAATGGGTCAGGTCGAGTTGGTTCTCATATCATGGAAACATGTTCCTATGAGGTCTCACTCAATTTCCCTCCACTAATAAAGGGGTTAAAACAATAAAATAAAAAAAAATTAAGGGAGGCATGATTGGGTTCTAATCAACCTGATAAGATAAAATTCATCGAAGAGCATCTTGGCCATGATCAAGCTGGACCAAATTGGATGAGAGTTGAACACTATCAACAAATAAGAACAAGACACCTATCAGCTTTCTTGTCAATGGTCTCCTCTCCTCTTGGGCTTTGTCATCCCCGAAGCGCGAAGTCAACTCCCACCTGAGGAGGACGCGAAGCACGAGAGTTGGAGAGAGCGTTTGGGCTATGAAGCAGCCTTTGAGCGGAGATTTCTCACCGAAGTAGTTATCGTAGCAATTGAGATTCTTTTCCGAGACGGGGAGGATCCACTTGTCCATTGAACTCCATCAATCTTGAGTCCTCAGTATTTTCTTTCGAGCCCATCATTTTAAAATCCGGCAAAGTTTGTAATTTGTTCATTTGTTAACAAATTTTAAAACCATAGACACTACAAATATATGCACGGCTCGCTCCAATTTTAAAGTTTTTTTTTTCCATAAATTTTTCCAAAGTTTAGAGTAGACTGTTGATGTTATAAGTTTTTAAAGTAATCAATAGAAATGTGATAAGTTGATGGAGGTAATCTTCCCATTGAGCCCAAAGAAGACCTTCAGGTCATGTTTAGTCATTTGAATAGAAGTTGTAATAGGATATGCTTTTATCCTATCATGTGTTCGGTAGCTGTTTAGGACAGCACAAAGAGGGATATAACCTGGATAAAAAAAAGTTACGTTTGGTCTCTCGTGTTTATTTCCTACCAAAAACAAAATAAAGTCAGATATATAGAGATATATAATCTAGACAAAATTATCTCATGGGAGTGTCAGATAATGGTCGATAGAATATATTGACTTCATCGTATTAACGTTATTTTTTATAACAAAAAAATTTAAATAATAAAACTAAAATAATAAAAAATATAAAAGGAAAATTCAAAATAACAAAAAAAATTATTATTATTTTTATTCCCATAATTTTTATTTTTATTCCCATTTTTATTTGTATGTATGAATTTCTTTCTAGTCTATAATATATATATATATATATATATATATATATAGTGTGATATATCTCTAGTATTTATATTATTATACAAATTAGGAACAAAGTAGTATAGTTTATTATTTGATGAATTTTTCATTAAGAAATGATGGAAGTAATGAAAAAATAGAAAAAGAGATGGAAAAATAATATAATAGAGGCTCGGACCTCGCCACGCCCGAGGTTGGCTCGTCCTAATTAGGGGTGAGCGGTTCCAGGCTCCGGTTCGGTTCCGTCTGGAACCTGGAACCTAGAACCTACCCTCGGGTACAGGTTCCAAAAAATTTGGAACCCGGAACCTACCCGTCGGAATTCAAGAACCTGAACCTACCCCGTCACAGTTCCAGGGTCGGTTCCAGGTTCCAACAATTTTTTTTTTCTTCATTTTCAAATTTGAATTATAACATTCGCGCATATTATCGGAATCTTCAGCACAATCGAGATGCTGGCTGTCACCGATCTTTCTTCTCAAACCATATGTTTTTATCAAAACATGGAAATCCTTTTTGTAAGTCCGTGAAGAAGTTCTGCTATGCTTAACCTGTTAACAGCAGGTTCATATTAGGAGCAAATCTACCAAAAATCATGCTGGTGCTATTTCTGTTTTCAAGCACTTAAATATCCCTATGAACACAAAAAAACCTAATCCAATCCTTAGAACAAAAGAAAACAACAAACTTAGAAAAACATAGATTGGAGCGGTAGAATGATGTAAGCACAATCTTTGTCTCCTTTGACATGCAAAGGTGCCGAATAACATCTTCTTGAACACAGTTAGTAGCAGTAGTAGTCAAAGCCATCAGTGGGATGTCAAATTTCAAGAACTTCATCTTGGAGGTGCTGAAGTTCTCTCTTAACACAGATAGTTTCCTGAAACGTGAAAAACTTCAGTCTGGAAAGAATTCTTACCATAATCTTTAATCATCATAATTGTCCCCTCTATCAACCAGGATAATTAACATGCAAAGCTGAACCAATGGTCAAAGTCATGGTAAATAACCGAGCAACAGGTAAGAATAAAGGATGTGAAACCCCAATTGCTCTCTCTAGCAGTGAAAATGTGTTCTGTCTCTGCAAGATCAGCAGGAGTTTAGTGGTTGCGAAGGATGTAGATCATAAATAGAGTGTGCATATAATAATATAGACATTTACCATGTTATGCAGGAGCGACATTCAACAGCAGATCAAACAACTGGAGTAAAGTTGAAACATGTTTGAATAAAAGATTCGAAACACAGCACCAGAATGTTCTAATTTACTTCAGCAAAACATCAATTTGGTCCTTCAGATTTCCTCAGCTTCAAATCTACACTCACCAGCCACTTTCAACATGGTGAATATTCACTCCAAAACTAATCTGGGTGTCTAAAGAGGGGTAGAGTGACAAAATCACATGTTTTGTATTACTTGAATTTTATACATCCTACATGAACCAACAAAAGAACTCAGATTATCGCTTATCATCCTTTCAGAAATATATTAATGGCGAGATTAAATAAAAGAACCATCTAGCCGGGGGAAAAGGGGGCCCTGGAGTAGACAATTCATACCCTTTCTCTTTGAAGAACCAGGATTTATCTGATTAACCAGAGTCAATTTGAACCGTGCAAATATAGACCATCCGTCTGGAAGTCCTGCAGGATCGGCAACACTCAAATATAGTGCCAAAGAGTTGGTTCTATTGCCTTTTGGGTAGATCAACAGGCGCCTGCTCAGAATCAAGCCAACCGCCTAAGTAGATACATCATTTTACGACCACTAAAAATGAAACAATGTTTACCAGTCGTGGCCGCTAACTGTGAATACTTGAGAGTAGTACCTGACTGAACTTAAGCTATTGAAGTTGGTGATTTTCCATATGTATTTCCATGAGGTTACGAGTTGTTCACCCACCATTTCCTGCTTCCCCATTGGCAAGAGTTTTAGCAAAACAGAGTTTCATGAATGATCCTCTAACATCAAAATCACGCCATAAATATACTTCCCGAGCTATGAAAACAATAAAAGAAAAAGATATGATGTTCGACTTCATGTGAAATTAGTTATGACTGCAAGTGGGAGACGGCCTGAGGACAGAATCGCGGCAGGAACGTTGGCTTCTGGCGTCTGGTTGCAGCGGCGGTGGAGCAGAGGAGGACCCAGCAGCAGGGGCGTCGGGGCTTCTGGCGCGAGCAGAGGCGGTGGGTCGCGAGCGGAGATGAGCTTGGCTCAGATCTGCCGGTGTCGGGTAGTCGCGGCGGGCAAGAGTCAAAGCGGCGTCGGCGACGGGCAGAGGCAGAGCACGGCAGCAACTGGCGTCGAGCGGCGAGGGTTCGCGAGAGCGGTGTCGGCGATTGGCGTCTAGCGGCGTCCGGTGGTGGCGGCCTTGAGGGCGAGCGGCGGCATGAATCCCAGGTCTGAAATCTGAGTAGGGATTAGAAAGTAGAAAGGAGTGCCGAGCGAGGGAGGGGGAGCGACTGGCGAGTGGGGGAGGGAGCTCCTTTTGGAGCCCTAACCGGTTCCGGAATAATGGAATCGAGAACCGGAACTGGTCCTTTGAGAACCGAAACCGAACCGGAAGTTCTCCCCTGGTTCTATCCGGGAACTGCGCTCACCCCTAATCCTAATCCGTGGTGGCCGATCGAAAAAGAAGGAAAAGAGAAAAAGAAAGAAAATTAAAAATTCTATATTTTATAAAAGAAAAACTAATGGAATCCGCTGTCCTTAATTTGGCTAAAACGCTCTCCGAAACATTGCGATTATTTTGGTGTGGGTAGAAAATCAACCACATTAGGGTTCGTATCTCCTCGCGTCACATCTCTTCCGACCTTCTCTCAAAGCTTTCTCCTCCTTCTCTTCGATCGCGATGCCGGTGGGAAGCTCCGAGTGCATGTCCACTTCTCCTCCTCCTTCCTCCACGATCTGCCGCGCCTGCCCTTCGAATGAATTGGATTGGTCGGATGGAGATGATTCGTACTGTTCTGCTGTTGTTGAAGACGAGGAGTCGATGGAGGATAAACATGGTGCGGAGAATATCCCATCTGCGGGCAATTTAGAACCATGGCGCCCTGTTTCTCTCGCGGGGAGGTTCAAACGAAGAATCAACCCGTGGAGGAAGATGCGGGTGTTGGGAAAGGGTTCGTTCGGAGATGTCTTTGATGTCATCACTTAGTGAGATTCCCTCTTCCTCTCTTTGATTATCGTTTAATGTTTAATGTTTTGGGGGCGAAGTATGATCGGATGTTTTTCCCATGGCGTCTGGGTGCCGTTGGGACCAAATCATGTAATCTTTTTGGTTCACAGAGACACGCCAAACACGCTTAAGGGATTTGATCTTCATATTGGAGTTCTAGCTTGAGTGTTGTGGAACTTATTGAAACCTCGCTTCTTTATTTCCGCAGTGATGGATCCTACTTCGCTGTAAAGGAGATTTCTTTGTCAGATCATACCAATGATAGCTTACTGCAGCTTGAGCAGGTGATCGCTTGTGTCTTTCTGTATCTTTCTGTACTTGCACAACTATATACAACCATAGATCAGGTGTGTGTTCGATAATCTTTTTCTTTAGACTCTTTCTCTCTAGTGATACTCTGCTTTCTTTTTTCAGGACATTTCTCTTTTAAGTCAGTTGGAACATGAGAACATAGTTCAATATATCGGCACAGACAAGGTGCGGTTCCTTCTTGCTAAGTTGCTTTCTGCGGTGTCTTTCACTTTGGCATCGATTGTGATGTCACCAGCACTCGGCAAAAATATTTTGGGGTGTTATAGCAGCCACGAGATAGTGCTGTCATCATCATCACTGCATGTATTAGCTGCAATTATCTTGCAATTATCCTGTTAATAAGATCACAGCAGGTGCGGCTTTTTAGGAGTGACCGCAACTCATGACGGAGATGGTCATTTTAAGGTCCCCTCCACCACAAGAAAAGTTTGTGATGAATTTACCTTTACCTGCAATAGTAATTATACGAGAAAGAAAATACATAGAGTAGATGTCAGTTTATGGAGCCATAACGAACTCAACAATGATTTCTAGTCCCTGTGAAAATAATTTCCTCAGGGCCTTTTCTCGGAGCCTCTTGTCTTCGTACACCTGATTGCTGTGGGAAGGATGTCGTCTTGATCCAATGATGGTTAGGTATTATAAGAGACCTGTACGTCCGGCATCATTAGGATGAGAAAAAGTTAAACGTCACCGATGTGTGTTTCATTTTATTTTCTATCTGGTATGGTTGTCTCTAGCGTATCTTGTTATAATATCCCATCCATATAGTTTGTTTATGGTGTTTTGATGGGCCTTATATAATTGTAGCCCCCTTTCACCCAAAAGCATAATCTTTTGGGTTCTGACATAATTTCGGAAGCAGGTAATGCTGCAATTTATTTCCATACATGACTTCCTTTTCCGCTATTCCATGTGCCGTTTTTTATCTGTTTGCACACAAGAGGGGCCCATTATAGTATTCCACATTGCTTGTTTATGTAGTTTCAATGTGCCTTATATACATTGTCTTGTTCCACCTAATAGCTTAGACTTTTGAGTTGGTTATCCTAACATATATGATTTTCACTCTCTTCCAAGATAATGAGAAGCTTTACGTATTCCTTGAGGTCATGATCAAAGGCTCAGTTGCAACTCTTTATCGCGAATGTGCCTTGATAGAACCCCAAGTCTCTTCTTACACCAGGCAAATTTTAAATGGTTTAAAGTATCTTCATGACAAGAAAGTGATACACAGGTAGAAGAAAGATGCTTGACTTTGCATTAGTAGTTTTGACTAATTGATATAGTGATTCGCACTTATCATTTCTGATGTAAGGTTGATTTTGTTAAGGAAAGAGATCATAACCAAACAAAGAGCACATTGAAATTTGTCTATCTTGTCCCATGCCATCCCATGGATCCTTTTGATGATACTTCTTTTACTTATCCAAATACTTTTTGTGAATTTCGGGAGCTGTCAAATCCTTAAACCAAAATATAATGTTATGAGAAGTAGATTTCTCATGATAATCAGGAAACAACGGAGTAGCATTACGAGCTTGTTCTGTAATATTTAGCATAGACAAGATTCTTTTACTATGTGAATGCTTCAAGGTGGAAACATAAATTCGCAGTACTGTTTACTGTGAGGGATGAAAACTTTTAAACTTCTAGATATCCTACTTGCATATGTGCTGGTTTCTCATGCCTCCAGTTCCTTGATTCTGTAGGGATATCAGATGTGCTAACATACTGATTGATGGAGATGGAGCTGTGAAACTTGCAGACTTTGGATGGGCAAAGGTATGTCCCATCAACGAAATCAAGCTCTCTCTCTCTGTGCGCGCGCGAGCTCGCACGAGCAGCAAAGGCACATGCCCAAATACATACGCTACACAGAGCATGTGCAAGCGACAAAGATGCATGTACAAATACACACACATGCGCGCAAGACAAACACACCTATAGACTGCACAAACTAAAGCATGTGTTGTCCTTTACTTTTCCTAGATAACATATCAACTTTCTGTGTTTTTTCGTACAGGCCACCGAAATGAATGCTGCTAAATCCTTCAAAGGAACTCTTTTGTGGACGGCGCCTGAGGTTTGCAGCTAGTGCTGCCATTTTTTAACATTCTATCATTGGCTGTAGAAGGCATATATCATTTACATTTCTTTTTCATCCTCATTGGTTGTAACTGCAGGTCTTCAAAAGTGTAAACAACAGAAGCTATGGGTTGGCAGCTGATATTTGGAGCATTGGGTGCACTGTTTTAGAGATGTTAACATGGGGGGGGTGAATATATTGGCTTTGAACTGGTATTTAATTAACCTTCTTTTTATGTTTTATATCCTCGAGATCCATGTTATGCCGGAGTTAGTAAATAAGTCGAGCACATGTTGTGATGAGTCCATTAGGCCGTCGTTCTGAGAAAACTAAATGAGTAAGGGCACTACATGGAAAAGAGAGAGGACAGTGAATTCAATGAAAATTATCAAGAGTATGGTCATGTTAAAGGATACGGATATTATTTAGGGATATTATTTAGGGCCGATGGTTGGGATTCTGGAGCAAATGGTTAGCTAACATGGTATGAAAACTGGGTTGATATTTGAATCTTGGTTGTCTCTTTTAACCAATTTGGCATTGTTGTCTAAAACTTTAAATTACTAATACAAGTGTACACTGAGTGGGCGGTGGCATGTGTTGAGATAATCGCATATTGTATATACGTAAATAGTATCTCATCTATGGATATTGGGTATACGTATGACCCTACCATTCAGTCTCAAGAACCTTTCCATCTGCTCCTTCACTGACACATGGTACTCTAGCAGCCAAGAGAGATTCAAATCCCTCTATTGTTATCACCATCTCTGCTCCAGTACTGGGAGCAGCACAAACATTGATTGCTTCGTGTTGCCTTCTGTGTCCTTTCAACGTGTGGTTGTCCTCTGATCTGTCACTTGTCATCATCAACCTTGGGTGACTCCCTCATTGATTTCGAGTGTTGGTTATCCGCTTCTCTTCTCTGAATCAATCATTGACCTAGATCCTCTGCTTGGGTTAGTTATTTGGATATGGAAGGTATTTTCAATTTGGTTGGTAGACTTTTGAATATTATGACAATTTTGATGGTCTAGGTCAAGTCGGCATCTTTTTCATACACGTAGTAAGTTTTCGAACAGGGATGGTAATTAGTGGCTCTAGCCAGTTAATTACCCACTGATGTTATTCCTTTTTAGGGCACAACAACACAAAAACACTCTTTTATTGATAGAATGACTGCTGCTGAAGTTGGGAGTGCTCTGGTCTTGCGAGTGAATTGTGAAGGTTGCACTATCTAGTGCTTATCTATGAATTTTATTTATTATAAAGGAGAAAAAGGAATACCATCGTACTCAAAAGGCATAGTAAATCATGCAACTGATGCCCCGTTTCTTTTGCTTTTTGGTTAAATATCGGACACTTACGAATTTTGAGCAAAAAGCGATAGATGCTTTTGCTTTATTGGCAGTAGTTGGAAAGGATTCACGCATTGATCCCCTCGAACTGTTACATATCATCATGTCTCCCACTTCTGCAGTAACCATCATTCCAGAATGATTAATGCAAATGATTGCCAGAAGCATGATGCGCTTAGATTTGTTTACATATCTTATTGATTTATCCAGCTGTCATATGTTAGTTCCCGCTGGATTTGTGATTAACACTAGCGTCTGCTCCGTCTTCATTCTTATTGTGGCAGGAGCAAGAATTGGAGAAAATTCACAAGGGTGAACGTCCTTCACTTCCAAAATATATACCAAAAGTTGCCCAAGACTTCATCAGTAGATGCTTGCAACTAAATCCGAAAAATCGGCCTTCTGCAGCACAGTTGCTAGACCATCCCTTTGTGATGAACCCACCTACTTTTGCTCGACTTCATATATCGTGAGGCTTTGGCATGCCATCCCTTTTGGGTTCATTACTGTGAAGGTCTTCTTTGGGGCTAATGGGAAGATACCTTCGTCAACTTACGGCATTTGTACCGTTTAGTGCTTACTCCACTCCAAAAATTCATGACATTAACAGTCTACTCTAAACCTTTAAGTTGGTGCGAACAGTCCATGTATTTATGGTGTCTATGGTCTTTAAATTTGTTACTGAATGTACAAATTGGAAGCTCTGCTGGATTTGAAATGATGGATTAGAAGGAAAATATTGAGGAGTGAAGATTGATGGAGTCTGATGGACAAATGGATGCTTTCCACCTCGGATGATATCGTGCAACTTTTACGCAATTTGGCCTAGCTTGATTGTGGCTAAGAGGATACTTGACGATATTTATCTTATCAGGTAAAGTGTTACATAATAATGTCATCCTCAATTTTATTATTTCTTTAATCCCTTTAATCGTGGAGTGAAATTGTACGCGATGTCATACGGACAGGTCCCTATGATTCGAGGATCAATTCGGCCCAATCCATTTTTTTTTCTTCTAGTTCTTTTTTTTCTAGTTGGAGGTAGTTCTCAAGATTATCTTCCAATCAATTGGAGTCTTAATTGAGTCTCGGCTTTGTTTAAACGCATCCTACAAAAAAGAAACAAAAACAAGAAACACCAATATAGGTTGTTGAGGATCAATTTGACCCGATCCATTTTCTTTTCTTTCTAGTTGGTGGCGGCTTTTAACATGATTTATGATTTTCCTATCCATTCGTGTCTTAATTAAGTCAGGATTTTGTTAACACGTATCCTTAAAAAAGGCAACATAAATAAGAAACGCGAATATAAAATGCCAATTCGAGGCCAAACCAACCCGATCTTTTTAAAATTATTATTCTTTTTTTGTTCTCGACAAGTCTTAGACTCTTGGCCTCATTAAACATATAAGGAAAAAAAAAACAAGAAACACCAACGTGAAAGTGTCGCCCACAAAAATGACCACGGGAATTTCGATTGATTGGTCTGAGATTATCAATTAAAAAAGATTTGTTTAAGTTATTTCATTTTGTTTTGTCCAAGTTACTTTTCTTTTTATCCAAATTACTTCTCTTTTTGTCTAATTCACTTCATTTTGTTTTGTTGAAGTTACTTCTTTTTTGGTCTAAGTTACTTATCTTTTTGTCCAAGTTTCTTCTTTTTTTATCTAACTCATTTCATTTCGTTCTGTCCAAGTTACTTCTTTTTTTGTCCAAGTTTCTCACTTTGCCTTTTAGCGAAATTACAAGCCCAGAAAAATGTTCATTGGACTAATCAAAATTAGGGTTTCATCTCCTACGTTGTTTCTCTTTTCTACCCTTCAAGACTGCCGTGCGAATGGCGGAGCAAAGCTTCGAGTCCGACGACTCTACCGTCTTCCTCAGTTGCGCTTCGACGGGGGTATATAGCTCGGGTGGGGACAGTTCTTCCTCTAGTGATGATGGGATTGGGGAGTACGAGAATGTGGGGCATTTAGAACCATGGCGCCCTATTTCTCCCCACGGGGTTTTCAAGCAAAGAATCAACTCATGGCAAAAGCGGAGGCTGTTGGGAAAGGGGTCATGTGGAGATGTCTATGAAGTCATAACTTGGTAAGATTGCTTTGCCTCTTCTTGATAATACTTACTCTTTGTATAGTCAATTTTGAGGCCAAGAACAATCGGTGCTCTCCCATGTTTCATTTGAGGTACGGATGGCATAAGCGCTGCTATTCTGTGCTTAGATAGTGTGATAAATCAGTGTGTGGGAAACATGGTTTAGAAACAGTGAATTATTGTAAATTCAAATGCTGAAGTGGAATTAGTGAGACTAACTTTTTTTCCCCTCTTTTTTCTTTATATCATCCGGGGTGGACGAATTATCTGAACTATGTGTGGTCAAGGCAGCATTCACAATTATATTCCCTCTCATGCTTCCTATTTCCACAGGGATGGATTCTTTTTCGCCGTAAAGGAGGTTTCATTATTAGATCAAGGAAGCCAAGGCAATCAGTGCTTAGTGTAGCTTGAGCTGGTAACTACTCGTTTCATTCTGTATGTTGTGAACTGGCCTTTGGGCACGACTACTTGATTAAGATCTTATAACTTCCAAGCTGACATTGTACGGATGTTATTCCTTTTTAGGGCACAACAACACAAAATCACTCTTTTATTGATAGAATATGGCAAATGTGCTATCTATACTAATGAGCAGGGCAATATCAGATGGAAGCCTGAGGGGAATCAAACTAAATAGGTGGTGTCCAACTCTATCTCATCTCTTATTTGCAGATGACGCCATATTTTTTTTGGATGGAACGATTATGGAATGTCAAAACCTGGCGAATATCCTAAACCAGTATTGCTATGCATTAGGGCAGGCCATCAACTTAAACAAGTCAAGTATTTTCTTCAGCCAGAATTGTCCACTAACTCTAAAGAGAAACCTGGCAAATTAACTACGAGTCCCTATTATAGACAAGACAGGCAAATACTTGGGAATTCCATCTGACTGGGGACAATCAAAAAAGCATATGTTTGCATGGATCCTAGCAAGGGTCAACTCGAAGCTAGAGGGCTGAAAGGAGAAATTGTTGACTAAAGCGGGGAAAAAGGTACTTATCAAAATAGTTGTATAAGCTCTTCCACAGTATGCAATGTCTATTTTCAAGATACCGATCTCTATTTGTAAAGCAATAGAAAAAAGAATTGCGTGCTTTTGGTGGAAACAAATTGTTGACCGAAAAGGAATTCATTGGAAGAGCTGGGAATCTTTGAGAACAAGGAAGGACACTGGAGGATTGGGGTTCAGAGACTTAGTTTCTTTCAATAAGGCTATGCTGGGGAGACAAGCGTGGCGACTTGTTCAGGATCCAAATTCCCTATGGATAAAAGTTAAAGGTATTTATTACCCACAAGGAGAGTTTTGGTGTGCTGGTAAGGGTACTCGCCCCTCATGGGAATGGCAAAGTCTGCTGATAGGAAGGGAAGTGATTGAATCGAAGATGAGATGGCTGGTGGGAGATGGTAAGCATATCAGAATTAGGGAAGATGTATGGCTACCTAGAGGCCGGATCAGAGGAGGTGCAAATCTAAACGAACCAACGACTGTCGCGGAACTGATTGTACCTGAAGAAAAAGAATGGGATGTGGCGAAGCTAAAGGAAATGTTCGACGACCAAGTTATCCATGAGATCCTTTCAATACCGCTCAGCTCAAACTCATCAATGGACAGACTAGTGTGGACGGGCAATAATACGGGCTCCTATTCGGTCAAAAGTGGCTACAACAAAATATGTTCCCAGAAAAAACAGTTGAAAGAAAACCAACCATCATCGTCATATCAGCCACCCCGAGGTCTATGGACAACAATTTGGCAAACCCCACACTACCCAAAAGTGAAAATTTTCCTATGGAGCGTATGTAATAATGCGTTACCGACAAGAGAAAATCTTTACTGGAGGAAAATGTTACCTGATCCACTTTGTCCCATTTGCCACAATGCCCCATTTACCACAATGCCCCAGAAACTCTCGAGCATCTCCTCCTCTTATGTTCTTGGACGAAACGGATATGGTTAGATCCCCGCATACTATTGAATACAGCCACTGAGAAAGTCACAAGAATGGATAAATGGATCTCGGAGAACTTGTTTCACCAGAATGAGCGGAAATCAAACGCCCTCCTTGCAGGTATTTTATGGTCGATATGGAAAGCAAGAAATGCATGGGTTTTCAGATCCAGTCGACTAAAACCACAACAAATCGTGGAGGAAGCAAGCTATGATCTTGAACTCTACAGAAAATGGAGCCCCAACACCACAATGCAGAACCGAAAGGACGAGCAAGTTGGGAGAGGGGAGGAGTGGATACCACCGACAACAGGCGAGCTGAAATTGAACGTGGATGGGTCTTGGAGTTGCGCCTCAAAACAGGGCGCGGTTGCTGGGATTTGCAGAGACCATCACGGGCATCTTGTGGGTGGATTCGCCAAGAAAATCCTCGCTCCATCTGCCCTTTAGTAGAAACCCTAGCTCTAAAGGAAGGGCTGCACTTCGTAGAGAAGACACGCACGAGTGGCCTTCAGTTCAACGAACAGGGGAGACCAAGTAAAGTAGTTCCTGTTCAGATCGTCACAGACAACTCGACAACAGCATAAGCCATCCTGGGCCAGGCCGAAATACCTTGGGCTGTTCAATCGGTGGTGGCAGAGTGTAAACAAAAGCTGGGTTCATTACTTGCAGTGTCCGTGGGCTTCAATCCGCGAGAAACGAACCGGGCAGCAGATTGGATCGCGAAGGCTTGCCGCGACGATTCCCTTGCGCCAAACTGGTTGTCTTATCCTCCTCACTGTCCTACGTCTATCTTATGTTTGGACTTGGGTAAATGTCCTCGTTTTGTTCCCAGGAAGAAATGAAAGAAACCTCTTATGACCAAAAAAAAAAAAAAAAAGTTGGGAGCGCTCTGGTCTTGCGAGTGAATTGTGAAGGTTGCACTGTCTAGTGCTTATCTATGAATTTTATTTATTATAAAGGAGAAAAAGGAATACCATCGTACTCAAAAGGCAAAGTAAATCATGCAACTGACGCCCCGTTTCTTTTGCTTTTTGGTTAAATATCGGACACTTATGAATTTTGAGCAAAAAGCGATGGATGCTTTTGCTTTATTGGCAGTAGTTGGAAAGGATTCACGCATTGATCCCCTCGAACTGTTACATATCATCATGTCTCCCACTTCTGCAGTAACCGTCATTCCAGACTGATCAATGCAGATGATTGCCGGAAGCATGATGTGCTTAGATTTGTTTACATATCTTATTGATTTATCCAGCTGTCATATGTTAGTTCCCACTGGATTTGTGATTAACACTAGCGTCTGCTCCGTTTTCATTCTTATTGCGGCAGGAGCAAGCATTGGAGAAAATTCACAAGGGTGAACGTCCTTCACTTCCAAAATATTTATCAAAAGACGCCCAAGACTTCATCCATAGATGCTTGCGACGAAATCCGAAGAATCGGCCTTCTGCAGCGCATTTGCTAGACCATCCCTTTGTGATGAACCCACCTACTTCTGGTTTTGCTTGACCTCATATATCGTGCGGTTTTTGCATGCCATCCCTTTTGGGTTCATTACTGTGAAGGTCTTCTTTGGGGATAATGGGAAGATACCTTCGTCAACTTACAGCATTTGACCATTTAGTGCTTACTCCACTCCAAAAATTCATGACATTAACAGTTTACTCTAAACCTTTAAGTTTGTGCGAACAGTCCATGTATATATGGTGTCTATGGTCTTTAAATTTGTTACCGAATGTACAAATTGCAAGCTCTGCAGGATTTGAAATGATGGATTAGAAGGAAAATATTGAGTGAAGATTGATGTAGTTTGATGGACAACTGGATGCTTTCCACCTCGGATGATATCGTGCAACTTTTACGCAATTTGGCCTAGCTTGATTGTGGCCAAGAGGATACTTGACGATATGTGTCTTATCAGGTTGAGTGTTACATAATAATGCCATCCTCAATTTTATTATTTCTTTAATCCCTTTAATCGTGGAGTGAAATTGTACACGATGTTGTACGGACAGGTCCCTATGATTCGAGGATCAATTCGGCCCAATCCATTTTCTTTTTCTTCTAGTTCTTTTTTTTTTTTTTTTTTTCTAGTTGGAGGTAGTTCTCAAGATTATCTTCCATCCATTGGAGTCTTAATTGAGTCTCGGCTTTGTTTAAACGTATCCTTCAAA
The DNA here is from genome assembly GCA_014182715.1 of Eucalyptus cloeziana. Lineage (NCBI taxonomy): Eukaryota > Viridiplantae > Streptophyta > Magnoliopsida > Myrtales > Myrtaceae > Eucalyptus > Eucalyptus cloeziana. Next base: position 7,241,341 of record CM024640.1, read on the forward strand.
AAAGAAACAAAAACAAGAAACACCAATATGGGTTGTTGAGGATCAATTTGACCCGATCCATTTTCTTTTCTTTTTAGTTGGTGGCGGCTTTTAACGTGATTTTCCTATCCATTCGTGTCTTAATTAAGTCTGGATTTTGTTAACACATATCCTTAAAAAAGGCAACATAAATAAGAAATGCGAATATAGAATATCAATTCGAGGCCAAACCGACCCGATATTTTTTAAAATTATTATGATTTTTTTGTTCTCGACAAGTCTTAGACTCTTGGCCTCGTTAAACAAATAAGGAAAAAAAGAAGAAGAAGAAACACCAACGTGAAAGTGTCAAAAATGCCCACAAAAATATATCCTACTTTCATATGTGCTGGTTTCTCATGGCTGCGGTTCCTTGATTCTGTAGGGATATTAAATGTGCTGGTTTCTCATGGCTGCGGTTCCTTGATTCTGTAGGGATATTAAATGTGCTAACATACTGGTTGGTCCAAATGGAATTGTGAAACTTTCAGACTTCGGATTGGCAAAGGCATGTCCCATCAGCGAAAGCAACACTCTCCGTGCTTGCGCGAGCAGCGAAGGCACATGCTCAAATACATGCACATGCACAAAGTGCGTGCGAGCAACAAAGATGCACGTACAAATACATACGCGTGCGCGCATGACAAACACATGTGTAGACATGAATCGAGTGAAGCATGTGTTGTCCTTTACTTTTCTTAGATAATACGTCAACTTTCTGTGTTAATTTGTACAGGCCACCGAAAAGAATCCGGCTAATTCCTTCAAAGGAACTCTTTTGTGGATGGTGCCTGAGGTTTGCACCCTCTGCTGTCATTTTTTTAACATACTTATCATTGGCTGTAGAAGGCGCATCTTTACCATTTCTTTGTCATCCTCGTTGGTTGTAACAGCAGGTCTTCAAAAATGAAGAGGGCAGAAGCTATGGGTCGTCAGCCGATGTATGGAGCCTAGGGTGCACTGTTTTAGAGATGTCAACATGCAAGCCTCCATATTCTAAATATTCACCGGCAATACCATTGTAAATCCTCGCTACTTGGAGGGTGCATGACAAAATTTTTGTTTCAGAAATAGTTTCTGGAACAGAAATAGATTTTTCTATTTCTATTTCTAGAAAAGTTTGTAAACAAAAATAACCGTTTGATAACGACACAAAATTTTTACTCTAAAAATAAAAATTCGTTTGATAACGACACAAAATTTCTTCCTTTCGGACGGCGGCGGCAACGACCGGCGACCTTTAATATAAAAAATAAAAATAAAAATGATTTATTAACAAAAAAAATAAAATAAAATAAATAATAAAAAAATAAAATAAGAATATCATTTTATTTTAAAATTAAAATATCCTTAAAAATAAATTTATTTATTTTATTTATTCTATTTTATTTTATTTTACGAATAAATTTATTTTAAAATGAATAAAAATAAACAATAAAAATAAATTTATTTGGCAAAACACTCAAGACAAATAAAAATAAATTTATTTTAATAAAAATAATTTATTTTTATTTGTCATAAATAAATTATTTTTAATAAATTTAATAAATTTATTTTTAATAAAATAAAAATAAAATGATAAATAAAACTAATTTATTTATTTTTAATAAATTTATTTTAAATTTATTTTAATAAATTTATTTTTATTTTTAAATGAATAAAATGAATATTTTTATTTTTATTTTTAATAAAATGATATTTAATTAAATTTATTTTTAATAAATAAATTTATTTCGATTAAATTTATTTATTAAAAATAAAAATAATATTTATAATAAAAATTTAAAATTTAAAATAAAAATGAATAAATGATATTTTTATAATAATTTTTATTTTTAAAATGATATTTATTTATTTTAAGGATTTTTTTAATTTATTCGTAAAAATAAAAATAAATATCATTTTATTTATTCGAATAAATTCAATTTTAAAATGATATTTATAAAAATAATTATTTGGCGACCCGATGGCGGCGGGGCGGCGGGCGGTCGCGCCCGACGGACGATGGTCGGCGGCAATGGATGAAGGATCGGTTAACGAACGATGAAAATTTTTTATTTCTCATTTTTCGTTCAGAAATCGAAGTAGAAAATTTCAACTTCCGATTTCTATTCCAAACCTATTTCTGAATGAAATCTATTCCAAACCTATTTCTAGAATGAAATCTATTCCGAAATAGAAAAAACGGAATAGATTTATCAAACCATTTCTATTCCATAAATAAGTTTGGAATAGAAAAATTTTTGAATGAAATTATCGGTTATCATGCACCCCCTTAAAAACTATTATACCAACAAAACTGTTTCAATTTTATAAAACCAGTAGGAGGTAAAGTGGAATTGACTCTTCGAAGTCAATTTCTCTTTGGAATGCATATTGTATTGAAATTATTAATGCATGGAACCCACACAACTGAGTTGACCCAGGGCTTGGCCATGAAGACCGGTCAAACCTCGCACATATAAATACAGACTTGCTCCAATTGCTGTAACTCAACATTCGAAGATTCAATTGTTGAAATTGCTCAGGTATGTGCCTTTTTCTTTTTTTTTTTTCTCTTGCACATTAAATATGCATTCAAGTTTGATGAATTTTAACTAGAGTTATTTATTTATTTATTAAAATATCAATGTGAGTTTAAATATTACATTTATAGGGATAGTTGTAAGCGAGAAAGTTGGTCGAGTCTCTGTTGAGTCAAATTTGACCGGAAAACTGGTCAAATCCCAGTTTTTTTTTTTTTTTTTTGGTCGGTGGTCAAATCCCCAGTTGAAGTGCCATCAATTGTGAAGAAATAAAAGTTCAGTGCCGATAAAAAAATCAAAGTTAGGCAACTTGATTGCAAAATCTACGAATATTCGCATAAAATTGACACTTTTAAAAGATTTTTTTTTTTTTTTAAATGATCACTTGTATCACTTAGCAAAATTAATGTAATGAAAATCTTTCATCATTAATAATTATCTATATGTATAGATTGTTATTAATAATAAAAATATTTTCTGTTGATTAATCGGTTAATTTTCTTAATGTTTCATAATTGTTATCCGCGGGATGGGTACCGCAATTCTCAGAGGGACATTTGAGTCATTTGAGGATGAAATCAAGAACGGTACGTAGTATGCGCATTTTGAATTCAATCTGCATTTATTCACACACACACACACACACACACACACACACACACACACATATATATATAATTTATGTATATTTAATTGACAAGATCATGTAATTTTTCATCGAACCAATATAAATAAATATGGCTGGTCAATTTCGCATATGACTGATCAATGTAAAAGTTTTTCTAATGTGGACTACATTAATTGATATTGTAATTTACCATTTTACAGGTTGATTTAAGGTGAGATAACATGTTTATTAATTATTTTAATATGGGTTGGCTAATGTGGGCCGAGTTAAGCTTGGTCTGTAATGAGAGGCCTCTAACCCTAATTCTCATAAGTATCCTTAAAAAGGAGGTTCACTTAGTGTTAAAGGGTGAGGGAGCCGTCTCATTGAAACTCTGATACAGAGGGTAATAGAGGAGAAGGATTAGGGCAATGAAGGAGAAGGATTTGTGTATGGATCATCGCTTTTCCGTTTCCGCATCGAACGATGGATTCCAAAATAGGTGCATTAATCTTTATAATTGATTGTCTGTGCTCTTGTTCTAGTTATGGAGGTCATGAGATTGAATGTTTTGCATCTTACAATCAGTTCCATAGCTTGAGAAATGTAGAAATTGAATTCGTCAAAGTTATTTGTAGCAACTGGCAAGTCGTACATTTACCATGGTATCGCCCAAAGCCTGCGCATAAATAAATACAACTTCGATTATTCTGTACAAAGAAGTAGGAAATGAGAAGCCGAGAAACGCCGGAGCTACGCGGAAGCTCGATGTGAAGATTGCGAACGCGGTTCATGTTTCTCCGGCAAGGGAAATGTTTGGCAAGCTCTACACTCTCTCGAACCTCGACCAGACCTTCCCGTACGTGATTGAGATCGTGTTCACCTTCAAGGGCGAAGGGAGGGGAAGGCATCCCACCGCGATCGAGACGATTAGAGAGTCTCTGGCCAAGGCATTGGTCGAGTTCTATCCGTTCGCAGGCAGACTTGTCATGGGGATCAACGGGAGGATGGCAGTGAGATGCACTAGAGAAGGTGTCCCATTCGTCGAAGCGATGTTGGAGGATGACATCGCAGCGCTGGGCGATATCAGCACCATCAATCCCGCCATGCCGCAAAAACTCGTGAAGCACAGCGATAGAGCCCCGACCATATTGGAAGTACCTTTGCTTTCGGTGCAGGTAAATACTATTGAACATGTTGGTCGTGCTGATTCTCGGCGTGCCCCGCATTAGTTCATCGATGAATCATATATTAGAGAGATTGTACGAGAATTATGGCTACTTTGTGCGAGATTTTTCTTTTGGGACAAGATAGAAGGAGCAACATAGTGCTTTTGAACAATTTATCTAAAAGAAAGAGATCGTTTCTGCACTGCTTTTTTTTTATCATTCAACCGCTTGCGGAGCAGCATTTTCTTCTGGACTCGTGCAAGGGGATTTAGACTTTCCAAGACTGACATACACATAAGTAGATATCCACTTACAGTTTATCATGAAATCCAGGTGACGACGTTCAAGTGCGGAGGGATCGTCGTCGGCATCGTCATGAATCACGTCCTCGTCAACGGGAAAGCCCTCATGGACTTCATAGCTTGCTGGACCGGCCTAGCTCGAGCCAAGCCGCCATCAGTTCTTCCCTTTCTCGATCAATCGGTGTTGTGTTCGAGGCAACCTCCATGCATCGATCTCCCCCACCACGAGTATACTCTGAGAGACCGGCGGCCCGAACGCGTGGTCGACCCCCAAACCAAGCCCCTCGTTTACAGATCGTTCTGCTTCAAGCCACACGCTCTCAGTCAGCTTAAGAAAGTGGCAAGAATCACAACCCATAATGGCTCTTCTGTAGTCCCAACGACCTTTGAAGTCATATCGGCGCTCGCATGGATCTCACGAACCAAAGCTCTCGGAATCGGTCCTCACGAGACGACGAAGCTTCTCACTGCAGTCGACGGCCGCCCCAAGTTTGACCCCTTGCTGCCGAGTGGCTACTTCGGGAACGGCATTGCTTGGTCCTGCACTGAGTGCAGCACCGGTGAATTGACCCGCAATCCCTTCTCGTTCGCTGTCCAGACCATGCATGAGGCACTCGCATCTGTCACCGAGAGTCACATAAGGTCGGCCATCGACCACATCGAGCTGAACATGGTCCTGGTCGATTGCGAGGGCAACGCTTGCTGCATCAGCAAGTGGAACCGGCTCCCTTTCTACAAGATGGATTTCGGGTTCGGGAGGCCGTTCCAAGTGGCGCCGGCGACGGTCCCCAACAACGTCATCTTGGTCGCTTCCCGAAGCAGGGAGAGTGACGAGTTGGTTGTGTCCCTAGGGCTTACTCGCAACGCCATGGATGTTTTTTCGAAGTTGATTCAGCATGAGCTCATGTTGAAAAGCAAGTTCTAGTCTCATCCATAGTTATGAGTATATGAAGCTAAGTTTTCGTGCCCCTGGTTTTAAGTAGGACTAGCACAGTGGGACTAGCACAGTGGTGTTGCGTTGCTTGTGCCTGTTGTTTTATATGATATGCTTCCATCAATAAAGTGATGTACTTTCCAAAAAAGGGAATCTTATAGATACAAATGTCAATTTATGAAAGAGCGCCCATAGCATACACTAGTAATGTGAAAAAAAGTTCTACGCATGTAGTTTTGTACACCATTGATCAGATATTAAGAGTAAATTAAGGGCATATGAGGTCATTTGTGTGAGAAAATATTAATTGCACAAGTTGTGGAAGGAAAAGAAAGTGAAAAAAAAGAAAATAAAAAAGAAGGGAGTAAAGGCAAAGAAGAAGAGAAATGGAGATGCTGGTTTGCAAGACGAGAGAGACAAGGAGAGAAAAATCTGACAAATGGGCCATTCGTGGACACGGCGCTTAATAGATGGGCATCTACTTTGAGGCGCTAGCACAACTTGTGTAGCTAATATTTTTTCTTATTTTTGAGTAAGACTAGCATAGTGATGTTGCGCTCCTTGTGCCTATTGTATTATATGACATACTTCCATTAATGAAGTGATGTACTTTCTAAAAAAAGGGAATCTTATAGATACAAATGTCAATTTATGAAAGAGTGGCCATAGGATATAGTAACGTAAGAAAGTTTAACACAGGTAGTTTTGTATACCATTGATATGATATCATGCAGTTCGTGTAAATTTTCTCTTTACACAGGTGGTGTGTGTGCTATTTTTCTTTGTGAAATAATGGGTTTGTGTTGAGTGTTTGGTAAAGTACAATTTTTTAGGCACTATCTATATATCTTTAGCATCAGGTAGAGTATTGTTGGGTTGTCATTATCCATGTTGGGTGTTCATTAATGTACAAGTGTGAGCGTACCATAGAGAAAAATTCCCCATCGGGTAATCGAAGAGGGATTAAGCAGTTAATAAATTTACTAACTTAAACTCTTAAATAAATGTGATTTAATAATATAATTTGTTGATGGGTTCATATTCTTGAAAATCTACTCTCCAAGATAAGTTTTATTCTAAGACTTTTAGAATTTTGAGAACCAAAGAGATATAGCTAAAATTGTCCATGTGCTGCTATTGAACAAAAGGTCCAATATACATATTATAGGAAATGCTTCCGTTATTCCCAAAATAAGTAATATTCATGATTATTACCCTGCAAAGCATGAATTGCATTATATATGTTTAATGAGGGACTAATATTAATTCCTCGTTGTGAATTTTCAATTTTATAAAACCAGGAGGAGTAAAAGTGGAACTGGGTCTTCAAAGTCAATTTCTCCTTTCAATGCATGTTGTATTAAATAAATAAATACATGGAACCCACATTGCATGAAGACTGTCGACCCTCGCACACATAAAAATAGGCATGCTCCAATTGTTTTACTAAACTGTCCATGCTTCAAATGTTGAAATTCTGCAGGTGTGTGCCTTTCACTTTTTTTGGGTTTGATGTGCACATTTTAATCTAACATATTGTTAGAGTTAATTAGTATATTATCCGCATCTCAAGATTGTGCTTATATTTCATTTCGATTATGCATATCCTTGATTGTTATTTTATTTTAGATAGTCATTTAATAAAGCCTATCTTATGTTCTCTTCTTCTACACACATTGAAATACATAGAAATTTCACAATTATTTCCTCCCATTTTTTAATATTTCGGGTTATACCAAAAGTGATGATGATGATTTTTGTAGTATCTTAATAAGTTTTATGAAATTCTTTTTTTTTTTTCTTTCTTTTATCTTTTTCCTTCGTAGGATTTCCAACCAGCAAGATAACTTGGGCCCTGACAAGTTAATGACTCTTGCCGGCCAAAGGCAAAGGCTTTGTGCTCTCGCTTGGATTTAGGCAAGGGCCCACAATGCCCTCACCCTTAGGCTAAGAGTGGAAACATATAATAAAAAAAGACAAATATGGGTCTAAAAAAAATTGAACCCAAAAAATCTTCCTTTGATACCATGTATGATGTTGTAAGACTTTTTTTTGTAGTGTTATTTTAGAATCAATCACTTAAATCTCCAACATAGAAAGCCATAAATATTAGGGGTGTGCAATAAGAGCGATTCAACCTTGGAATCGGCCCATCTTGGTCGGTTCATACAGGACTAGTTTGGAGCCTCGGTAAAAAATTTGGAAATTGACTTTGATAGGTTCGGTTTCTATGCCTTGTAATGGTCGATTCTACCCAAGAACCAAACTTGTCAAGGCTGGTTCTAGGGTAGAACCGGTCAAAGCCAACACAAAATTAGGGAAACTTTTCACATGATTGCTTCTCTCTCTCTCAAACACACACACATGCACAAACTCTCAGCAGTTTCACTCTCTCTATCACTAATACTCGATTTCTTTGATCTTTTCCCTCTTGAAAGTTCTCACTTTAGTAGGTTTCTCTCTCTGATCTCACATCTCTCTTCTAGAATGAATTACCTCAAAGGAGTTGTGGTCTATGAAGATTTACTTCTCATTTACCAAATCTGATTCTATTTGCTGTTTTATGAAACATGTATTCATATTTGACACAATGCATATGGTATATCTAATAAAATAAAACAAAAAAAGGCACATTCCAAAGTCGATCAGTTCAGTATCTGGTTTCAAAATTGGGAACTGATTCCAACAAAATAGTTTCCAAATTCCTAGACCGGAAGTTACTCACTTTGTAACCAATCACCTTAATATATATATCCATGAAAAGAGACACCATCATGGTCCAATCCCTTTGCATCTCAATAGATGTTTTCCAATGACAAATGTTGACACCTAAAATTTCTATTAATGAGCTTCACATTTTTTTTTTAAACTAAACTAGGGCAATCATTGTTTGAATTTGGCCAAACAAATGATAAATTAATTTTAGCCATTGCCGGCCATCAAGGGGATTCGATCGTGATCAACACATGAAAAGCAAGAAATTTGAGCAATTTTGGTCGCGCTTTTTTCACTCCTTTGGCTTAAACACTCCATTTTAGTAGTGTATTGACGACATCACCTCTTATTTGGCTCACCATTTAGCATGTTTCAATTAATTTCTACCAAAGAAAGTAGTTCCCCACTTTTTGTTGGTCAAGTGAAGTCAATCCTTTTGTTTTATTTCTTTTTCTTTTTCTGTGCGGTCCCCCTTTCCTTCTTACTCACTTCTCTCTGTTCTCTTTCATACAGTGGATCCTCTTGGTGTCTACCAACAACGATACCATTCGGTAGAGCATTGTCAATCAAGGGCTGGTTGAAGGTTTTCTCGTTTTGGTGGAGTCGTAGTGCTATGGAAGAAGAGGGAGATGAAATTGAGTTTGGTGGGTAGAACCTAATCAATATGCAAGGGGCACATGTTTGATCCTTCAATATGAAAAAAGGGTATGGGTGGTGTTCTCATTATGGCAAAAGCAAGCGGATCTTGTGCCGACATTTCTTCAGCATTCACAGATACAGGGTTCTCGCTAATTGCTCCAACGGTGAGTATTTGACTGTCATCAGTAAAGTCAACTAAGTTATTGGAGCCTCCGGTGTTATGAGTGAGAAATGCAAGGCAGTAGTTGCTCAGTAAGGAATACCATTATTCATATGTCTTTTAGCAAAGGAAGTGCCACATTATATATGCTCAGAGATTGGACAACGAGGCCACACAAGAGGACGACGGAGATAGTTCACCGAGAATACATATTATAGACCAGAAAAGAAATTATGGGCAACGCAGAAGAGACACTCATGACCAGAAAGCACCAACCCAGATATTTTTATTTTTATCACCATCTTTGATTCACAAAAGCCACCATCAAGTCATTTCTATTCCTATTGATTTTTTGCGTTGTTCGTCTGTTCAGATTTTTCCTCTCTCATTTTGTCTGTTGGTTTCTTGGATCTTTGAACTGAGTCATAAATGCCAAGTTATCGCCTTTAGCAGTTTAAAGCCCATTCGCCTCTATTATGTATACGTAGCTTGGTGGCTGCCTTGCCATTATCATCACTAGATCTTTAAGTTTGCACATCACTGCAGGACAAGCCATTGATATCAATCCGTGGTTTTGCTGTAGAAAAAGGTTACATTTTGTCTTGAATTATTTTTGATTAAGTAAGTTGGACATCAAGAGCATCCTTGCCGTTTGATGCAAAGGCGTGGAAAGAAGAGAATTGTCTGTAATGGAAAAGATTAGACACAAGGACACTAGGAGTGCCAAAACTTGGCACAAATGGATACTTAAGTATCAAAACTTACGAAAATGACACGTTCAGTCCAATTTTAATATGAACTTATTGTTGTCTAATAGAAAATCATCAACTTTTAACTAGTACTCAAATGTGGCCTATCAAGCCTCGGTTGAATACATGTGGAATGACACATCTAGTAATAGTATTATTGGATGGAAACTTAGGCCCTGTTTGGCAAAAAGTGTTTCTGTTCCCCGAAACAAAATTTTTTGTTCTTTTGTTCCGGGGGAACAAAAAAAGAACATAAACGTGTTTGGTAAAACTTTTGTTCTCAAAAACAAAAAATCTATTTTTTTGTTTCCGGGAGCAGATTTGGAACAAAAACAAAAAGTAGAAAAAGTTGCCTTTTGTTCTCAGGAACAATTTTTCTCTCTTCTTTTTTCTTCTTCTTTTTCCTTTCCTTCTTATTCCTTTTGGCCTGTCCCCGGCCTCGGCCATGGCCAGCGACCGGCCCACCACGAGGTCAGCCTCTCCTTGGCCTGGCGAGGCTCGCCTAGTCACCGAGGCCATCGGTGAGGCTCGGCCTCGCCTAGATCTAGCTAGGCCAAGGAAAAAAAAAAAAAAAAAAAAGAAAAAAAAGGAAAAATATAATAAAAATATTAAAAAATTAAAAGAAACAACAAAATTATACAAGTTTATCAAACCCATTTTTATTCATGGAATAGAAATTTTTTGCAGTTACCAAGCACGTTCTTATGTTTAGAAATTGTTCTCAAGAACAGAAATAGAAAAAACTATTTCTGTTCAAAAATTGTTCCACGGAATGGAAACGTTATCAAACACGCCCTTAATGACGGACAGATTTATGTTCTGCCTGAAACGTTATCATTTTTTTTTTATGAGATAACAAAAAGTTCAAGTTAGAATTGGTACATGAGTTAGAGTTAATTCTCTTTTATAATACAAATAAAAGTTCGAGCTGAAATTCGAACTCTAGTTAAATTTGATGCTTTTTTTTTAAGGGAATTGGGTTGATAACAAGAAAAAGATACTATAAGTGCCATAACATTTTTCATAACTTTTCTTTCAAACACTTAAGTATCATATAATATTTTCATAAATCGTTTGGTATCATAACTTTTTATAAACATTTAGCACAACGATTATGTCACATCGGATTTTCGATATCTAGGGGAACCTTTTTAAAAATTTATGGGACTCAAGTAATTAATTGAAAGTTTCAACACTAAATTATTATTATTTTTTTAAATTATGACACTCAAATGTTCGAAAAAGAAATTATAGTATTTAAAAAGTGCCATATAAAAATTATAATGTCCTTATCCTAAGAGACATCTAATTGAAAAACCTTGGTTGGACATTTGTATTTTGTAACCAATGAACCCGTGGAGTAGGATTGCATGGTGCGTCAAAGTCTGGCTTCAACGGTACCAAACGAAAACCTCTACCTCGTTACAATGGTGATAGGCAGATTCTTTAGCCCATTGGACCACCAAGATTGTGGAAAACCAATTAAGGTTTTTCAAATACGAGGTGTGTCATTCGCTTCCTTCGAGGTTTTTTTTTTTTTTTTTTTGTCGTTCGCTTCCTTCGTCGAAAGGTAAACTTAAACCCCATCCCCCCGAGAAGGTGGGGATTTGAACCCCTCACCTCCCCTTCCAAAGATAATCGAGGTTCGCTCCCCTTTCTATTAATTAATTACTTCTTTTGGGTTCTTTTCCATTTATTTTGGCTTTAGCAATATAGAGCATTTTAAAAAAAAAATATGCAAAATAAGTACCGGGGAAGGCGTGAACTATCTATTATACATTCAATAATGGATTGAAAAGAAGTTCCTTGTCGTGCCCATAAAATTTTAGAAACTATTTCATTTCTCATTTTATTCGTGAATTTTCAGTTAAGCTTTGTTAGCATAATAGTTTTTAATCCACTGTTAGAATAATGTATTATGAGTCGCAATTTTTTTAAGGAGTGGACTCTATAACGATTTCTATTTGTTTGTTACTTATTTTTTATGACAAAATATAATTATTATTCCCATAATAGATTAAGGATACTCATCTAAGCATTTCCCTTTTTGATTTGAGAAATGATTTGGTGAAAATCCTTAATTTATTGTGAGAATAGAAATCTATTTTAATTATAAATTATTGTGAAACTCACTCATTCGAGAATTCATGACTCATAATAAACCAATATTAATATGGTAGTCTTAAAAACTGTTCTATCAACAAAACTGTTTCAATTTTATAAAACTAGTAGGAGTTAAAGTGGAATTGAGTCTTCAAAGTCAATTTCTCTTTGGAATGCATATTGTATTGAAATTATTAATGCATGGAATCCACACAGCTGAGTTGACCCAGGGCTTGGCCATGAAGACCGGTCAAACCTTGCACATATAAATACATACTTGCTCCAATTGCTATAACTCAACATTCGAAGATTCAACTCGAAGATTCAACTGTTGAAATTGCTCAGGTATGTGCCTTTTTTTTTTTTTTTTTTTTTTTCTCTTGGACATTAAATATGCATTCAAGTTTGATGAATTTTAACTAGAGTTATTTATTTATTCATTAAAATATCAACGTGAGTTTAAATATTACATTTATAGGGATAATTGTAAGCGAGAAAGTTGGTCGAGTCTCTGTTGAGTCAAATTCGACCGGAAAACTAGTCAGATACCGGTTTTTTTTTTTGGTCGGTGGTCATATCCCAGTTGAAGTGCCATCAATTGTGAAGAAATAAAAGTTCAGTGCCGATAATAAAAATCAAAGTTAAGCAACTTGATTGCAAAATCTACGAATATTCACAGAAAATCAACACTTTCAAAAGATTTTTTTTTTTAAATGATCACTTGTATCACTTAGCAAAATTAATGTAATGAAAATATTTTCATCATTAATAATTATCTATATGTATAGATTGTTATTAATGATAAAAATATTTTTGTTGATTAATTGGTTAATTTTCTTAATGTTTCATAATTGTTATCCGCAGGATGGGTACCGCAATTCTCAAAGGGATGTTTGAGTCATTTGAGGATGAAAGCAAGAACGGTACATAGTATGCGCATTTTGAATTCAATCTACATTTATTCAAATATATATAATATATGTATATTTAATTGAAAAGATCATGTAATTTTTCATCCAACCAATATAAACAAATATAGCCGGTCAATTTCGCATATGATTGATCCGTGTAAGAGTTTTTCTAATGTGGACTACATTAATTGATATTATAATTTACCGTTTTACGGGTTGATTTAAGGTGAGATTAAAGGTTTATTAATTAGTTTAATATGGGACTGGCTAGTGTGGGCCGAGTTAAGCTGGGTCCGTAATGAGAGGCCTCTAACCCTAATTCTCATAAGTATCCTTAAAAAGGAGTGTTCACCTAGCGTTAAAGGGTGAGGGAGCCGTCTCATTGAAACTCTGATACAAGGGTAATAGAGGAGAAGGATTAGGGCAATAGAGGAGAAGGATTTGTGCATGGATCATTGCTTTTCCGCTTCCACATCGAACGATGGATTCCAAAATAGGTGCGTTAATCTTTATAATCAATTGTCTCTGTTCTTGTTCTAGTTATGGGGATCATGAGATTTCATGTTTTGCATCTTACAATCAGTTCCATAGCTTGAGAAATGTAGAAATCGAATTTGTCAAAGTTGTTTGTAGCAACTAGCAAGTCATACATTTAATGGTATTGCCCAAAGCCTGCGCATAAATAAATACAACTTCGATTATTCTGTGCAAAGAAGCAGGAAATGAGAAGCCGAGAAACGCTGGAGCTACGCGAAAGCTCGATGTGAAGATTGTGAACGTGGTTCATGTTTCTCCGGCAAGGGAAACGTTTGGCGGGCTCTACGCTCTCTCGAACCTCGACCAGACCTTCCCGTACGTGATTGAGATCGTGTTCACCTTCAAGGGCGAAGGGAGGGGAAGGCATCCCGCCGCGATCGAGACGATCAGAGAGTCTCTGGCCAAGGCATTGGTCGAGTTCTATCCGTTCGCAGGCAGACTTGTCATGGGGATCGACGGGAGGATGGCAGTGAGATGCACTAAAGAAGGTGTCCCATTCATCGAAGCGACTCGGAGGATGACATCGCAGCACTAGGCGATATCAGCACCATCAATCCCGCCATGCTGCGAAAACTCGTGAAGCACAGCGATGGAGCCTCGACCATATTGGAAGTACCTTTGCTTTCGGTGCAGGTAAGTACTATTGAACATGTTGGTCGTGCTGATTCTGGCGTGCCCCTGCATTAGTTCATCGATGAATCATATATTAGAGAGATTGTACGAGAATTATGGCTACCTTGTGCGAGATTTATCTTTTGGGACAATATAGAAGGAGAAACATAGTGCTTTTGAACAATTTATCTAATAGAAAGAGATCGTTTCTGCATTGTTTTTTTATCATTCAACCGCTTGCGGAGCAGCATGTTCTTCTAGACTCGTGCAAGGGGATTTAGACTTTCCAAGACTGACATACACATAAATAGATATCCACTTATAGTTTATCATGAAATCCAGGTGACGACGTTCAAGTGCGGAGGGATCGTTGTCGGCATCGTCATGAATCACGTCCTCGTTGACGGGAAAGCCCTCACGGACTTCATAGCTTGCTGGACCGACCTGGCTCGAGCCAAGCCACCATCAGTTCTTCCCTTTCTCGATCGATCGGTGTTGTGCTCGAGGCAACCTCTGCGCATTGATCTTCCCCACCACGAGTATGCTCTGAGAGACCAGCGGCCCGGACGCATGGTTGACCCCCAAACCAAGCCCCTCGTTTACAGATCGTTCTGTTTCAAGCCACACGCTCTCATTCAGCTCAAGAAAGCGGCAAGAATCACAACCCATAATGGCTCTTCCGCAGTCCCAACGACCTTTGAAGTCATATCGGCGCTCACGTGGATCTCACGAACCAAAGCTCTCAGAATCGGTCCTCACGAGACGACAAAGCTTCTCACTGCAGTCGATGGCCGCCCCAAGTTCGACCCCTCGCTGCCGAGTGGCTACTTCGGGAACGGCATCGCTTGGTCCTGCGCTGAGTGCAGTGCCGGCGAATTGACCCCCAATCCCTTCTCGTTCGCTGTCCAGACCATGCATGAGGCACTCGCATCCGTCACGGAGAGTTACATAAGGTCGGCCATCGACCACATCGAGCTGAATAGGGTCCTGGTCGACTGCGAGGGCAACGCTTGTTGCATCAGCAAGTGGAACCGGCTCCCTTTCTACAAGATGGATTTCGGGTTTGGGAGGCCGTTCCAGGTGGCGCCGGCGACGGTCCCCGACAACGTCATCTTGGTCGCTTCCCGGAGCAGGGAGAGCGACGAGTTGGTTGTGTCCCTAGGGCTTACTCGCGACGCCATGGATGTTTTCTCAAAGTTGATTCAGCATGAGCTCATGCTGAAAAGCAAGTTCTAGTCTCATCCATGGATATGAGTATATGAAGCCTAGTTTTCGCGCCCCTGGTTTTAAGTAGGACTAGCGCAGTGGTGTTGCGCTGCTTGTGCCTGTTGTTTTATATGATATGCTTCCATCAAGTACTTTCTAAAAAAGGGAATCTTATATATACAAATGTCAATTTGTGAAAGAGCGGCCATAGCATACACTAGTAATGCGAAATTTTTTTTTTTTACGCATGTAGTTTTGTACACAATTGATCGGCTATCCAGAGTAAATTAAGGGCATATGAGGCCATTTGTGTGAGAAAATATTGGCTGCACAAGATGTGCAAGGGAAAGAAAGTGAAAAAACAGAAAAGAAGAAGGGAGAAACGGAGGTGCGAATCTGCAAGATGAAAGAGACAAAGGGAGAAAAGTCTGACAAGTGGGCTCTTTGTGGACACATGTCACTTTATAGATGGACTTTCAATTTATTGTGCTAACACAACTTAAAATGTCCATATTTTCTCCTAATTTTGAGTAAGACTAGCATAGTGGTGTTGGGCTCCTTGTGCTTGTTGTTATATGCCATGCCTCAATCAATAAAGTGATGTACTTTCTAAAAAAAAAGGAATCTTATAGATGCAAGTGTCAATTTATGAAAGAGTGGCCATAGCACATACACTAGTAATGTAAAAAAGTTATACACAAGTAGTTTTGTACACCATTGATAGGATATCATGACTAAATGAAGGCCAAATGAGACCGTTTGTGTATTTTTTTCTTTACACGGGTGGTGCACGCACTATTTTTCTTTGTGAAATAATGAGTTTGTGTTGAGTGTTGGGTAAAGTACCATTTTTTAGGCACTATCTATATATCTTTAGCATTAGGAAGAGTATTATTGATGGGGTGTCTCTATCCATTTTGCGTATTCATTAAGGTACAAGTGTGAGTGTATCATAGAGAATAATTCCCTATTGGGTAATTGAAGAGGGATTGAACAGTTAATAAATTTAGTAGTACAGTTAATAAATTTAGTAGACTTATAATTTATTGATTTAAACTCTTAAATAAATGTGATCTAATAATATGATTTGTTGTTCATATTCTTGAAGATCTCCTCTCCAAGATAAGTTTTATTCTTTCCAATAGAATTTTGAAAACCAAGGAGATATAGCTACAATTGTCCATGTGCTGCTATTGAACAAAAGGTCCCATATTCATATAGTAGGAAATGCTTCCATTATTCCCAAAATAAGTAATTTTCATGATTATTACCCTGCAAAGCGTGAATTGCATTATATATGTTTAATGAGGGACTAATATTAATTCCTCGTTGTGAATTTTCAATTTTATAAAACCAGGAGGAGTAAAAGTGGAACTGGGTCTTCAAAGTCAATTTCTCCTTTTAATGCATGTTGTATTAAATAAATAAGTACATGGAACCCACATCGCATGAAGACCTGTCAACCCTCGCACGCAAAAAAAAAAACTGGCATGCTCCAATTGTTTTACTAAACTGTCCACGCTTTAACTGTTGAAATTCTGGGGCGTGTGCCTTTTCTTTTTGGGTTTGATGTGCACATTTTAATCTAACATATTTTTAGAGTTAATTAGAATATATCTTTTGATTATCCGCATCTTTCAAGACTGCACTTATATTTCATTTTGATTGTTGCATTTATATTTCATTTCGATTGTGCATATCCTTGATTGTTATTTTATTTTATATAGTCATTTAATAAAGCCTATCTTATGTTCTCTTCTTCTACACATATCGAAATATATAGAAATTTCACAATTATGTCTTCCCCTTTTTCATATTTTATGTTATACTAAAAGTGACAATGATGATTTTTGTAATATTTTAACAAGTTCTTTGAAATTCCTTTTTTTTTTTTGCTTTTATCTTATTTTTTTCTTTTTCCTTCATAGGATTTCTAGCCGGCGAGATCACCTTGGTCCTTGGCAATGGTTAGTGACTCATGCCAACCAAAGGCAAAGGCCTTCATGCCCTCGCTTAGATTTAGGCGAGGGCCCACAATGCCCTTGCCCCCATACTAAGAGTGGAAACATATAATAAAAAAGACAAATAAGGGGTTTAGAAAAATGTGAACTCAAAAAATCTTGCTTTGATACCGTACATGATGTTGTGAGACTTTTTTTTTTTTGGAATCAATCACTTAAATCTCCAACATAGAAAGCCGTAAATATTAGGGACGTGCAATCAGATTGATTCAACCTTGGACTTGGCCCATCTAGGTCGGTTCATATAGGGACCGGTTTTGGTGCCTGGGTAAAAAAATTGGAAATTGACTTTGATAGGTTCGGTTTCTATGTCCTTGTAATGGTTGGTTCTACTTGTGAACCAAACTTGTCAAGGCCGGTTCTAGGGTAGGTTCATGGGTAGAACCTATCAAAACCAACACAAAATTTGGGGTCTTTTTCGCATGACCACCTCTCTCTCTTTCTCTCACTCAACACACACAGACTCTCAGCAGTCTCGCTCTCTCTATCACTAATACTCGGTTTCTTTGATCTTTTCCCTCTTGAAAGTTCTCACTTTAGGCTTGTTTAGGCTTTCTCTCTCTTTGATCTCACGCCTCTCTTCCACAATGAATTATCTCAGAGGAGTTATGGTCTATGGAGATTTATTTTTCATTTACCAAATCTGATTCTATTTGCTGTCTTATAAAACATGTATTCATATTTGACACAATGCATATTGTATATACAATAAAATAAAACAAAAAAAAAAAGGCACGTTCCAAAGTCAATCCGTTCAGTTTCTAGTTTCAAAATTGAGAACTAATTCCAACAAGACGGGTTCCAAATTACTAGACTGGAAGTTACTCACTTTGTGCCAATCACCTTAATACATATATCCATGAGAAAAGACACCATCATGGTCCAATCCCTCTGCATCTACGTATATGTTTTCCAATGACAACTGTTGACACCTAAATTTTCTACTAAAGGGCTTCACATTTTTGTGACTAAACTAGGGCAATCATTGGTTGAATTTGGCTAAACATATGACAAAAGAGTCATTTTAGCCACAATATGTATTGCCAGCCATCCAGGGGATTTGATCGTGATCAACACAAGAAAAGCAAGAAATTTGAGCTATTTTGGTCACGCTTGTTCCACTCCTTTGACTTAAACACTCCATTTAATTAGACATTACCCCTTATTTGGCCCACCATTTAACATGTTTCAAAAGAACTCTACCAAAGAAAGTGGTTCCCCTCTTTTTGTTGGTCAAAGTGAAGTCCCTCCTTTTGTTTTATTTCTCTTTCTCTTTCTTTTCGGTCTCACTTTCCTTCTCACTCACTTTTCTCTGTTCTCTTTCCTACAGGGGATCCTCTTGGTGTCTACCAACAACGATACTGTTCGGTATAGCATTGTCAATCAAGGGCTGGTCAAAGATTTTCTCGTTCTGGTGGGATCGTAGTGCCAAAGAAGAAGAGGGAGATGAAATTGAGTTTGGTGGGTAGAACCTAATCAATATGTAAGGGAACACACATTTGATCTTTCGATCCAAAAAAGGGTATGGGTGGTGTTCTCATTATGGTAAAAGCAAACGGATCTTGTGGTAACATTTCTTCAGCAATCGCAGATACATGGCTCTCGCTAATGGTTGCTCCAACGGTGAGTGTTCGACTATCATCACTAAAGTCAACTAAGTTATTGGAGCCTCCGGTGCTGTGAGTGAGAAATGCAAGGCTGTAGTTGCTCAGTAAGGAATGCCATTATTCATATGTCTTTTAGCAAAGGAAGTGCCACATTATATATGCTCAGAGATTGGACAACAAGGACCCACATAAGAGGACGACGGAGAGAGTTCACCAAGAATACATATTATAGACCAGAAAAGAAATTATGGGCAACGCACAAGAGACACTCATGACCAGAAAGCACCCACCCAGGTATTTTTATTTTTATCACCATCTTTGATTCACAAAAGCCACAATCAAGTCATTTCTATTCCTATTGATTTTTTGAGTCGTTCTGTTCAGATTTTTCCTCTCTCATTTTGTCTGTTGGTTTCTTGGGTCTTTGAACTGAGTCATAAATGCCAAGTTATCACCTTTAGCAGTTTAAAGCCTATTCGCCTCTATCATGTATACGTAGTTCGGTGGCTGCCTTGCCATCTTCATCACCAGATCTTTAAGTTTGCACATCACTTTGTCGTGGTTTTTAGAAAAAAGGTTCAATTTTGTCTTGAATTATTTTCGATTAAGTGGGACATTCAAGAGCATCCTTGCCGTTAGACGCAAAGGCGTGGAAAGAAGAGAATTGTCTGTAATGGAAAAGATAAAAAAAAAAAAAATAAAAAGAGACGTCACTTTGAATTGGTGGGCCACACAAGGATAATGTGATCAAAGTGTTGTAAAAGGGAGTGTTTGAACTAAAGGATGGTTTAAAAAAGCACCATCCATTTAAAAGAATAGGATAGTGAAGTTTTAACCAAGAAGTTAAGTAGAAATTTATAAATCCAATTTCAGCCACTTTAGCAGAGCAACTTTTAGCAGAACTGAATTGATATATCCCACATATCTCGCCCAGTTGTAGGGGACGGAGATCGCGATTTTTCTGAAAAAGAGAGGGCCAAAAATCCGTGAATTTTAGGGCATGAACAGAGGAAGTCTTCTGCAGAATAAAAAGGCGGGGACACGCACTCACGGGGGATTACCGCATAAAAAGAGAGCGCAGAGGAAAGGAGGGAGCACGCTACTGAGGGATACATGTTCAACCAGAAGATACTGGCTGCATCATTCTTGTCGCCATTATCATGAGTCTATCTTGTTAAGATGTATGTGTGAGTTTGTGTTAGAGAGAAGTCCCATATCGAAAAAAATTGGTGTGATGTAGGGTGGTTAATATATTATAATTGGCACATAGCTCATTGACTTAAACTTTTGAATGAAAGTACATCAAAGAATTGGTATGGTACAGAGATGTTAATGTATTCTAGTTGATCAATAACTTATTGGTTTAAACTTTTGAGTGGAAGTTGATTCAATTGGATAGGTTGATGAGCTTAAACTTGGGCTTTTTCTTGGTAATCTCTCCAGCTGAAGGTATCTTTGCTACACGCTCCCGACATATTGTCTCAAGCCACTATGTTGCCTGGCTGTTCTCGAATTTGATAGCCCAGACAGATAGCAGTTCCTCAGCAACAACGCATTGTTGATTTGTTCCCTCTTAATCCTCGAAGATAATGCAATTTGCCTTGGTGTGATACTTAGGCTCTATTTATTTCTTGAAAAGTAAAACCGTTTAGGCCCTACATCAAATGAAGGCATATTTCCATTTATTTCACAGAAAATGAAACTGTTTTAGGCTCTAAATGACATGCAAGGCATATCTAGAAAATTTATGAATACTTAAGTATTCAAACATGGACAATGCAATTTGCCCTGGTTGCCTGAATAACCGCGCAATGGAATCAACAATCTCGAAGTGTCTTCATCAAATTCAAATTGACGGACACAGCTTTGCTGTGAGGACAAGGACTAAGAGGGAACAGATTGGTGCAGGTGACGACGATGCCTTGTCGCCGAGGAACTGCTGTATGGGCTGTCAAACTCGGGAGCAGCCCGGGCAACGTAGTGGCTTGAGATAGATCAGCCTAACCGCGTGTATCCCCGGTCTTATAGAGTGTTTTGCTTGCTGAAAAATCAATGTTTTGGAAAATATATATTTTTTAAATAATTGTTTATATCAATTACGAAAATGAATTGACGAAAAAATATACTCATTTTTTACATAAATATTTGTATATGAATTGTTGTTAATGATGAAAATATATTTCATTAACTAATTATTTAAAGGGATGAAAGAGATTATTTTTAGAAAAATATTTTCTAAATTATTCAATTTCTGCGAAACAAACGGAGTCCTATCATTGTGAGTAGAGTCCTTAATTTATGCCCTGAAATTTAGGGATGAGCATGGTCCCAATCCAACCCGAGAAGTGGGTAGGGATGAGCATGGTCCCTATCCAACCCGAGAAGTGGGCTGGTTAGTTCTCAGTTTCCAAAATGGAAACCAGCAATAACTAGTTTGATTCACAATTCTGCAAAAGGAACCGGACTGGACCAATATGCCTTATTATTATTATTTTTTTTTTTTTGGGTGTAATTTTTCTTCTTCCAATTTTCTAAACTAGAGCCGTGTAAGTGTGCATCGGTGGTTTTTTCTTCTTCTGTTTTTATTGGGTGTTTTCACTTCTCATTTTATAATGCAATTTTTCCGAGGGAGAAGGTTGGATATTCACCAGCTTGCACTATATATAGGTTGACACGAAATTGAAATCTTACATAATCTCTTTCTAATGTCTTGAAATTTAAATATATATTTTTATATTCCTTTGTGAAGAGAAAATCAAATAAACACAAGTAAAAAATAACTGATAAATTGCGACAAACATTTAAATATTTGGGGCAAATTTTTGTGGCGGTACCCACCCACACTTGCTTTAACCCTTATTGGCGGGCAATAGCCATTCTCTCGGCCGTATATTAACTTAGAATCCAACAGAAGCGAGTCGAACAAGACCGTGACTCAGACCACAATTAGCATGACGTAGTCACCTTGTCATATTGATCCGTCTAGAGATGATTAGTTCTAAGGTGTGTCGATTCCCACCCTGAAATCTCGAAGTGGATTGAATGGACTCGGTTCTCAGTTTGTGGAACCAAAAATCGGCTCATCCAATCCAATTCAGTTCTTAGGCCGGTCCAGGAACCAGTAATTTCTTCTCTTTTTATTTTGGTTTCTTCTATTCCCAACAAGTGGGAGTTTCCCAACAGTAAAAGAAAAAGTTATTTACAGTCGGTCCCAATCCAACCGGACCGATCGGTTTAATTTTCGAGTGCACACCAATTCTCGGTTCCACAAATGGAGAACTGACCTTGCCTAGTTTGCTTTCTAATTCTAGAGTGGGAACTAACTCATCAGGACTGATTACCCTTACTAAAACTCATGAATCTTTAACCCTCTCTTGTCCAGAAAAATCACCCCATACTCGGGCAAAATATGCAGAATATTTCAATTTAATTCTGCTGAAAGTTGCTTTCCTAAAGTGGCTGGTATTTGTAGTCGTAGTTTTTACTGGATTCCTTGGCCAAAACTCCACTTTCCTATTTTTTGAAAAGCTGAATTTTTCTGCTTTTCATGTGCTCATCACGATCAAATCCCTTAGACGGCCAGCAATACATATTGCAGCTAAAATTGCTCTTTTATCCCTCATTTGGTTGGCCGCACTCGACCAACGATTCTCCCCGTTTAGTTACGAAAATGTGAAGTCAGTGTCAACAATTGTCATCAACCAAAAACCTAAGGCGTCGCCGTCTTTCGCCTCTCTCTCCATCCCATACGCTGCCCAAGTGGTTCCGGAATCGGACAGTCCATACGATTGTTCCTTAGTGACAAGGGGCGGTTGTCCCCTATGCCGATCTGTTCGCTCCAAGTCCTAGTCCTCACCAAAAAGCTGCGTCCATCCGTCTGAATCCATCAAGACAACCAGTTTCTACCACCCTCTTGGAGACATGGACCGCATCAAGATTGTCGATTCGCTTGCACGGTCGTTCAGGCAACCGGCTTGTTGAGTGCAGTTTGTCGTACGTGTTGTCCAGATTTGGATACTTTAATGATTCGTGAAATTTTCTCGATATGTCTGCATGTGATAGAGGGCCTAAAGTGGGTGCTTTTTGATATGTGAAATCTCTTGGATGCTTCAGTGGTCCTAAATTGTTTTTGATATCCAAGTTGGTTATAAAAACGTAAGTTGATATTCAGAATTCAGATCACGTGCATATTCAAAATTTATTGACCGCCAATCATTGCTGTGTCTAATTTTGCGCCTTTTTTGTTTTTTGTGGGTGTTTTGATTGTCTGAAGTGAAAGCAGGAAAAAAAGAGGGTTTCGTTTTTCCTGTTTGGTTGTCATAAGGATGCTTTTCATGTGATAAAAATAAGTACTCTTTTGCATGCATCTTTCTTTTATTTTATTTTTTAAAATAGAAAAACTAAACATGAAAGTGTTTTCTTGCATGTCACTTGCTCATGATTGTCCAATTGCATGTTAGGATGAACATTGCTTTTTACATTGACAACGTTTCGTGGTTCATGGATTGCATTTTTATTTATTAGATATTCTGCATATTGGAAACTGCCTCTTTTATATTTGCATATCTAGAAAACTTATATCTACGTATCTAACTATAATCCCATTGGTACATGTCTAGGATTTTGCATATCTTGCATATTGGGATAGGATTTCGCATTATATTTGTGCCATGACTATTGCCATGTTAGAATAATTAGGACGGATTTTGCATGAATAATTGTTTTAGTGCACATCTAGGATATCTAGTGTGCATTATTTAATATCCATCACACGTTTCTTTCCACAATCATATGTCATAAAATGAAAATATAAAAAATATCATATCTTGCATGCTAGTAATTTTAGATTGCATCTGCATTAAAAAAATCACAAAAATATGTCTAGGAGTGCATTTAGGGGAATTTGAATATCCGTATTATACCAATCGGTCCATTCTCTTAGTATTGCATCACATTTTAGATTGCATTATTTTAAATTCAACTTCCATGTTTAAGGTTCATTTCAGGAAAACGCTTTATTTATTATATTGAATTACATAGCATATCACATTTGCATATTAACTTCCTTTTGATACATTCGTCTAAAGCTTGTTTGTGTACTTTTAGACTTTCCATTTACTATTCATGGGGTTTTTATCCCGAGGTATTATTAGGGGTGATTGGTTTTGGGTTGGGTCAATTCCACACTAAAATCGGAATCAAAACTGGATTGGTTGGTCACAGTCCAATTTAGGGTTTTGGCAATTCCCTTTTCTTTACTCTTTATGAGGAAAGGAAAAAGTTAAAAGAAAAAACATATCGGTTTGCCGCGATTTGGGTGTTTTGATTCTACATCTAGAATTGTAAATTGCTAAGAACTGCTCAATTCAATCTAGTCTAATCCGGTTCTCGAACTCGGTCTTAGGTGTAAGTAATAACAAGGCTATAATTTTTGCCCAATACAGCTCAAGGTTCTGTCACGTGTGAATATGCCAATTTAAACAATGCAATCTAGATATCCTAGATGTGCACTAAAACAATCATTCATGCAAAATCCATCCTAATTATTCTAACATGATAATAGTCATGACACAAATATAATGCGAAGTCCTATCCCAATATGCAAGATATGCAAAATCCTAGACATATACAAGTGGGAATACAGTTAGATACGTAGATCTCAATTTTCTAGATGTGCAAATATACAATAAGCAGTTTCCAATATGCAGAGTATCTTATAAACTTACATGCAATCCATGAACCACGAAACATTGTCAATGTAAAAAGCAATGTCCATCCTAACATGCAATTGAACAATCATTAACAAATGACACGCACGGAATTTTCAGTTTTTATGTTTTTTTAAATAAAAAATGCATGCAAAATAGTTCTTTTTTTTATCAGATGAGATGCATCCTAAAGATAACCAAACAGGAAAACGAAACCTTTTTCCTTTTTACTTTCACGTCAGACTATCAAAGCACACAAAAAAGAAATAATAATAAATTAAGAGAAAAATTTCACAAAGCAATGATTGAAGGTCAATATATTTTGAATATGCACGTCTTGGAATTCTAAATATCAACATCACTACTCAAATAACACTTCTATACCCAACTTGATATCAAATAGCACTTAGGAGAATTAAAGCATCCGACAGACTTCACGTGTCAATAAGCACCCACTAAGGCCCTACATCACAAGTAGACATATAAAGAAAATACATGAATAATTAAGTATCCAAACTTGGACCACACTTTGACCGAAAAAAAAAAATGGACCACACGTTTGACAAATTGCACTCAAGAAATTGGTAGCTTGAACAACCGTGGAAGCGAATGAACAGTTCTGATTTGTTGCTGTGTTAATTACATTTGCCCATAATGTTTTGGATAATCCTACATTTTTTTTTTTTCGTTTTTCGGTAATCCTATATGCATACTCATATTTCTTGCACAATCATTCAAAATTCTATTCATCCTCTCAACTTTGTTTACCATGATATGTTGGGAACTATTCTTGTTATCCTAATTCAATTCTTGCACAAAATTAAATGTACTACCATTGTTGAACTTTAGAAATTTAATATTTACGCCAATTCATTTTGACTAAGTAGCAAACACATCAATTTTATTTTTCAGAAAATAACACATACATTTCTAGTTGAGTTTTCAAAGAATGTGACGTAATAGCATGACCCTCTAAGGGAATGCATAGGGGCTGGCCCCCTAAACATTTGTATGTACCAGCTCTCATCTTCCTTTTCTTGGCTTTCTTTCAATTTTCAAAATACTGATGCATTTTTACTTACCAGAACACGATCTTCACATAGACCGATATTTATGTACTTCAAATTAGACGGTTTTCTGTTTGATGCTAACACCATCATCCCTTTTTTGCTTATCTGTCCAAGCATGCGGTGCAACAGTTTGGAACTAGCTTCTAAGTCAACAAGTGCTACTATTGCTCTGCTACTTTCAGTCATCTATAGTGTTCCCAACATTGTTCTTTGTGCCTTCCACGAGCAGTCCCCAAAAATGTGTATCTCATGTTGTCTAATTGAACAATAGAGATCAGATTTGTCTTAAGGCCAAGAACAAATTTGATATTTTGCAACTCCCATTGATACTCCTTAACAATCTTTATCTTAACATTTCATTTGTCCACAGTATCCAAAGCTTCATCATCAGCAAGGTAAATCTTTCCAAAGTTTGTGCCAACAAAATTATACATTTATCCCCTGCATGAAGTTGATTGAAATAATGCACTCAAGTCTAGAATCCAAGACTCAATTGGACCATTGGCAATCAATGTTAAGCATCATGGGCAAGCGTCATATTAAAGGTTGCATTAACAAAGCTTCATCATCAGCAAGGTAAATCTTTCCAAAGTTTGTGGCAACAAAATTATACATTTATCCCCTGCATGAAGTTGATTGAAATAATGCACTCAAGTCTAGAATCCAAGACTCAATTGGACCATTGGCAATCAATGTTAAGCATCATGGGCAAGCGTCATTTTAAAGGTTGCATTAACAAATTTCTCCTATTGATTTCGATACCGAATTTTCTTTTTTGGGGCTCTACAGTCTTGTTTAAGATGGCCCTTCTTACCACAATTCTAGTAAATTATTTCACCACGAGGTATTGACTTGCTTCTCCCTGTGGAATTCAATCTACCATAGTTCTATTTATAACCTCATTGATTGCTTCTCCCTCTGCCTTTACTACTTAAGTCAACACCTGAATATTCATTCGATTCTCTTCTATGAAAATCCTCGCTAAGGTGCAATCTCCATTCTCTTGAAACTTTATGTTTTTTTTAACCAAAGGAGCTGCTTACCACAGTTACAATAGCACTCCAACTTTCAAGTAGAGAAGATAAGAAAATCAAAGCTTTTACCTCGTCCCTCAATATGATTGCCAGTAAACTCATTTTAATAGTGATTTCCTTGAATTCGTTGATGTAATTTGTCATAGAAGTACCTTCGTCCATCTTTAGATAGAAACCCAATGCATCAAACATACCTTGGTTGATGTAGAGGGCTTCTCATACATGTTGGACAAAGCCCTCATCAAATTTGTTGTTGCTTCTTGTTGGTGACGTTGAAGGCAACATTTGCACCAATGTAAGACAAATCACAGTTAAGGCTTGCCGATCTAACAATTCCCAGTCTTCTTGCTTGATTGCACTTGATTTCTTTTCTGATAGAGGCTGATTCAAGTTCCTCTAATATAGCAAATGCTCGATCTGCATCTTCCATAAACCAATGTCCTTGCCATGGAACCGATCGATCTTCATCTTCCATTTTTCCATCTTCATCACCCCACCATTTTGCTGAATGAGGCTTTGATACCATAGGAATGCGAAATGTTGAAGAGAAAAATAGAGAAGAAGACACGCACATTTTTATGTGGAAAACCCTTTCAAAATCAAAAAAGGAAAACTACGGTACCGCACTGAACAATCTCTTTACTATCACTATTAGTTTTAAAGCTATAAGTTAAAACTACAACATATATTAATCCAATATGCAGCAGGAGTTTAGGGCTTACAAAGTTATAGTAGAAATTATATCTATGCCATTAATAGAGTACAAAATCTCTCTGTTTTGATATTACTTTCCTCTTTCAAACTCCACAACTCTATCACGATGGGCTAGCCATAAAATTGAATTTGGAGAAGTTATATGATGCCCTCAATCACGACCCAATAAGTCCATTCTCGGCAGACAATATAATGGTAAAATGAGTGAACCCATTTTCTATTGGAGGTTATGTTCGACCGCAAAATTTATTACATCTATGACATTTGCAGTTGTGTTCTATGTTTGTGCCTAATTTTTGCAGCGTCTACGTGTGTATTTGTTGTGCTCAAAGAGCTAAGACAATAAAAGAACAAGTGTATCCATTGATTCTGCTGAAAAGTTAAAAATAGTTTATTGGAACGCGTTTAACTTAGTCGCCACGTCATATTTAAAATAGACCATTCGCTGATCGTCATCTTCGTTCTAACATATTTGCCAAGTTGAAATTACTCTTTTTCCTCTACCCTTTCACTCTGCTTCTGTTTCTTTGCAATGCCAGTTCCCATTAAAGCACCACCATCCTTGCTTCGCTACAACTACATAAATGCTTTCACCAAGTCCATCCTCTTCTTTGAAGGCCATAGACTCCCTCCTAGCCAGAGGGTCACTTGGAGGAGAGACTTCAGATCTGGAAGGCAGAGGGAAGGTGGTCCCCAGTGGGCGCGGTGGCTACGGCTCGACGGTAGGCTTTAGGATGAGGTTGCGGTGGGCTCAGATCTGGTTCCTCTATTTTTCCTATTGATTTCTAAGCTCGTAGTAGCTGCCTACTGTGGCTTCCCATGGCCGTCCGGATCTTGACTTCGCAGTTACGGCCATGGATGAGCCGGTCGTGGCTAGATCTAAAGCGGCTGGAAGTGGATTCTGCGTCAAATTTGGACAGCTCCATGCATGGTGAGGAGTATAAGGAAGGAGAAGAAATGAAATGGAAGAGAGAGGGGATAACGGAGGAGAGAAGAAATCTTAAAGTGAGCCCAGCCTGGACATGTGGCGATAAGTAAATCGTCTATATTAAAAAAGACGTGGCAGATATTTTGTCCGCAATATTTTCTCCACAAAAATTGTAGCAAAAAAAAAAAAAAAAAAAGACTTACCCCATGGAAATTGCAATTCACGTGATTTTTGTCAATAATCCAAAATTTTAGATGGGGCCCATGACTTTTATTATTCGCCCTGTCTTTTCCTTTTTAGGTCACATGTCGTTCGTCCTATCGAGCCATCGATAGCTTTTTCGCAAACTCTAATTCCGGAATGCATGTTGACTGTAAAGAGAAGGAAGAAGTAAAATCTTGAGTTTGTTCATTTCCCAGTAGGCCTAGGACAGAAAAGTGTGGTATACGTTTGACATTGCATTATTCCCGTGTAGTGTGATTAACTAAATGCATCTTAGCTCTGTCTAGAATCGGTGGATTTCAACAATGATAATTGAATTATAGCATAATCTCAAATGAAGTCATGGGGCTTTTTGTTGGTCATCTCATGCGTGAGATTGACCAAAGATACGTGGCCCAATTCCATTGTCATAGCCATGGGTAATGAGCCAATGACAGCCTATTCATAATGACCGATATCTCCGTGTTTCACTTTTTCTCTGCTACAAATAGTGCAAACTTCTCACTTCCACTTCTCACTTCCACTTCTCTCTCTCTCTCCTTTGTGAGAGAATTTCTCAATCTCTCCATTTTCAGAATGGCCGCCAAAGCGCTGATGAGCTGTGGCATCTCCATTACCTCCTTCCCATCCAACCTATCCTCTTCGAAGTCGAAATTCGCCACCGTAGTCTCACTTCGGAGCACCACCGTAAATGCCTCATCCCGCTTCTCCATGTTAGCCAAGTGGATGCCTGGTCAGCCCCAGCCACCCAACCCCGGCAACCTGGCACCCAGGTAAATCAAATCTTAATACTAATAGCAACCCATTCTAAGAGTGTTTTAACTACGATTTATCTTCCCAATGTAATAGAAAAATAGTTGAAAAAGGTAATGATGGTACATCCAAGGGCTATGTGTCTTAAGTTAGCATTTGACTGAAAAGTTGGTCAGATCCCGTTAAAAACTTAAAAGTGCCATCGACTGTGAATAAATAAAAAGTTAAGCGTTGACAATAAGAATCAAAGTTCAGCAACTTGATTGCAAAGTCTATGGTTGCATTTATTTTGTTATAAATCCACGGTTGAGAAAACTATGATAGCTTTAATTGATTACAAAAATGAATGAACAAAAAATATTTTCATTATCAATGAAAATGTCTAGGTATATTTTGCTTTTAATAATGAAAATATTTTTCATTGACTAATTTTTCAAACTGATATAACCAATTATTAATTTTTGCAAAATTATTCATTTTCGAATAGCTATCTGTGAAATTTACTACCATTTTGATTTAAGTAATTTGATGATTTTTTTTCTCCTCTAATATTATATCTAAATGATTAGTAGAGAATCTATGGATAGATAGTAAAAGTTGCATGTGGTTAATTTTTTCAAACTTATAGAATGAAAAGGTTTATGATAAAATAACCTTATTTATGAATTTGGTATAATTTACTGATTTTTTTTTCTTTGCAATGTTATCCACAGGGTGGGTTCCAAAGTTCTCGAACAAACATTTGAGCATGAAAGCAAGGACGGTACGTAGTGTGAACATTGTGTATCTTGTTTCTGACCGGATTGACTTGTAGATACTTATGAATCTGAATATATTCTTATGGGTGATGGTGAATACATAAGTTTTACCCGGCTAAGTGGGATTTTTTAAATTAGAAAAAATTATGAGCCAGTCAAAATAAAATAAAATAAAATGAAAAGACACTTATTTGGAACAACAATATAATTTTTTTTTTATGTTTAATGTAAAAAAGTTTAAACATCTTTATTGCAAAAGAAAAAATATGTCAAAATTATATCTTGAATACGTGTTGGGATATTGATTGACAAATGCAAGCCGATAATTTTTTTTTTTTTTTTTGGTTATTGACCCAATTACTTGGAAGCCCATGGAGTACTTGCAAGCCACGTGGATTGACCCTTTGGCTTATACAAATGACTCTAACTTAAAATAGTTTGTACGCAATTAAGAAATAATAGATAATTATTGACATGAATATTCATATATGATTTTTGCATAATCTTTTAAAATTTGAATATTTTTATTTTTGATTTGATTGGAAAGTTAAAAAGTTATTTTTGACTTTTGATAAGTTTAGACAACGAACCCCAATCTCCATTAACATATCGCTTAACTAATATAATTCAAACTAAGAGTGTGTTTGTTTGGGAGAAAATTTCATGAAAAAGGAACACTTTTCAAATTTTACTTTTCAGGAAAATGGTTGATTTTCCTTTAATTGGCGATATGTGATCAGAGCTGTTTTTAATATTTGGATTTCATTTGAAAAATGATTTCAATCTCATGAAAAATCATTTTTAAATATGTTTTTATTTTTTTCTTTCTCTTCCCTTCTTCCTCCTTCACTAGTCGCCAGGCCTCAATGACAACCACAATAGGCCACTGGCACCATCGCTGAGGCCCGACAAGGGCGGACCTAGCTGACCTCGGGCAAGGTCGAGCTCTAGCTTGCCATAGCGAGGTTGAGCTCGCTAGTCTTGGCAAGCTCAAGCCTTCTCCGAGGCTAGCCTTACTGGCCTGCGCTTGTGGCCTGCTATTGAGGCTCAATGATTGGCGAAGAAGAAAGAGAGAAAAGAAAAACAAAAATAAAGAAAGTTAAAAAATAAAAATAAAAAAGAAAAAATTTTAAAATTTGATTTTTTAAATAAAAGAAAATTAAAATATTAAAAAATTCAAGATGAACAACTACGAAAAGTGTTTTCATCTTCTTAGATTTATAAATTTGCTTTTCTAATTTTATGTATAAATATTTTCCTTGACCAAAAAGTGTCATTGATTCACTAATCATGTTTTTACAAACAAAACAGGTTAAATTTCTGACCCTAGAAACAATCGATTCCTCCACAAGTCCAACCAATTGCATGGACTTGTGAAAGAAACTCGTGGTCAAAATGTCGACGTCATTTTTATAAAATAACGCAGAAAAATGAGATTTTAAACTAATCCGTATGACCAAATAGCTCCATAGCTTGAGACATGTAGATATTGCTTTTGTTGAAGTTGTTTGCATTAACAAGCAAATTGTACAACAAGCGGATGCATTGTAACAAGAAAATTCCAACTATTTTCCAGATTTGAGCCTTGTCTCTAAATCTCCTTCTAGTCGAAACTAAAAGGGATATAGAATTGATAAATATATATAAACTACCCCTGTTTTCGCCAAAGCCCACAAATAATTAAATTTAACTCGTGCAAGGAAGCAGGAAATGAGAAGCCATCGAACATCGGAGCTACGCGAGAACTCGTCGTGAATATCACGAATGCGGTCATCGTTTCTCCGGCGAGGGAAACGGCCTGCGGGCCCTACGCTCTCTCTAACCTCGACCAGACCTACCCTCACATGATCGAGATCGTGTTCGCCTTCAAAGGCGAAGGGAGGGGAAGCTGTTCCACTGCGACCGAGACGATCAGACCGTCGCTGGCTGAGGTATTGGTCGACTTCTATCCATTCGCAGGCAGACTTGTCATGGGCAGTGATGGGAAGATGGCAGCGACATGCACTGGGGAAGGTGTCTTGTTCGTCGAAGCGATGTCGGACGACGACATTGGGATGCTAGGCGATATTAGCGTCATCAATCCTGGGACACTGCGAAAACTTGTGAAGCATAGCGACGGAGCCCAAACCATAGTGGAAGAATCTTTGCTCACCGTGCAGGTAATGTTTCCAGAGATTTGTTTTCTGATGTAAACACCCGCTTATAGTGTATGTATTATCCAGGTGACGACATTCAAGTGCGGAGGGATCACCGTCGGCATCGTGATGAATCATGTCGTCGTCGATGGTAAAGCCCTTGCGGACTTCCTAACTTGCTGGAGCGATGTGGCTCGAGGCAGGTCGCCATCAATTCTTCCCTTTCTCAATTGATCGGTGTTGTGCCCGAGGCGACCTCCACGTGTCGATCTCCCCCACCATGAGTATGCTCCGATAGATAGGCCATCTGAAAGGATAATCGACCCCCAAACCAAGCCCCATGTTTACAGATCATTCAGCTTCGAACCACACACTCTCATTCAACTCAAGAAACTGTCAACAATCACAACCCACGATGGCTCTACCATAGTCCCTACGAGCTTCGAAGTCATATCCGCGCTCGTGTGGGTTGCGCGAACCAAAGCTCTCGGAATGGATCTTCACGAGACAACAAAGCTTCTCACCGCGGTCGATGGTCGGCCCAAGTTCGACCCACCGTTACCAAGCGGCTACTTTGGGAACGGCATTGCTTGGTCATGCGCCGAGTGCAGTGCGGGCGAATTGACCCGCAAGCCCTTCTTGTTCGCTGTCCGGACCGTGCAAGAGGCACTCCGATGCGTCACCGAGAGTTACCTACGGTCGGCCATCGACCACGTCGAGCTGAACAGTGTCGTGGTCGACTACGAGGGTAACGCTTGCTGCATCAGCAAGTGGAGTCGGCTCCCTTTCTACGAGACGGATTTCGGGTTCGGGAGGCCGTTCCAGGTGGCGCCGACCTCGGTCCCCCACAACCTTGTCTTGGTCGCTTCCCAAAGCGGGGAGAGCGACAACTTGGTTGTGTCTCTGGGGCTTCCTCATGATGCCATGGATGTTTTTTCAGAGTTGATTCAGTCTGAGCTTGTACTGATGAATAAGTACTAGTCTCATCCATGGATTTGAGGATTATGAGTGTGGTTTGGTAGATGTGTGGAGTCTAGTTTCTGCGCCTTTAGTTTTCAAGTAGAAATAACACAGTGCATGTCACTGTGTTGGGATGCTTAAGCCTGTTGTGTTATTTGAGATGCTTCCTCAATATTGTGATGTACTTTCCTTAAAAAGGGAATGTTATTGATTCAAATGTTAAATTATGAAAGAGTAATTATAGTATATACTAGCAGTGTAAAAGCCAGAGGTTTAACAAATAATTGATCGGACAGAGTGAGTAGTTTAAGGCCATACGAGACCACTAACGTAAAATTATTTTAACACATGGGCGGTTTATGTTTTATTTTTTCCTTTATGAAATAATCGGTTCATTATGTGACAAGGCCAATTCTCTCAAGATTTTGCTATGCCTTATTTATACGACAGTCCATTGTGTCGCATTATTTTTGTAAGCACGTTTTTTAGCTACTATCTATATATATCTTTAGCATTTGGAAGAGTATTGATGGGTTTTCTCTTTCTTCATGCGATGTACCTATTGAATTCAAGGTTGTGTATCTAGAGCACCGACGACGACGTGGCAACAACATAGGAACCCTAAAACCAAGAATTCGATACTTTACATAAAGTGCAAATAGTGCATTATTTTAGTAGAATTTTCTTTTGAGAATCAGAAAATAATGTGTCTATCTATGTATGATCGGCTTTGTTGTGCATGGCATGTTTGTGGTATATATACAGAAAATATCTAATAATGTATTCAATAGTTAATATAGAGTGACAAATTTGATAATACCATTCACTATAGAGAATACAACTATTTCGGTTCCATCCAATACAACATGTAGTAAAATGCAATATCGGAGTGATGTTTCTTGGAAGATAATAATTACTTAAAAAAGTGACTGAAAAACTCGAGTTGAATTAGATAGAAATAGCCTATGATAATCCAATCCTTTAAAATAAAAAGAAATATTTGATAATGGTAAAGTAAATTCATAAGTAAGGCAAATGAATCCATAAAGTTCAATTATCAACCAAGTGATATGCATTGCATTCATGTGATATTTCCTTATGCTTATTCAACTTCATGATTATTGTCACTTTCT
Source organism: Eucalyptus cloeziana (assembly GCA_014182715.1). Taxonomy (NCBI): domain Eukaryota; kingdom Viridiplantae; phylum Streptophyta; class Magnoliopsida; order Myrtales; family Myrtaceae; genus Eucalyptus; species Eucalyptus cloeziana. Next base: position 7,275,571 of record CM024640.1, read on the forward strand.
AAAAAAATTTCTATAAATACATTATTGTTATAGAGAGCGATGGTGCAGGACTAGAAAAATAATTTTAACAAATAAATTTTTTCAATAATTCTGGAAAAATAAACCCGCACGGGCAAGTGTACTTGTTAATTTCTAATGTATACTCTTGTTCTCTCTAGCTTGCTGCCATTTTACTAATAAAAGCTCCTTTTAAAATGGGTGAGTTTTACTGGCGATTATTGAAATTTAGTGTACAATCAAAGGTCATTAAACTGTCTCTTGATCAATCAATGTAAGATCTCTAATTTTTTAAATGGATGCACTTTCATTGGAAATCGATCAGTCCTTTGGGGAAATGATGATATCGTGGCATGGAGCAATTATAAAATTTTACGAAATCACTATTAACTATTTTAAAGACTTAAACTATTATATAAATGTCCAATTCAATATTTAACTATTCTAACATTCCTTCTCATGTATATGTTGGACTTTGGCCTATCGCTAAGCATGCAAATTTGTAATAAGAAGATAAATAAGGGCTTGGAAATATTTGAACTCAAGATCCCATGCTCTAATACCATGTGAATTTTGTAAAATTTTTTTTTTAAATAATCCACCTTAAATATCCACCATAGAAAAGCCATACATGTATCACTAAGAAAGTTCCACATGACACCAAAGTGGAAAAATGACACCACAAGTGTCATAACTTGTCAATTGATCATTTAGATGCCAGAATTTTTAAAACTCATTCACTTTAGTGACATAGCTTTTCAAGTGATGATTTGAGTGCTACAACTTTAAAAAAAATGTACAACACAAGTGTTATAAATTTTAATATCATGTCAGATTTTCCAACACTTAAGTGATGGATAAAAAGATACTATAAGTGCCAAAACTTGTATACAACGCTCACTTTAATGCCAAAAGTTTTCGTAAACTCACTTAAGTACCAAATTGAAAAAAACAATCACTTTAGTGCTAACGGCAAGAAATTCTGATCAAAGTGATTTGATGGCTTTTATAATTTAGAAAAAAAAAAGCTGAGTTGGCATATTTGTTATAAAAAAAAAAATCCAATGCACATGGATTTTGCCCCTCTCTATAAAGTCTCAACTCTCTCTCTCTTGCTTCGTGTGCGCTTGTCGACTCCATTTAAGCTTCCTCACGATCATCTCTGACCCTCTCTCTCTCTCTATCCCTGATTTCGGGTTAGATTCGCTTCCAGTTCTTTCTTCCTACTACAGTTGAGTAGATCTCACAGTGCAATCATTTCTTTGTCCTGATCTTGACACTCGAGGGTCGTCTCTCAGTGATCACTAGGGTTTTTCATACTTTGCCGGCTTCAAAGAATTGCTAGATCTTACTGAGAGTCTGATGCAAATGTTGAATCTGGTGAAAAGGTTAGTGGTCACACTGATCAGGACTTCGTGTGACCTTATCTCGTCAAGATCTTGGGGTTCTTGCATTGTTCGGGTGATTGAAATCGCTTGATTTGGTTCACTATTGTTGCATGGATCGACGAAGGGGAAGAAGACCTACGCCGATTGAAAGACCTCCAAGACGCCTCTCGGGTGAGGCGTACCAGCTGGCCCTAAAATAACTGATCCATCCATCACTTGATCACTATTTTGATTTTGACACAACTTGTGATCAATCTATGCTTTGGTCTTGTAGTCTTTGTCTAGTGAGTGCGGGATCAGGAGCAAGAAAAGGAGGTAGGCTGTGATCGGCCTGAACAAGATGGGAGTGGAGATCAAGAAGGTGAAGTGTAGCAGTAGCAGCAATAGTGGTTCCTTGATGCGAAGGGTCTTGGCCTAGGGAAGAGAAGTGTTGATGCAGACATTAATGGGGTTGATTTTGTTAGGTGTTGAGTTGAATGTTTTTGTTCGACTTTGACAATGTTTCTCTTTGTTTTCATTTACTCTGTGTCAAATTTCTTTCTTGAAAATTGGATTTGGAGGTGGTAGCATGACACCTGATTACACAAAGTCAATCTTGTTCACTCGTGCCAAAGTTCGATTCTAATCTATATTCTGTAGTAAAAGTGGTGTCAGATTTGGTCTGCTCTAGTTTGGCCCTTGTTCTCTGTTTACTGGCTGCTGAATTTATATCTATAGCAGCTCTTACTGGTAGTTGTTCTTTGTAGGCTATGGATTCAAGTTCTATGTATCTGTAGTCGGAGGAAGTTGTTGTCAATCTAACCAATCACCACAATTTGTTTATATCTCTTCTTCTGTGCAAGGGCTTGCCTTGACAACTCATGAATTACAATCCTGTTCTTCCTAAATGTAATATTATTTAACCCTAACTTTCTTCTAGTTTGATTTAGTTTTATCGAAGATGTGAATTTTTTGTGATTGATTCTGAGTTATATGAGTGTTGCCTTCATTAGCATTTGTCTACAATGATCAAATCTTTAATCAAAGTACATGGAACTTGCTATGTTTTCCATTTTTTTATTCCTCGGATAGTAAGGAATCAAGTCTATTAGTTGCAATGTTTGCTCAGTTGTCAAGTTGAGCTCTTAGATTGATAGTGGTTTCCAGCAAATATAATATGGATGGGAGCTCACTGAGAGTCCTAATAAGCTGTTTGAGTAAAAGCTTTTTATACTCTGAATTAGAGTGTCTTTCTCTCATCTTTTTCTGTGTTTTGATTAGATGAAGTTAACTTTGGTGATTATTGGAAAGTTTGTTTATGTGATTTGTTGTAGGCATGTTTATTGTTCATTCAAAAGTCCAAGGCGTGTTGTTAAATAATTTGAAATACCATGATTTTCGGTGATCTTGTTTCATGATATTGGCAAAGTTGTCCTCACAGCAAGTTGTAGCATTGGGTAGTCACAATCGCTGGATTGGTTCTCACCCCAAAAAGGGCAATCCACGCCTTGGATGTTCCCATAGTTGAACAAGTTGCTGCAATTTGAGTACAAACTGCAAGTCATCGTTGCCTTGCGATTGAGTCACATTGATCATCAAGACTAAAAACATAGCACATAATAGAAGATGTGAATTCATTCTGTTGAAAGACAAAATTCCTGATCAGTTGGATGGACTGGGGTTGTTGTTGTTTTAGCAAACAGATAGCGGGCCAAGAAAATGGGTTGTGAGTGATAAATCACTGAAGTGGAATATGGGTTGGAAGACAATAACTAGTCTTATTGGGTAGACGTGAAAGAGGAATTTTTGTCGAGTTATTAGGAAGCTGGACATAATCAGTGATCTAGTGAAATGGTCTAAGTTGAGAAACCTTGTGATGGCTCACTAATCAAAATTGTAATTAAACTTAAACAAACAAGCAAAGCCATCTCACATACTTTTGTGCAGAACCGATGTCATATAGTCACACCCAACCCCATCCACCTAATCTATATTATGTCTTGTTGGTGCAAAATTAGTGCTGGTATATTTTGTGATTGCACCAGCTATGTGTTGGTGCAGAATTAGTGCTAGTGCAAGTACAAGAAGAACTAGCAATGTGCTGGTGCAGTGCAAGTGAAACAAAAAAAGTGAAACCAACACATCAATTTTTAAAAACTTGTGTAGCACGAGTTATTACTTTTTAACCATGAATGGCATTTAAGTGATTGCTTTCAGCAAAACTTGGTACTCAATTGATCACTATTTACAATTTATGACACTAAAATATTCACTTTTGAAAGCTACTAGACGATATCATTTATGCTTTAGATGTTGACTGGACCCTCTGGTGTGCCATGTCGGCTTGAGAAATTAATAAAAAAGGCCATGTCAAATTTCTGGCCAATAGATCGGAATTGGCACTGAAAATATCATTTTTTTTAAAAAATTTGGCACTTAAGTGATCAAAAAAACGTTTTGGTACTAAAGGGAGCACCATACACAAGTTGTGGTACTTCTGGTGTCATTTGTCATTGAAAAAGTCACATTACCAAATTCAACATTTTTTTTTGGTCCAATATTTCAACGTTATTTCAAAAGTTGACATTTAAGTGGTTGATGGAATAGTCATGATACTATAGTGGGCGATGTATGAAAGTTATGATATTTGTTGTGCTTTTTTCCCTACCATAGTTGATCGACCAAAGACAAGCAACCCTATGCCATTGCATCTTCAATGGTAATGAGTAAATGCAACCTTTAAGTAAGTCCACCAAATAGTACGGACATCTCCCTTCCACTTGTTTCACATGCCCTTGCTACAATTAATACAAACATCTCCCTCCAACTCGTTTTTCCATGTCCATATTTCACATGCTCTCTCCTATAATTAGTGCAAACTTCTCACTTTGTTCATTCATCCACTCTCCCTCTCTCTCTCTCGCCACTTTTTTAGAAAACTTCTCAATTCTCAATCATCTCCATTTTCAAGTCGAAATTTGCCGCCGCGATCCTAGTGCCACCGCGAATGCAATGTCAGCCTTGTGGATGCCTAGTCGGCCCTGGCAACCCTACCTTGATGGTTCGACACCCGGGTAAGCAAATCTTAACACTCATAGCAACCCCTTGGAAGAATGTGTATATTTACAATTACGTCCAATCTTATAAGTGAAGGAAAGATTGTTGAAAAAGGTAATGGCAATGACATCCAAAAAATTGGCTGCGTCTTTGTCAAGTCAACTTCTGACAGGAAAGTTGGTCAACTCCCGTTCAAACTTCCATTGGTGGTGAAGAAATGAAAGTTTAATAACAGCTGTAAAACCAAAATTTAGGGACTTGATTGAAATTTCTATAGATGCATTTATTTATGGAAAATTCATAATTTAGAAACCTACTTAAAAATAATTACTTGTATCACTCAATAAATTAGAAATAGTTTCATCATTAATCAATTGTTAATAATAAAAACATTTTATATTGACTAATTTTTCAAAACGATACAAACAATCATTTTTATTAATATGTTCTCTAAATTATTCATTTTCCATGACCATTTGGAGAATTAACCTCGTTCTGTTGAAAGTAATTTTGACAATATTTTTTCTCCTCCGAAGTAATATCAAAGGAAATTAATCTAGAATCTGAGGATAAGAACTAAAAGGTTAATACCATGAAAACCCCAAACTATTATATCCGTAACAAATTTAACAAAAACTATTTTTTTTTTGAGATAAAAAACCCTAAATTGGTATACCTATGAAAAATTTACTCAAAGTTAATTTTTTGACAATGAGAAACCCCAAATTGGTGTGCCTGTGACAAATTTACCTTCGTTAGTTTTCATTAAATTTTACCTTCAAATTATTAAGTTGGATGGCATGTGATAATTTATGGGTATACCAATTTCAGGTTTGCTCTCTGTTTGTTACAGGTGCATCAGTTTGGAGTTTTTTGTGACATTAATCTAATTTAACGGAGGGTAGATTTATCACAAATGTACTGGTTTAAGATTCTTAATAGTCAAAAATTAGTTCAAGGAAAATATGTTATAGATGTATCAGATTAAGCTTTTTGGTGATCAAAAAATTAATCTTAGATAAATTTATCACAAGTGTACTAATTTGAGGTTTTGATCAAAAAATTAGTTTATAGTAAATTTATCATTGGTGTGCTAGTTTAGAATTTTAGTGGTATTAACCAAAACTAAAAATTGCGCATGGTTATTTTTTCAAACTTTGGAGTGTAAAGGTGTACGATAAAATAACCTTATTTACGACTTTGGAATAATTCATTGATATTTTTCGATGTTTCGTCTATGTTATTCACAGGGTGGGTTCCAAAATTCTCGGGACATCTGAGTCACTTGAGCATCAAGGCACAGATGGCACGAAGCATGTATACTGTTAATCTTGAATCTGACTGGATATGCATGACTCAGTATCCTACGAAGAATGTAAATCTCCCTCTAGTGCAAACTAAAAAGAATGTAGATTTGATAAACAAAATAGACATTACTCTTGTATCGCCAACGCCTACAATACGTGATTTTGTGCAAAGAAGCAGGAAAAGAGAAGCCAACGAACCTTGGAGCTACCCGAGAACTCGATGTGAAGATCATGAATGCACGTAATGTTTCTCCGGCGAGGGAAACGTTTGGCGGGCTCTACATTCTCTCGAACCTCGACCAGACCTTCCCTGACATGGTTGAGATTTTGTTCGTCTTCAAAGGCGAAGGGAGGGGAAGGCGTTTCACTGCGACCGAGACACTCAGAGAATCACTGGGCGAGGTATTGGTCGAGTTCTATCCATTCGCCGGGAGACTCGTCGTGGGGAGTGACGGGAAGATGGCAGTGAGAAGCACGGGAGAAGGAGTTCCGTTTGTTGAAGCAATGTCGGAGGACGACATCGGAATGCTGGGCGACATCAGCGTCATCGATCCACCAATGCTGCGGAAACTCGTCAAGCACAGCGATGGAGCCCAGACCATATTGGAAAAACCTTTGCTGACACTGCGGATAATGTTTTTTTACCTTTTTTCACCAAAAACAGTGACATTATGCATCGATAATGTTATTATTATTATTTTTTGTGATCCAAAATAAACTGTTATTTTCACAATAAATTAAGGATAATTACATTAGGAATAGCTAAATATGGACACTCGAAATTGGTGGTTCACTGAGTGACTTCTTTTTATTAGAGGGCCCGTATCAATAGGTCCTACTTCTGTACATCCCTGTTTACTGTTTATCTCATAATCCAGGGGACAACATTCAAGTGCGGGGGGATCGTCCTCGGCATTCTCATGAATGACATCGTCATCGATGGTAAAACCCCACGGACTTCATAACTTGCTGGACTGATGTGGCTCGAGCCAAGCCGCTATCGATTTGTCTCCTTCTTGATCGATCAATATTGTGCCCGAGGCAACCTCCGCACGTCGATCTCCCACACCACGAATATGCTCCAATAGATAGGCATTCCGAACGCATAGCCAAGCCCCAAACCAAGCCCCTTGTTTACAAATCATTCTGCTTCGAACCACTCACTCTCGTTAAACTCAAGAAAGTGTGCACAATCAAAACCCACGATGGCCCCCTCTATAGTCCCTACGAGCTTCGAAGTCATATCAGCGCTCTTATGGATTTTGCGGACCAAAGCTCTCGGAATTCATCCTCACGAGATAGTGAAGCTTCTCATTGCGGTCGATGGTCGGCCCAAGTTCGACCCTCCTTTGCCGAGCGGCTACTTGGGAATGTCCTTGTGTAGTCCTATGCAGAGTACAGAGCGAGTGAACTGTTTCACAAGCCCTTCTCGTTTCCTGTCCAGACTGTGCACGAGGTGCTCCGATGCGTGACCGATAGTTATATGCGGTCATCCATTGACCACATCGAGCTGAACAGGGTCGTGGTCGATCGTGAGGGCAACACTTGCTGCATCAGCAAGTGGCGTCGGCTCCCTTTCTACAAGACGGATTTCGGGTTCGGGAGGCCGTTCCAAGTGGCACCAGCTACTGTCTCCCAAAACGTCGTCTTGGTCTCTTCTCAAAGTGCGGGGAGCGACAACTTGGTCGCGTCACTGGGGCTTCCTCGTGATACCATGGATGGTTTTTCAAAGTTGATTCAGTCTGAGCTCACACTGAAAAGCAAGTGTTAGTCTTATCCATGAAAATGAGTATATGTGTGCGTTTTGGTAAACAAGGGTGAAGTCTGAGGAGGATTGGCACAGCGCCTGCTGGGCTGCTTATGCATATTGTATTATATGATATGCTTCCATTAATAAAAAAGGGAATGTTTGAGAAGCAAATGTCAATTCATGAAAGAGTAATCACAGCATACGCTAAAAAAGGGAATGTTAATTATATTATAGCCATAGGTTTCACGTATCATTGACTGGAGAGAGTGACGATTTAACGGCAGGCAAAACCGCCTGTGTAAAATTATCTGAACACATTGGTGATCTATGCTCTATTTCTTTTATAAAATAATCGACTCATTACATGACAAGATTGACTCATTCGAGTGTTTGATATGCCTTATTTATTCGTCCATCCATTTTACTACATTATTTTTGTAATCCCATTTTTTAGCACTATCTATGTATCTTTAGCATTTGAAAGAGCACTGATGGATTGTCTTTTCTTTATTCTATGTATTATCATATATGTGTGAGCATATTACAAGCAAAATTCCATCTTTGGGCGACGAGATAGGGATTGACCAGCTAATAAAATCTAGTCGAATTATAATTTATTACTTAAGACTCTTAAATAAAAGTAATCAAATGACATGATATATCGATGGGTTCAGATTCCAGAAGGCATTCTTTGAAGGAAGGCTATTCTCGAATTACTTAGAAGGCTAGGGTTTTGAAGAGTTCTAAAGATTTAAGAGGCTGGGAGTTTAAAAACTTCAGTGCATGAAACTTGCACAATAGTAAGGTAAACTTTTTTTGGTTCTATTGAGTAGTTCAACTTTGCGAATTGTGCTTGATGCAATGCATCCGTTAAATTCATTGTCGGGAAGTTTTGATGTGGTAATTACTCCATAAGAAATATATTTTATGCTGATAGGATGACCATTGGTTTTGACAAGTCAGTTTACTTTTCTATTTCCTCCCTCTCTCCCTCCCTCCAAGACTAGACAAAAATATTGACCCACAAGTGGTGCCATGTCATTTTACGCAAGTCCATTTAAAGAGTGACCCGTGTTATATTTGAGCCCACGTGTTAGAAATGCTTTCTTCTATCTCTTTCCCTCTCACACGGTCCTCTACTCTCTGTTCTCTCTTCCCTTGTCAAGCGAACCACGCCCTCGTCAGTTGCCTTCGCCATCGCCTCGTCCATTGATCCCCACTTTGGCAGCGGCTCCACCATTGAGGTTGTCCACCGCCCCTGTGGCCGCCCACCGGGTTCAAGAACAAGCCCAAGTCTCCCATCGCCATCACCTACAACCTCGAGCCCTCCCTCAATCCTTGCCTCCTTGAGGTCCCTTGCGGCTCCAATATTGTCGCCTTCCTCCACAGGTCATCCACCACCCCCACGGGTCCAAGAATAAGCCCAAAGCTCCCCTATTGTCTATGACACCAGGCCCTCCTTTAGGCCCTACATCCTCGAGGTCCCCTGTGGATCCGATATCATCACCTCCCTCCATAGCTTCTAGATCTTGATTGAGACCCTGCTGAATTCGGCAAAAGCGACCCTCACTTGTGGCCGGTTGTCGACCATGGCCAAGCACTAGCCACAAGCCAAAGGGAAAGAAAGGACATAAAAAAGAATCGAAATAAAGGAAGAAATGGTGAAGAAGAAGAGAAACCAGAGGTGCATAAAAGAGAGGAGAGACAAAGGGAGAGAGAGAAGGGGGCTTTCAAAATTTCTGACACATAAGTCTAAATATGAGACATGTTGCTTACTAAATGAACTTGCGTAAAAATGAGACAGCTCCACTTGTAAATCCAATATTTTCTCAGGCTATCCCTGCCTATTTCCGACAGCCACCACCGTTTAACTCTGTTGATTGACCTCGAACGAAGGTTGTTACCGTGAATTGAGGTTCCGCTGCAAACAATGACGACGACAGACGATGGCAACGAGGAAGAAGGTGATGGAGCGTTTTTGGTGTAGAAAGAGTTTGGCAAAACTTACGAGGAAGGAGAACACGAAAATGAAAAATAGAAAAAGTACATTCTTTAATTTATTTAAGTTTCCTTGGGTAAACCTTGTCAACATCTTTTGCCGAATAGGCGAGTCACATATGAGCAAGCAGGCCGTGTTGATACACATCACGTGACAATTTTCAAACATAGTTACTAGTTCAATTCACATTTTTGTAATCGATTGAACAAGGATAAAAGTTCAGGTGATATTGAAAGAGGCCAAAATTCAAGCTCCTCTAGTGCCGCTGCCTCTTTTATGTATTGGAGCAAGTAGTTCATAACACAGTAAATAATGGTTTAATTATAGCCAAGTCTCATGATATCGCAAGTGCTTGAACTTTCTTCCACTTTACAATGTTGTGCTCAAATCTTTTTGTCAATCAAGTATCTTAACTTTTCAAATTAGGCTCAATGTGAAGTCTCTCTTAAGTCACGTGACAGTAAATATTATTTAAGATCGAATATAACATGGCTTGCTCACACAGAAAATTGTGCCATTTTTCTTTAGGCATTGGGTGATGAGAAGGCAAAGAGTATGTCTCTATTGTAGTAGCATTATCGTAAGAGGTCACGTTCGAAGAATATTAAATACGGAGTCTCCAGCTCATACACACAAAATGTGTTTTTAGATAGATTCGAAGTACTATTTTCCTCAAATGTTGCACATTGTAAATTTGATTACTATAACATTTGATGAAACCAAATCTTGTTGAGCATCGGACGAGTGACTAGCCATATATTTTTTATGATTTAAATGACATTAGTTACTTCTGATACAGAGTTAGAAAAAGTATTAAATAATTGGACAAACATAAAATGTGATAACGACATCACAGCGTCATGACAAAAGAAAATTGGGATTTTGGGGGCGAAGCCCAACCCAAGAAAGATCGACTCCCTCAAAAAGCCTATTTAGCCAACCTAATTAGTAAATTCCAAAATTCATTTAGCCAAGAGGAGAAACAACATAGTACATTATGTATACCTTGGTATACAAAATTTGCAATGGACGTATCTACAGACCTTTGGACCCCTTTGATGGTGCTAAGTCAGACGTTCTCGATCAAGTGGGTCATTAACTTGGTGTTGGACGGCTTCATACTATGGCGTCGTAAGCCAGCGCTCTCTCAGTTACTGATGCGGCCATAGGGCGTGCGATGGCTAACTGGCGAACGGAGATCGCACCACGTGCCTTCCGTCGGCTCGCGAGCAGGTCAATGAAAGCAAGCAGAGCATCAAGGCTCAGGTTTGGATTTAGGGAGTAAGAGGCTTAGCACTGTACGGAATAAGGGATCGGTACATACGCGTGATTCATGTGATTGATGAGGATCACTTCTTGGAATTTGTTAAAGGAGCGAGAAGAGATTCTCGTTTTGGTTGACAAATCATTGTAAATTTTATATAGTTACTGGTGGTAATGTCAATCCGTTAATTATAAACAGCCGAAGTCTTTCTCCTTTATTGAAAAGATTAATGCTCGTTTTTATAGGCAAATTGCAATGTTTACTTGCTTATCCTAAATAAAGAGGGCCGTGTACTGTTGTAAGGATGTACTAATGAAAATATAAAGAAAATATTGTCCAAAAAATCATAAACCTATTGTATTTTGGTTAATTTTAAATCTTTTAATTTTGTTAATTAAGTTTATTTGGTCAATTTTGGTCGGAAGTTGCTAATGTGGACATCGGCCGATGCTATTGTGAATAAGGGTGAGCACGGTTCCCGGGTAGAACCAGGAAACGGAGAACGGTTCGGTTCGGTTCCCGATTCTAAGGAGAGAGGTTCCGGTTCTCGGTTCCTTTTTCTTGAGAACCGAGATTCCCTCTCTCCAAAACCCTAACCTTTTCTTCAATGTTCATTCTTCACTCTCCCATTTCTTTCCATTTTCCCTTTGCAACACTCCACGTTGCCAACGACGATCCAACGCTGCTCGCCTCCCTCGATGCCGCCATCACGACCCACGATGTCGCCGTCGACGCCATCGCTGCTCCGTTTAATGACGCCACCGGCTCTCACCGTTGCGCTTGCCGCCTCCCAACGACAAGCTGTTGCCGGGCCGCCACCCGACGCTGCTGTTGTTCCACCGTCGCTGTTTAGCCATTGACGACACACTGCTGTTCAGACTTCAACGACAAGCCGCCGCATCTCGGCCTCCCGATGACAAGCTGCTGCTATTCGCACCACAACTAGGACAGAAGCAACTGTCGCCTCGACGTAGGACAAAAGCATCTGCTGCCTGGACGTCCTTGTTGCCGATCCTTGCCGAATCCAGCATTGCCCGCGTCGCGCCCAACGTTGCTCGAGGTCACCGATCCTTGCCGAATCCAGCATTGCCCGCGTCGCGCCCAACGTTGCTCGAGGTCGCCGAACGTTGCTTCAACCCAAAACTAAACCCCAAGCTCACCGAAAGTCGGTTCTGTTTGCTGTCACCGACTCACCGCTAGTGGTTGCGACTCAGCTCAACTGTGTGATCTAGTCCATGTAATTGCTAGCCGAATGTGAGTCGATTCCAAATTCCTGCCTTAATGAACATTACTTCTTGTAATTGCTGGTTCTTCAACGACCTTTTTGTTATTTTACTAGGATATGGTGATAGAGTGGTAGGCGAGCCTTGTAATGTTTACCATCGATGACAGACGGAAGCTAAAAGGAAGTACAGTGTGAAGGAGGCGCTTCAGTTGCCGTTGAGTAGCTCTTTAGTTGGAAGGATCGAAAATATTGGGTAGATCCTTTAGCCTAACATTTTTTATGCGTGTGCTTTCTAGAATGTTGTTTCCGTTCTCTGCACATCGATTTGGTAGGTCATATCTTGTTTCTGTGGACTGTCTTGGGTTGCCTCTTCAGGATTCCTTGATTTTCTTTATATGTGAGTGTACAAGCTAGACATTTTTTCATTTACACTTAGCCAAAAGGATTGGCAATCTCTTGATTATAAAACAGGACAATGTCATGTTTAGGATGTTCCGTGAACCCATGAGCTTGGAATTGCTGTGTTTGTTTATGGGATTAGTTTCGTGTTGTTTGTGCATGCACCTGGATGTTGGCATTTGGGTTCCATTTTTTCCTTTCAGTTTGGTCAATTCTTGTTTTGCTGTGTTTAGTTTACTAATTGTGACATGGAAATTCTTCTACTCATTATTGCTTCTTGCTCGATTAGTCTGGTTGAGTTCCAAAGTTTCTTCTTTGCAGTAAAAATTAGGCCCAAGAACCGAGTGTGTTCACATAGTAATGAATTCAGTGAGATGGTTATATCTGGCAAGAATTGTTCTGTCTCTACATTATGTTCTTTTTGTTCTCAAAAGTTCACAGATCAACCATTTGATGCTAACCACTTGGTTGCTCAAATCAATCCCCTTTTTTTTTGTTATGTTTGATTATGTCAGGTTCTGATCTAATGCTGTTGCAACAGGACTATAAAGCCCTGGTTGTGAATCGTTCTTGTGTTGGCAGTGACCTCTCTGCAATAATGATATGATGTAGAGTTTAGTTATTCTTACCATGTGACTTTGTACTAAATCATAGTTGTCAAATGAAAAAATGAGGGTAATGATATACATACCATTTAACATCATATCTGGGTTCAAGTTCAGCAAGTGACTAATGCTGGATGTTCGATAGCTTACAATGGTTTCGACATATGCTTGCTTCCATGAGATGCAATAGCATGTCATGCCCCTCCTAAAGTTCCATAGAGTATTTGACATCTTACACATTTCCAATTTTACAAATTAATGGACATTTGATAGTTTTGATATAATGGTGTCATTTCCTTTTAATGTCAAGGTTGTGGGTCATATATAGTAGCTTTATGCTATGAGAGATCCTTTATCTGTCAATGATATTGGAAGTTCTGGAGTTCTTTTTCTTTTGACAGTTTGTTGAAACTTGATGCTTCAAGTAGCTTCATGTGACATTCACGAATTCAAATCGTCAAGAGTACTACTTTGCTCTTTTGGTCAATTTTCATATAACTTATCTGTTGTCTATTGTAGTCCTCATAAGAACCTTAGCTGTCCTCGTACTCTAAGCTAAAGTTCCCATGTTTAGACCACCCTTGAGCCCCAACTTCTCAGCTTGCTCTAGCAAAATTCCATGGATTATGTTGTTTCATAGCTACCGAACTGACGTCTTTGTTCTTTTTGCCAGATTAGCATAAAGCATTGGAGATATTACAATTTTGGTCAAAAAGTGGTGCCACTGCTTGTTTGTCTTCCTGGCACAGCAGGAACGGTAGATGTCTATTACAAGTAGGTCATGCGTTTGGTGATGAAGGTAGTTACTTCAGTATCATAGAGATTTTTCAGCGGCAGCAATATGAGTAATGATTAGGAATTTCTAGTAATTTGCTATTCAATTTTATCATCTTACACTTTGACCACTTACTGGTCACTGCACAACAAACTTCTTTGGTGTTGTTAATGTTGTTCCAAGGATATAGAGCATGAGTTTTCCATAATTGGTCTATTTTAAAAACTTTCAGGGTTGTTGGGTAGGGGTGTGCATGGTCCGGGCGGGCCGTTCCCGACCTAGAACCGGGAACCGCCCGCTAAGGACCGGTTCCGAAAAATTGGAACCGGGATCCACCCGTTTGTTGCATGGATCCACCCGGGAACTAGACCGCCGGTCCGGTCCGGTTCCCGGGTGGATCCATGGAACCGATCTTGACGCGAAACAATTTTGGTTTTCAACATAGAACGGTCGGGTCTATGAGTTGGGAAGGAGGAGGAGGTCTATGGTCAGGTTTTCAACATAGAACGGTAGCGAAACAATTTTGGTTTCCCGAACCGCCGGTCCAGTCCGGTTCCCAAGTTTTGAGTTCTAAATTCCAAGTTCCGATCTCCAAAAAGTAAAACAATAATTAATAGATAATTGCTCAACATTAAATAACAGTAAGCTACACGTGAATGACAAAAAAAAACAAGTGCAGTGGGGGAAAAAACCCTCAAGATGACTCATAGGGTACCTTTACTTCTAGATGAGAACTAATCTGGGTTTCTTTTAGTAATTTTTTTTTTAATATTAAAAAGGTTCCTGTCCAGTCCGGTCCGGGTGGGCGGGCGGATCCGCCCATGGAACCGGGAACTGGACCGGTTCCCTCAAGAACCACCGGTTCCGGGCGGTTCCGGTCCGGTTCCGGGCGGTTCCCGGGTATTTTGCACACCCCTATTGTTGGGTGATTTTTGTTGATATTCCACTTGTTTGGAACCATCATGAATGGATTTAGGCATTTGAAAAGTTCTTGAATGCTATCAACATTCATCATGTAAGTACTCCGCTGGAATTGGAATTACTTTATCTATCTGTTTGGCATTGTTTACATTGTTGGTGACACTCTAGTGTGAAGTAACCATATCCCTTGATTCATTCTACAATGTTGTATGTGTATCTGAAAGTGTATTTCTTCATCTATTTTGTGTCAGTTATTGACACTGACAGCTTTATTATTTAGGATGTTCCGTGAACTGATTTCCTCTATTTTATTTAGTCGAATTCCTTGCCAAGAATTTCTTTACTTTGTTGATAGTTTTGTTCGTTTTGTATTCTCTTTGATGAAAGACAAGCTTGTTTATTATTATTATTGTGTTCATTTTCATTTTTTTTAAACTAAAAATGAAATAAATAATAATAAAAGAATTTGTTGGACCACTGGCCGACCAAAACCACGTAACGGGGTAGGTTCCAGGTTCCAGATTCCGACAGGTAGGTTCCAGGTTCCAAAAAATGAGGAACCTGTACCCAAGGGTAGGTTCCAGGTTTTAGGCAGAACCTATAAGGAACCTAGAACCGCTCACCCCTAATTGTGAATAATTTTTAATAATATTTTTCAAATTTTTATTAAATTTTTATTTCTTTTATTATTTATTTTTTACAACTCTAGCCAGTGAGGTTGCCGGTCGACCGTCGCCAACCACACATATGGGCCCTTGACAAATAATTCTCATTTTGAAAAGAAAGGATTTGTAGGTGATAGGCCTAATGAATGAATGAAGAAGATGTAACTATCAATATTCTGGTCCCGATATTCAAATTTGAGGGGGTAATCGTCTACTGCAGAAACGTATGCATTACATTACGATAAAAAGAATCATGAGTGAAGAAGATGTAGCTAGAACCTGTCCATGTTCAGTTATGCCCATTGACACATGCTTTTGGACAAAGGTCCAAAATTTCACATTAGGGAATACTTCCATCATTCTGAAAATAAATAGTTTTCGTATCTGATTCTGCAGTCCTGGAAGTTGGATTTGAGCTCCGATGCTCTGGCCGCATTCTTCTTCGATTTGGTCCTTAGCAGAACTCATGCACGACGCACAACCCGCATTCACCAATGCCCTGTTGCATGCCCCGTGGCCGTAACCCGATTCCCTGTAGCTTTCGGCTTTGCTGTAGTAATCGTACCCATTCTTCGCAGTGTTCGCGCTCAAGTCGTTCAAAACGTCGCCTCACGCCCTTGTGAACGAATCCCACGGCATGTACTTATAGGCCTTACGGATTTTGTTCTTCAAGGTTGTATCGGGAGCATCGGCAACAACATAGCAAAAACACGAGCCCTAGAACCAAGAATTTGGTGCTCCGTGTTGTCATCATACAGCAATCTTCTGTGTCTTTCTTCATCTTCGATTCATTGCTTGAAGACATATTCAGCCAGGTTGGTTTGTAGGGCTATCCTCATAGGTCTCTTCGCCGCACTCGTGTGTGTGATGACGTTGTCTCGATAGTTTTGTTTTTGTTCTGATCCTCTCACTTGATTCTCTCAATCAACTTCTACAAGGCATTGTCAATGTGTCACATCTGGACAGAATATTATACCTGGGGAGACTTCCGGATACATGCTGTTCTCGCATTTCGGTAAAGAAACCCTCACTTGCATCTTTCCATCTATTTTGTGCAAAATTTCGCATTCAATATTGCATGCAAAAAAAGAAGGAAAAAAGCATATGAATTATGTAAATGTTACCAAACGGCACCGGTGTTGAGGTGAGATAGATAAAACTTGATTGATTTTGAAATCTTTTTTTGTTTTTTGTTTTCTTGAGGTGGACCAACATGCAGCTTTATTAAATCCACGATATCCAACATTTCCGTTTTGGGACATGGATTTTTTCTCATACCAGTAGACTTCTGGAAGAGTTATTAGTGTTTATAAACTGTTGATAAAGAGATAATATCGTTCACCTGATTTTCTGGTAACTAAATGGTACCTTATTGATACTTCTATGAAAATGTCAACTGTTGTTGACAAGTTGCCAATCACCAATTTTGATCTATCTTTCTTGTCATATTCTTATATGAAATTTACCAATCCTTCTTGAGTGACTGCTCAACTTTTTGGTGATTAAATTATCAACTGGTTTTATATTTTCTTATCAACTCTCATTCGAGTTACTCACCAATTTTATTTGATTTTTAATTTATCAAATTTTATTTGTTTGTTTTCCCTTACAAACGCTTTAAATTGATTGACTTTTAGATAAATTTACCAACCTTTATATGTGCAGTAAGCCCTCTCTCATCAAGTTACTCCCTAATTCTGGTTATCAACATTCATTGCTTATCAAAGTGTACTTGATTTTTTTATTTATCAATTTTCTATTGAGTCACCAATTTTATTTTTCTTACTTACCGACCCGTTTGGTTTACCAACAATTTTTTTTTTCTTTTTGCTGTTCTCTCACCACTTTTGAGTGACATAAGATTTCAATTTTAGCTCACGGGGATTCCGTCCCGACCCTCAGATACCATTTAAAATGGACTAAACATAGTAACCACATAAAGGGTGAATTGGTTAATTATAAGAATTTTTAGAACTTTATCGTGTTTAAGCGCATAATGAATAAAGGATGAAACAATGTTTGTCGATGAAACATGTAATGCAAAGCAAATATCATATACCAACATAAATGTAAAGAAAATAAGAGAGAGAAGATTTTCACCCAGCCTGCTCCACTACCTAGCACTAACAGCTCAATAAAAAGACTAGAATCTATTAATGTAATTTTTAAAGGCTTTGACTGTCACGCCCCGACCCTCGGGCACGCACCCATCCCTTACCTTGGTCGATTATAAAAGCGATATCCTAGGACTACATATCGCCGACCCTTTTCTTTTTAATGCACAAGCGGAAGCAGTTATAAAAATCCCCAGACAATAAAGCAATGGGATATACAAGTAGGACTAGAAATATGAACCAGAAAACCGACACCCTTATGAACATATACAAGCCTGATAAAAACAAGGTCTACAAACAATTAGGGAGTTCGGGTCCACGTCCTTCTCTTCATCATTCTCCATACTCCCCTTTGGAACCTTCGGACGCCCCCGAACTTCCGAGATCTTCAAAATCCAAGTCTATTGAATCTAGGAACCTGAAATGGTTATTCAATAACCAATGAGACTACGTCTCAGCAAGTTCTACCCCCTAAAACCCGATTAGTAAACCAATACACCCTAGGGCTGCCTATGCACAACACGAGTTAGAGGGCTTACCTTGGCCTCAGTTTCCACCTGCACATTAGCACAGATCAAAATAGGCACCCAAGCAATCCCATCACTGATCAAAGCATCGATCAAATCGACCTAGTCGATTTCACACCAACAAGACCACTCACGGTCATTTCAATTCAATCCATCAATTCACAACATCAGACTCAAGCAATGATCAATCACATTAAATCACACTCAGATCGGATCATCGATCAATCGACTTCGTCGATTACATGTCATAGAGCACACGTGCATTCTCTAATACACTAATTCACCAAAGTGATGCATCAAATCACCGAGCCCACGTGTCTCTTCCAAGATGCCTCGCTTAATTCCTTGAGCCCATGTGCATTCTCTCAGGTACTCGTTCACCAAAGTGATGCATCAATTCACCGAGCCCACGTGCCCTTTTAGATGCCACTCTCAAGATCTAGTGGTTTTACGGTCCCACCCGACCCTCTCAAGATTTAGTGGCTTTACGGTCCCACCGACCCTCTCAAGATTTAGTGGCTTTACGGTCCCACCCGACCCTCTCACCATTCTACTCACTTTACGACTCAACAAAGCATAAGAATGCTGAATAAACACACTTGGCCATTATCCAATCAATAACCCAAACTCAATCAATTCCAAGCAATTTAGGGTAAATCCCTAAAATGACACAATTTAATTAATTCCAAGCAACGTAGAGCTTAAATAAATAAACGGACTGCGCCACGACAATCAGCACGAGATGCCGGTCAACGGCCATCCCGGTTGAATTTCTGGAAAAATAAATAATTAAATAATTAATTTCAAAAAATAAATAAATACAATAAATTCAATTCAGCACAATATAGAGCTCAATTAAATAAACGAACTGCACCACAATCATCAGCATAATATCCCGGTCGCTAGCCATCACAGTTGAATTTTCGGAAAATAAATAATTAATTAATTTAATTCCGAAAATTAATATTTAAATGCCAAAATTCCCACTTAGGCCCAAATTGCTAAATTAACACCCGATAAGGGCCGGAAAAATCCCAAGAAGCATCCAATAAATACTATAGGCAATGCATTAGTTAATCACACAAGTCATCTAACTAATATGCCATGAAATCAACTAATAAACACTAATCCACCCTAATCCAACAACCTAATTACACTTAACTAATATTAATCAACCTTTAAGTGTAATTAGCAAACTAAGAAGGCGTTAGAGAATAAAACCCACTCAAAACGACGGCAACGATGCGAGGATCGACTTTGCTCAAAGCGGGCCGAGCATCCGAGCTCGGGAAGGCAGCCAAAACGGGCCACGAAGTCGCTGCCATACCCATTTTTCTGCTCTCTATGTGCTGCTGGTTGAGGCCAAAATAGGGGCTGAGAGGGCGAGGCAAGGCCGGCGGGGGGCGAGGGGGCTCCGGTGGGTCGAGGTGGCGGCGCACGGTGGCCAGAGGTGGCCGAACCGTGGCCTGTGCTGGCCAAAACGGAGCTGGACAACAGCTCTGGAACAGCAAGCTGGGCGAGAAGGAGGCCGAGGCGCACGGGGTGAGGGCGGCGACGGTGCTCCGGCGCGACGGCGGTGGCAGCTCCGATCCGAGTGACGATGGCCGCCGCTTCTGCTTCTATTGGTCTTCGGCTTCCATGGAGCTTTCGAAGAAGAAGAAGATGGGGGGTGTTCGGTCGACGGGGGAAGAAGAGAAGAGGGGAGGAAAAAGAAATCAATTTTCTTCTTTTCCTCTCACACACTCTCTCTCTTAGGTCATCACACTTGGCCCACCATGACCTCATATGAGGTCATCTTCCACTCACCATTTCTTGACGATTATACCCCTTCTAGAAGCATTTAGGTAGGCCAAAGAGTGGGGGTATGAGTGGCATACGAATTTTGCTAGGTTTTTCCCTCCAATTAAACCTTAATCCCACTTGAAATAAATCAAATTGACCCACATTAATTCATTCAACACCTCATCAATCAAATTGATATTTTTCCTTACCCATATAGCCCAATTGCATCCCAATTACACAATAAAAACGGTCCTCTGCAAATCCCGATTAAAAACGGCCCTAACTCAACTTTTCCCCAAAAAGTCTCGGTTGTCAGAAAAATATTCTGAGACTGAGTCAACGTTCCTTAAATGACCTGTGACATGATAGAACTTTCAATTTCTGAAATCGGACTTAGATTGGCGGTTAATTTCACTCAGACGCGTTTTGAGCGTGACCTAGACTACCGGGTAGTTTTCAGAACTTTTTAGGACAAATGACCCGTGGTCGATTTTCTTCGAGCCACGTTGAACCCACTCGACCCATTGGCGACTCTCGGTTGTCGTGAAAATCTCAAGGATTCAAATACAGACACAGGGTACCAAAATAATAAGAAAATCAGTCTAGTGCCGGTCGACGAGAATTTTCCAATTTAGTGGTGTCACCCACGATTGGCCAAACATCTATGTCGAACCAGCCTATCTCGATTTCAAATCGATTTTATCTTGTGCCGCAATGATCTCTAAAGATGAGCACGGTCGAGAAGTCGATTCCGGTCGAATTCTCAAGTCTATTTGTCTTGGAGTCCTTAATAGCTTACCCAACTAGTCTAGTTATCTCGTGAGTGGCCAACTTAGAGAAAAACACTGTAGTCACGTTGATGAAATGCCCAATTTATCTAATCGAAATCAGAACCCAAAAATCGGGATGTCACATTGACAGCATTTAAAAATCGAGTCCTAGACACCTAGAGTGCCAAACTTGGCATGGGGATTATGCCAAAATTTAGGAAAGTGATAGTTAAGTGCCAAAAATCGGGGTAAAATAGATCAGTTAAGTGCTAACGACGAGAAAATGCGGCCAAATTATATACGTGGCATTTTCCGACGACATGCTTTATTGAGGTGGCAAATATTCTTTTTTTTTAAAAAGAGCATGCGTGAACGACAAAAACAACGTCGGCCCATCTACACTGGCTTGGCCAACCTAAACAACATTGTTTTTCCTTGGCGTTAAACGACATCGTTTAGGTTATTTTTGGCTTAACCAAACCTAACCATCGATGCTCCTCTCCGTTCACACTTGCACTCACACCAGATTTGATGCCCTTCTCTCCGTCGCCGTTCACACTCACTGAGGCGATCATCACTCGCCGTCATCGATCGCCATCGTCAGTCGCCATCGTCAATCACCATCGTTGCTCACCTAGGTTTGTCCTCTTCTCCCCCTCCCTTGTGGTGAAATTAAGGCTCGAACTCGTCTATTAGGGCTCCGATGGGAAATTTGGGGCTCGGTTGGGAAATATGGGGGTTAGCCTGAAAACGTAGGGCTTGGATGGTACCTTGATGTGTGATTTAGGGCTTAGATGTGGTGCTAGAACCCTAATGGGGGTTCGAGTTGGCAATTTAGGGCTCAATCTTGAAATATAAGGCTGCGGAGGGAAAAGTAGGGTTCTTATGCTACTGTGATATTTGATTTAGAGCTTAGATATGATATTGTGATGTGCGAGGGCAATTTTTTTAAGAGGTCAAATGTAAAATTTGATATACATAGGCGATTTTTAGAGCTCGGAGTAATTGTCATGGAAACCTCTAGTCATTTTTTTTAAATCAAAGTGTTGCAATGGTTGTCATGGGAACCTGTGCTTTCCATGAAGACCTCTGTTTGTAATATTTTAAGGGAAGACAAAATAATCAAAGTGGCTATCGTGCAGGGGCACACAATTAGTGTGGGGATCTCTATTTGTCATGGAAGGCATCTTTCCAATAAATGGTATGACATATGCATCTCTTCCCTCTTCCATTTTCTTTAATAAAGTCCATGAGAGTATATATACCTTTGTATGCAATTGTCGATTATCCTTTGTGGATGTGGTCCCAAAAGTTAATTATTCTTTTTTCCTTAGTTGCAGAAATGGCTTATGGTAAGGATTATGTTACTGTCATATTTGCTAAGGTGGAGATTTTGCGATTTGGGACAATGAGTGGGAGTATGAGGGTGGAAATGAGAACACTATCTTTATTGATATAAAGAAGACATATTATATTGGATTTGTTAGGGATATAACGACCTATTTGCCTTGTAAAGTATAGAAGTTGATGTATTGTATTCCTGGGAAAGGCTTAAGAGATTGTTTGAGAAGCTTAGAAGATGATAATGGTTTTAAAGATATCTTGTACCAGTATCTTCATGGCGAAGAGGCACAAGTGTACGTTGAGTACAATATGATAGTGAAGGCAAAGATGATGACTAAGAAAGCACCCAAGTAGGAGAAGGGAGAGATAGTATTCAAGATAGTACTAAGATTAGGGATGAAGGAGGACAAGATAGACAAGACATGGAGGAGAGGTTGGTAGATGCAGTTCACCAAAATAATGATGACATAGGAGATATCACAATCATTGAATTAGATTAGGAAGTAGTTGAATCATTGATGATGACGATGAAGGGTTGTCCGCTGAAAATTTCTTAAGTGATGACGAGGAGGAGGAGCTTGCACAATCAAGGAAAAAGAAAAGAGAGTTTTTTGTCAGATAGGTTAGCAGCTTTGTAAGTAACTGATGAAGTTTCAAACAAGGTCGAAGGCCTTGGAGATGCTGGTGTTGCTGGTGAGGAGACTGATTATGAAGAAAGCATCGAGAATCCTACTTCCCAAGACGACTTTGAAGAAGATCAATGAGCTGTACGTAAAAGGAAAAATAAGTTTCCTTTCTATGAGCCATTCGTTACCTCTTTTACTTTGTCAATAAGTAAGAAATTCCAAGATATAAAACAATTTAAGGAAACTATACTGAAGAACTTCATTACTGAACAAAGAAATATAGACTTTATTAGAAACATTAAGACCTTCGTAAGAGCTAGGTGCTCACAGCAAGATTGTCCATGGAAGATCTACGGCGCGTATGTTAGAATGAGTGGGTCCTTCTACATCAGAGCCTACCAAGAAGAACATACTTGTTCCATTAATTTTGAAAATAAAAGGGTAACAAGTACATGATTGTCCAAACACTTCTTCAATCTGATCAAACCAATGCCCAAGATGAAGAGTATTGAGTTCAGAATATTGATGAAGGAGCATGTAAGCATCAATATATTCGGAAAACAATGCATAAGATCGAAGCAAAATGTGATGAGGATACTCATTGGTCAATACGACAAGGAATATGGGCAAGTGTTGGATTATGCTTAGGAGTGTAGGCTACAAAACCTTTTAAGTAGAGTGTATGTAGAGATTGTAGAGTGGCCACTTCCTTGTAATGGGATCAACTTCTATAAGTTCTATGTGTGCTTCGATGTATGCAAACAAAGATTGTTATTTGGTTGTAGAAGGATTATAGGATTGGATGGTTGTTTCTTGAAAGGCTTGTACAATGGGGAATTGCTGGCCATAATTGGAAGAGATGTGAATAACCAAATTTCCCACTGGCTTGGGCTATAGTAAGGGTAGAGAACAAGAACAATTGATCCTAGTTCCTAAAAAATCTGATAACTAACCTAGAGATAACAAATAGAGAAGGATAAGCATTCATGAGCGACTAACAAAATGTAATATTTGTTTTTTAAAAGATATTGTCAATTGTTTGTTTTTTTATATCAACATGTTATTCACTTACATTTTTTGTTTTGAATTATTGCAGGGACTGGTTCCGACAGTAGCTGAGTTATTACCCTATTCTGAACATCGAATGTATGCACATCACAAATACGCAAATTGGGCAAATGCCTATAAAGGAGATAAGTTGTAGTCGCAATTTTGGCAACTAGTAAAGTGCACGATCATGGTTGACTTTAGGATGGCAAAAGAAGAACTACTTCGGTTGACAAAGGAAGTTTCTGCTGCACTATTCCAAATAGAAATGAAGCATTGGTGCAGGGCATTCTTCAATGAGAAATTTAAGTACAATAACATCAACAACAACATATGCGAAGCATTCAATGGGAGGATAATAGATGTCAAATGCAAACCAATCATCTCAATACTTGAAGATATACGAGTTATGGTCATGATTTGGTTGCACAAACAAAGAGACAAGGTTGCAATGTGGATTAGGTAATGTGATCCTAGGATTACCAAGAAATTGGATGAGAACTTGGCTACAGGTAGATATTGTCATTCCATTTGGAATGTGGATGAAGAATATGAGATAATGAAGGGTTCAAATTAGTATGTTGTTCATCTAGATACAATAAAGTACTCATGTAAAGCATGGCAATTAGGTGGAATTTCTTATGTACATGCCATATGTACCATCTAGTTGAAGGGCCACAACGCAAAGGATTACATTGATGATTGGTACAAGAAATCGAAATACCTCGCTTCATACTAATTCATCTTGCAACCAATTAGAAGTAGTAAGTTTTGAGAGTTAATAGATCATGAAGCACCTCAACCTTTGTCATTGAAGAAGAAAATGGGAATGCCAGAATAACGATAAAGAATGGTGGATGGGGAGGTCTCAGGTCAATAAAAGATTAGTAGGATAGATGCAAAGATGACGTACTCTTATTGCTACGTAACACGACATAATATTAAATGTTGTCAATTAAGAAAGTAACAAGAATAGTTGAGGCTAGCCTAAGGGTCTAGTGAAGGGATAGTTATAGAAGGACAAACAAAAGGGTGAAATGAGTTGATTGCCCTTCAGTCGACAATAAGAAACCCAATAAGTTATGATGTTTATGTTTATGTTGCTTTATTGTTTATTACAAATATGTACATAGCCTCAATTAGTCTTGTATGTAATGTCTTTGACATGTGAAGGATTGACCAAAGCCCTTGCTGTATTTGAAACTGAAGGGCCTATTCGAAGAAGGCAAAGTAGAAGATGTATAGCTAAAGGATTGACCGAAGCAACTAGAGAGCCAATTTAGTCAACTGTTCTTCAGCAGCATAGAAAAATACTCGGTAAGTTCAACAATTTGTATTTAGTTTTTCTTTACTTTATTATATTGTTCGATGTTATATTTATGATGTATTTTGCTTTTTCTCATATTTAAAGAAGGCAAGCTAGAGCTCAACTACCAATAAAAAAGACAACTTAATGGCCACCACAAGAGCCATCACAAGGGCTAATAGAAGGTATCACTGAAGCTGAAGGGCTAGATAAAATGACAACTAAAAGAAGGCTAAGTCAAGGATCAGCTATAAGAAGGCCATCTAGAAGACGCCCAGCTGAAGAATTGGCCAAAGAAACCCCTATTGTAGTTGAAGGGCCAAAGAAGGTCCCAAGAAATCATAGGCGAGAAGAATGGCCAACAAATCACAAGTTCTTGAAAGTGACGCTCTCCTTTGAACAAGAGGAGCTCTTGAGAAGAGGCTAAGACAATATGGTCATGGCCTTATATAGATGAATGTACTGGAACAATCATTTTTAATGTAAGTTTTATTGACTGCATTTGATTTAATTTATGGTGCAATTTGTTGTTGACAATTTAGTTGTCTTTTTGTAGCTTGTGAGAAGTTGGAGGTTCTTATCTCTCAAGGCCCAACTCAAAGATCAACGGCTATGCCAATAAAGAAGAAGACGTCAACTGCTTCAACAAGAAAGAAGAATAAGAACCTAGTTACAGGTCCATCTGAATTAATCCAGCCTAAGATAGTTGCAACTCCTTCTAAATATGTTCAGCTTAGGTGCATCCTGAGACAATTGAAGAAGAAGTTGTACGTCCAATTAGAAAGAGTGCAAAGATTATGAATTAAGTGAAATGTCCATAAAAAAAAAAAAAGCACGAATATTCGTAAAATTCTAAACGCAAGTGAACGTGTCAAACAAGTAATATAATGATAAGAAAGAATATCGTCCCACAAAAATCGATGATTAATAAACTAATTAAATACTAAAATAGATTAATTCTAAAATCTATCTAACAGATCAAAATATAATTGAGAATAAATTAAAAACAAAATTTGTAGACTAAATGCAATAAATCAATTAGACAAATATGTTAAAACATCCGATTTCACAATAACCACTAGATATGAATTTCAGATTGTTGTGGACACAAGAACGATATCAAACATGTGATAGCGGAATTTCCTAACCTATTTACTATTCTATTTCTAGGTATAGTAAACCTACTCAGTTTATTAATTCACTATATCTCTATGTGAATTAAAATAAACATAAGTACATTAAAAACTATGAATATTCCCGGCTTACAATGAGTCTTTTAGTTTACCTTATCACAGAAAGCTACACAAATAACGCGGTATATCTCTATCCACGTTTAATTCATGGTTATATATTATAATGAGCAATTGCATATTATCACTTCTCAATCTCAAACATGCACATCAGATCATTCAAGTGGTGGCCAGTCACTCAAAAGCATTATGCACAATAATATATAACTCACATGAATGAAATCAATTGCAAAACATAAAAATCATGAAATTCACATCATCATGGTTAGGCTATATCGTAGCCCTAACAAAAGAAAATTAGAACATAGTAGAAGAAGAAATAAAAATACAAAATCAAACCCAGCATTTTGAATCAAAGAACAAGAATTTTGTCACCACTTTTGTCTTCTCTTCAAAATATTTGAAAAACTCTCAAAACAATGAAAAACGATCTAACAAAAACCTAGCTGCTCTCTCTCTCTCTCTCTCTCTCTCTCTCTCTCTCAATGTCCTCCTCTTTTTAGGATATATCCAAGCTCCAAGCAATTGCGCATAAAATCAGGGAGTAAATCAGATGATTCAAATTTGATATCTATCTTCCACTGCTTCTTGATTTGAATTCCTAATTTTTTGCCATTCTTTTCCTTATATTCTCTATATCTCATTATTCTGTATAAATAAGGAAAATTCAAATAATCATAAGGAAATCCAAATATTTTCTCATAGATATCGCATTAATTGTTGCCTAAAATAGGTAAAATAACTCTATTTTTATAGAGTTATCAACAAACAATGGGCGTTGTGCATATTAATTGATGAGATGAGATGAGATAGGGTTTGTTAAGTTCGAGAGTCAGTTTTGTTTATAATTTACTATGGATGGTTTTTTTTTTTTAGTTTTCATTAAGTTTATGAAACTTAATTTCAATATCAATGGAACGATTTTACTACTTGTCATTTTTTTTTGTCTTTTTTATTTTTTGGATTCTACTTTTTCTTGTTGCTACTCGTGGTGGGTCTATAGTGGTGGCTAGGTTGCTGTGTGACTAGTGGTGGTGACTGGCGAAGTCTAATGGTGGTGGATCTGTTGTGGGGGTTGGGTTGAAGGCTAGTGATGCAATTTTATAGTGTTAATGCAAGCTAGTGCAAGGCTCAATTTGTACTAGCACCTTCTACAGCAAACCCACCACCAGCACAATGGTTGTTGGTGGTGGGTCTATGGTGGTGGCTAGGGTGTGGGGTATGGCTAGTGGTGGTGGCTAATAATGGCTGGTGACGCTTGATGGTGATGGGTCTGTTGTAGGGATTAAGTTAGAGGCTCATGCTACACCTAGTGTAAGATGCAAATGTGTAGTGTGCATATCTCTAGATGGTGCTAGTGTAATGCTCAACTTGCATTAACACCTTCTACATCAGACCCACAACCAGCATAGTGGTTGATGGTTAGGGTTGCTAGTGTGATGGCTGGTGGTGGCTTGTGATGCCTGACGGTAGTGGGCCTATGATAAGGATTAAGGGCTAGTGATGCACCTGGTGCAAGTGTGCTGTGTACATATTGTGCAGCAAGTGGTACTGATGCAAGCTGGTGTAAGGCTCAACTTATACTCGCACTTTATGTAGTAACACACCACCAACACAATAGTGGCTCGAGGTGATGGTTGGTGATGGTTGATAGTTAGTGCAATTTTTAGGAGAAACTTATAAAAATTGGCACTTAACTGATCACATTTGAAAAAACTAGGCACTTAAATATTTACTTTTAACCACGAGTGACACTTAAGTTATCACATTTAATAATAACTTGACATTTAAGTGATCATTTTTTCATCATGACCGGTACTTACGTGATCACTAAATATAACTTATGGAACTCAAGTAATCACTCATGTCTATCCTATGTATATGCTGGTTTGCAACAAACCAAAGAAGTTGCTGGTTTATATTCAGTTCAATTTATGGTAACTCCATTCAATTCAATGTTTGTTGCTGGTTAACACTCAGTTCAAGTAAATAAGTTACCACAACACATTGACCTAATACACATCCATCCTCGTTGGTTTATATTAAAGAACAAACAAAAACATAGTACAAACAACATCACATTCACTCATTCCCTTTCCTTGACCTCCCATAAGCACAAAAAGTAACTTACAATACATATGACATCATAAACAACAACGCCATAACAATGTTGTGGACAACAACCTTCTTCTCATCTTTCCAAAAAAAAAGTAGCCTACATTTGATCCAAAACAATTATATTTGTCCACTCAATTTTACTGGAAAAACTTTTTCTCATCTTCAAATATTTTACATTTCATTATAAAGTAGGATAGATAACAAAACAACACCATAATAAATACTTGGTAACACTTCCATTCAATTTTCATCATTGAAACTTCATTCTTCAAATGGTTAGCTAAAGATGTTTAAGCTTGCACTGAGTCAATATCGTCCAAGGCATCCACGAGTGTAGACGGAGATTGACATGGCGTCCATTAAGTGGGTCTAATATCACCTCTGTGGCTCGGTGAGAGAATTTTGCATCAATCCATTTGAAGTATTTGCACTTCGACCCTCTTCTATATCAGGAGCATCCATAGAATCTTCTCCCGAGATTCATTCAAGTCCACGATATTCTTCTTGGACACCAAAACAGAAATACCCGCCTTCTCCTTCACTTCGGCGAGAAGAATTTGGGCCTCTACTGAAAGTACTACTCTTCGTTTCCAATATTCAGCGGTGGAATTTGGGGCAAATTGAAATTAGGGTTCGAGGTTAGGTTCAAGTGCTCCAATGGAGATTTTGGCCAATTTAGGGTTTTAGATTTGAGCTAATTGGGGAGACGGCGTCGTTTTGGCCAATTTAAGGCATTTATTTTGGTCAACTATGGAAATAGTATCATTTTGGGTGAGGAAGAGTTGAGTCAACTCTTCGAAAAGCCATGTAGATGAGCAATATTAATAAAAAAATTGCCACGTACGATTTCCAGCGAAGTTCGCTGGAGTTGATATCAAGTGTCCCATTTTTCAAAAAAATTGCACTTAAGGCTCCATTCGTTTCACAGAAAATGACTTCCAGAAAACGTTTTCCGGATTTTCCGGTGTTCGTTTCACGAAAAATAAACTACTCAAAGAAAATGTTTTCCATCATTGGAAAAAAACAATCTTCAAAGATGAGGAAAATATTTTCCACTTTTCAAAAGGGGAAAACATTTTCCATAACTTCTTTCACCTTACTTCTTTTTACCAACACATTTTTGTTTTATTTTTATGCTTTATTTTTCTTTTTTCTTTTTTTCCTTTTCTTTTTTTCTTTTCTTTCTTTCCTTTTCATCTTTCTTCCTTAGCCTTGGCCGGTCGCTGGCCACGACGGCGGCCGGCAACTAGCCGCGATAACGACCGCAAGCCAGCTCGAGTTCCGCCCCAGGCCGGCGAGGCTCCACCTAGCCCGATCTGGGGAAGCCGAGCTCGGGCCTCGCCGATCGAGCGAGGTAGAGTCTCCCGGCCTGGTGCGAAGCTTGCGGCTCACCGGATCCGAGCTCTCGGCTTGCTAGATCCAACAAGCTCGGGCAAGATCGACCGAGCTTCAAGCTTGCCGGATCTAGTGACCGGGTCTTGGTCGGCCGCTAGGCAAGCGACCATCATCAAGTGTGCGGCAGCGGAGGAAGGAGGAAGGAGGAGGAAGAAGGAGGAAGGAAACGAAAAAGGAAAAAAAAAAAAGAAAGAAAAAAATAAATAAAAATTTTGATTTTTTTAAAATACAAATAATTTAAAAATTAATTTTTAAAAAATATAAAAAATAAAACTAATTTTTTGGTCAATTAAAAATATTAAAATTTAATTCTTCAATAATTTTCCCAAACAATTAAATTAGCTAACGAACGGTGGAAAATATTTTCCACTCAAAGTTCAAGTTTCAGCCGAACACAAGAAAATATAGTCATTTTTCTAGAAAATGACTTCCGGGAAAATATTTTCCGGAAATGGCTCATTTTCCACGAAACGAACAGACTCTAAGTGCCACTTTCCTAATTTTTGACACTTAAGTGTCCCCTCATACCAAATTTTGACACTTGGACTATTCTTTTGCCTTTAAAAATCACATCTACATGGATCTGAATATTATTTTTTGCCAATAAAAAGACTAAAATTTACTTATGTAATTTTAAAGCCTTAGGCAACAAGTTAAAAATCATGTCTACATTATAGCTTAAGTGATGCAATAAAAATTACAACCCAACTCGAATCACTCAAAAATCTCGGTATTTTTAATTCATATTATGCCTAATAACTCACACAGTGTTTGACTTTCACACTCTACCACAAATTTTCATGCAAGGCTAATCACTCACCGCCAATTCAAAAGGCATAAAAAAAAATCCCCATTCTTAATATGAGTTAAATTAGGACACAAAACCAAATATAAATGAGTTCGACTCTAACATGAAAAACATCAAACCGAATCCAATTTGTAAATGAAAACCAGCTTGCATCGAATACATAGTCCAAGTTGGGCTTTCCGTTCTTGATCGCAACTACAACACAAACAATTTCTGTAATTTGAGTACATTGGTAAGATTGGAAATTTTATGACTGAATTAACATCTATACAATAGGTTTAAGATTGAATTAGTAATTTTTTCCCATTCAAATTGAGTCAGATTCGTTTAACGACTTCAAAGAAACATATCCTAACTCGTTTAATTTTAGTTAGTCGTACTCATTGGTGGAGGAGTCAATGAACTTATATGTGGACAAATTCAGGGCACTGCCACGAACATGAAATCGTCAATTGGTATCCGAATTTTGGGGAGAAAGCGAAGGAAAAGATTAGAAGTGCCTATGTCCTCGTGATGACTACTCATGTCAGTCTGCGTATAGTTATAGTAAACTGGTTTATTCAACTAATATAATAAATGGGTGGCACATTATAACTCAGGTCATATTCGACATTTTCGTGACATTTATTAACAAAATGTGGAATTTGAAATCTGTTATTTTCTCTGACCCTAAAAAAAGAGAAGAAATCCATCCTCCTTGAATTTAATTGAGATAACTTTGCACTCGTCTAAGATCTACTATTGCAAACTTCGATTGTGATCAAGCTCAAACATTGTTGGATCAAATTGATCCATTCTTGTAGATAATCAATCGATTCAAACAGGTACAAAGATCAGTGGCAATCAGTGGTGCCAACAATGCCACTCATTTCATGTTTATATCACACTATGGCGAGATCTTATTAAATTATCGATTTTCTTAGAAGTGGTGCATCACGATATTGGATATTTTCCAATAAAAGTTTAGGTTATTCTCTGAATGCATATTGCTCGTATCTAAGTCTACAATCACGAGGCTGAAGTTGCGCTCCGATGCTCTCTGGGCACACTCTCGACTTCCATGTGGGCAAAATCCATGCAACTAGTACATTTGGTGTATGTCAGCCCACCCTTGCACACGCCATGGCCGAAGCACTTGGCATGGAAGAAAGAAGCATGGGTGTAGTAGTCGAACCCCTTTTCCGCAGTGTCGAACCTCAGAAGGATCAGGACGGTATCCATTGCCTCGGCATAATCTTCCCATTCCATGTACTCCTCTCCATTGCATACCTTGTCCATAAAAGTCACGTCCGGTTCACTCCTAATCATGCAAAGAAGACAGTGGGAAAGTACCATGAGCAGGACTGCGATTTTTCGCGATGTGGACATGATGATAGCGATCGATGTCTTTCGTTTAGCATGGGGAAACACACGAACTGAGTTGGGTATAAAAAGGGCTCACTTCTCATAGGGTCCTCGGTCATTGGTTCATTAGGTTTTAAGAGTCTTTTCTTAGTCGTTATGATCAATATTAGACATGATCCGGGGGTGACAACCTGTGCCAAATTTTCCAGAAATCTTGGTGGAATCTCCATTGCATGAGAAGCATCTTGCTCCTCGTTCTAACTGGTTAATTTGTCACATATAATCGAGTTTGTTAAAGTCCTAGCAAACCCTACTCTCTCATATCCCTATATATTATAAAGTAGGATTTTATGTATAATAGCCAACTTGTGCTTGCACAAGATATGATCACTTGTCATGCCAGTCGAATTGGGATTTTTTTATTTTTTTTTTTTGCCTACACCCAATATATTCCATCTTCCTCTCACAGCATATCTGAAGACTGACTAGGAGTAAAACTAGGTCAAGATCTCACGAGTTGTTCGAGCTTGGGTTGATGATCGTTTGATAACATCTCAACTGGTGTATGGTCAAGCTCTAGCGCGAACTATTCGAGTGCCATGTCAAATTGAAACTCGAGCTCACCGGTACTTATTTAACAAGCTTTCGAACCCAATTTAAAATATTTAATATAATAAAATTAGGCATAGACATCCCTAGTCATATGCGTGTGCATGTGCACGCGGATATATATGAAATTAATACGTGATTGAGCGCAAATCAAGTTTTGAACACTAAATATGGGGGTTAAGTGGATCTCAACTTGGGCACTATTGGCCCATCCATGTCGACGCTAAATTCAGTTAACTGAAGCTGAAGTCTCCATTGAAGCGGTTGAGGATTCTCCTTGCAAAACTCGAATTCGAGGTTCTAAAGAAATCTCATTACTCACAATTTGGTTGTGATCTTCATTGTGTACATATTAAGTCCCTTGTATCTTTTATTCCCTATATTAAGCAACTAGCAAGATACATGGGTCTAAGAATATATTTGTTATATTACTCTAAATATCGGTGTTGACATAAATTTTTGCAAGAGAAATAATATACTGAAAATTATAATAATATAAATATTCACATCAATCAAATTTCCGCTGGAACTTTGTGCAGTTTTATTTAAAAAAAAAAAAAAAGTGGACTCGAATCGCATCATGTAGTTTCGAGATATGAAATTCCAATACATATCAAACATAATATAAGTGCATGTTGTAAATCAATAAGAAACCTGACAGCACAAAGAATGTAAATTCCTTTTTCTTGATAGCTTTCCCACATCTGTCAAATTCTCTAGATCTTCAACTTGCTAAGGAAAATGTGCGCAACCTATTCATGAGAATCTTCTTGAGAGCTAAATTAATAGCTTATTTTCTCTCCTCAATTTACAAGTCCCTATTTATAGGGAATTTTAACTAAATATGTAGACATATTGTACGACTACTAATTTAGTCCCATAATTTTTAATTTTGACAATATGACCATAAATTTATGCACAAAATTCTTATGTAATTCTTTCGAGCAATTTTGACACGAAAATATCGATGTAAACGTTTTGTTATTGCCGAAATGGCATCTCTATTCTTTTTTTTTTTTTATCTTTATGATTTCTTTTCTCTTTTCTTTTTCTTCTTCTTTTTTTTTTCTTTTCTTTAGGTTCTTTTTATCTTCCTCTTCCTTCACTTCATGTACTCTTCATCTTCCCTGACTTCGACCTCTCTCTCATCCATGTAAAGTCTCATAAACTCTCATCAACATAATTACCGGCATCTGATTCAAACCGCCAAACTCCAAGAAGAAGAGCCACAAATTGAACTAATTGAAGGAGAGGAGGACTAAAAGATGCTTAATTTTTGTTATAGAAATACTCCTAAAGTAGCTGGATCCCACAACTATCAATCTAGCTCTAATAGCGTTAGCAAGTTCTTCGTGCATTCTCCATGAATAGTCATTCACTCTCTTTGTGGAGTCATATCCGATGAATAATTTAATCTAAGATTCCACACTTGTGCAGTGACGTCCAAGTTGATTGCGGCATCAATTAGAAATCGAGCATAAGGCTTCACGATTTTTAAGATACAAGTTCCCAATCGTTCTACCATTTAAAAATCCTTGAGAGTTATCTACACATCTTATAAGGCTAAATTAAGTAGAGGAGTCATCATCAAATATCCTACATGGACATAGGATACGTAATTGATGTTGAGGAGTTTATGCTTGTAATATTTAGATTCCTCATGAGCATCACTGATGCAAATAGTTACGCATGTCTAATGATCTCTATTCACTGAGAAGGACAATCTTGTCATCATATATATTTTTGATCTTATTTTACATTAAACACAATCTCTTACATGGAGGCAGCACCCCATCATTTAGGGAATGAACAACTCTCACACCTTAGGTGAAAGAAAACATCTCATACCTAACTCTGCAATCCTAGAGTTGAATTTGAGCACCAATAGAGTAGCTGCACTCTTGAAAAAGTTGCTGTCTCGCAGAATTGATGCACGCGGTACAGTCTGGTGGTCCAAGCATGCCGTTACATGCTCCATGCCCCCAACACCAAAAGTTGGAATTGAGAGACGAGCTATAGTAGTTGTACCCATGAGTTGCCGTGTTAGCGCTCAGGTCTTCTAGGACTGCATTCACTGTATTTCCATGTGGACCATAATGGTAATACTATTGCCCATCGCAGATTCTGTTCAGCATGGTTGTGTCTGGGGTACCACTCGCCGTGGTGCACAGAGAAAGGAGCCCCGCAATGATGTCTAATTCCTTGAAACCTCAACATGATGTTTATATACGTGATCTATGTGATCTGTCTGTGTCTTTAGTAAATATTTCTCTGAAGTTTAGGGTCAGCCAGTTTGGCTACATATAAGGGGAACGATTACATAGGTTGGGCTGCTCCTCTTATATCATTACATCAGTGCAAATGTCAGATAAATCAGGTGAGAACGTCCTCGATTATTCCATCGTCTTCTCTCTTGAATATTCTTAGCCAAGAGATTCACAACTTCCTCGATTTGCTCGTCCTTGTCTATGCTTTTGTGGTATATGGTTCAATAGGCATTAAAAGATTAGATACTCTTTATGATCAAGAATAATATGCTCCACCCTATAATATTAATTGTCTTCCAAGTCTGTTCAGGTTTTACGGTTGTTAAATTAACTCGGAAATTGACAGGATCTTGAAATTAAATTAATGTGAAAACCGCTAGAGAAATAAATGAGAAACAATCAAGGACACAAGAAATTTACATGGATGGGTTTGAGTGTCGGGCCTACTCCATAGGAAGAACCTGACAGCAAATTATCTATTAATAATCGAAGAATTAAAATTTACAATATCTCATACACTCGAATGTGTCTCACGCTTAGATTAAGTCCAACCTGACATTTTATATAAATAAATAATTTAATTGCATGTATAGCTCACAACACAAATCTCTCGATGTTTGCTGCCAAAAGAAAGGGCTTCACTGTGCGATTTTATTCTCCTTTGCTCGCAGCTTGAAAGAAGCAGAATAAAACCACGCGCTATCCCCTTTCCTTTTTGGAAAAGTGACACAAATGATATTTGAACTTTAACCCGATATGCCATGTGATCCTTAAACTTTCAGTTGGTCCAATATAATTCTTGAACTTTATCCCAATGTACAATGTAATCCCCAAAATATTAATTTGTTCAATGCGGTCCCCAAAGTTTTGGTACATGTTCAATTTAGTCCATGCACTCTATGAATATGTTCAATATTGTCTTTGAACCTAAATTAATGGAAGGATCATATTGAACATTTTCATATAGTTTAGGGATTAATTGAACATGTAATAAAAGTCTAAGAATCACATTGAACAAAAATAAAAATTTAGGGACTACATTGCATATTGGGGTAAAGTTCAAGAATCACATTAAACAAATTAAAAGTTCAAAAACCACATTGCACATTAAATCAAAATTCAAGGACCTTTTATGTCACTAATCCTTTCTTTTTCTCAACCACAGTATGGCCAAATTTAAGATGTCCCCTGTACGACATTTAAGCAAACCACGTCTTGATCGGTCAAACTAGTCAAGGAGTGAACGTCTATCTTCTCCAATAGAATAAGAAAACAAATCCTTTGTGCCCAAGAGATAAAACAAAATCTGCAATTTCCTTATTTCAAGGCCACTTCTCACCGTCAATTTGAATTAACTCATATTTGCCTTGAACGCCTAATTATCACTACAGTACACAGAGTCTATATCTTCCAATTGGATCGGGTTACATTACGAGTTCAAACTTGAGATATAATTTATTACTTAGAAAGTGGAGGAATTATTGCATAGATTGATGTGACATGGTGAGTAAAAAGATAAGTAACATGAGTGTTTGCATACAACCACA
Organism: Eucalyptus cloeziana; assembly: GCA_014182715.1. Taxonomy (NCBI): domain Eukaryota; kingdom Viridiplantae; phylum Streptophyta; class Magnoliopsida; order Myrtales; family Myrtaceae; genus Eucalyptus; species Eucalyptus cloeziana. The sequence goes on from CM024640.1 coordinate 7,311,756, forward strand.
ACGAATTTGATAAGAGATTAGGCATTATTGAGATGCATCTATAAGTTGTGTTCGAAAATGCATGGAGTAGTTAAGGTATCATGATTCACGATAGCACATTGACTTAAATTTTTAATTAAAAGTCGATCCAACTAGATATATCGATTGACTCAAACTTAAGCTCCTTAAAAATTTCTCTAGAATAAGGAATTGATTTCTGCTGCGCACTTCAACAAATGATATCATATATAGGCATTTCCCAATGTGTTGACTTCTTGTGTTAAGCAAATCAGTTGATTGTGGAAGGTTTTACCAATAGAGCTAGCTACTATCTTTACCTCACTTGCCGTTAGTCCATCTAGCGCCTTTCAGTTGGGTTTCGCCCTAAGTAGGCTCCTGCTTGACCAATTTCTTGGAGTCGGAAGCTGGTAGAACCTCTGCTTATAGAGTTAGTAGTTCGACATTTTCTGAGGAGCGCCGAGAGATGGATCTATATGGATGATTGTTCATAAAATTCTAAACGCAAGTGAACGTGTCGAACAAGTAATATAATGGTGAGAAAGAATATCGTCCCACGGAGATCGATGATTAATAAACTAATTAACTACTAAAATAGATTAATTCTAAAATTTATCTAACATATCAAAATATAATTGAGAATAAATTAAAAACAAAATTTGTAGACTAAATGTAGTAAATCGATCAGATAAATATGTTAGAGCATCCAATTTCACCATAACCACTAGATATTAATTTCAGATTGTTGTGAATACAAGAATGATATCAAACATGTGATAGCGGAATTTCCTAACCTATTTACTATCCTATCTCTAGGTATAGCAAACCTACTCAATTTATTAATCCACTATTGAATTAAAATAAACATGAGTGCATTAAAAACTATGAATATTCCCGGCTTACAATGAGTCTTTTGGATCACCTTATCATCAAAAGCTACACAAATAACGTAGTATATTTCTATCCACGTTTAATTCATGGTTATATATTATAATGAGCAATTGCATATTATCACTTCTCAGTCTCAAATATGCACATCAGATCATTCAAGTGGTGGCCGGTCACTCAAAAGCATTATGCACAATAATATATAACTCACATGAATGAAATCAATTGCAAAACATAAAAATCATGAAATTCACATCATCATGGTTAGGCTACATCGTAGCCTAACAAAAGAAAATTAGAACATAATAGATGAAGAAATAAAAATATAAATTAAACTCAGCATCTTGAATCAAAGAACAAGAATTCTATCACCACTTTTGTCTTCTCTTCAAAATACTTGAAAAACTCTTAGAACAATGAAAAATAATCTAACAGAAAACTCTCTAAAACCTAGCTGCTCTTCCTCTCTCTTTATTCTTCTCTTCATAGGATATATCCAAGATCCTTATCTCCAAGCAATTGCGCACAAAATCAGGGAGTAAATCAGAGAATTTTGATTTGATATCTATCTCCTACTGCTTCTTGATTTAAATTCCTCAGTTTTGCCATCTTTTTCCTTATCTTCTCCCTATATCATTATTCTGCATAAATAAGGAAAATTCAAATAATCAGAAAGAAATCCAAATATTTTCTCATAGATATTGCATTAATTGTTGCCTAAAATAGGTAAAATAACTCTATTTTTATAGAGTTATCAAACCCCAAACTTAACATTTTGCTAGTCCTCGAGCAAAATCAAGACATAACACATACTCAAGCTAACAACCTCCTCCATGACATCTTTCCATAATTGCTCAAATTCACAATTCAAAAGAAAAACACAAATTTCATCTAAACATTGAAATTGATTTATAAGTTAAAACCAATTTTAACTATGTGATCCAAGTGTGTGTGTGTAAGTCCTCATCTTTTTTCGAATTATATGCAATCTAGATAAATTCACATTGATATGCAACCTCTAAAAAATTCTCAATAATTATGACCAAATTTCATAGGTTTGCTTTTCATTCCTCTCTCCACTAATGTAAGCTAATTATCCAACCAAAAATCAATAGGACTTTTCTCGGCTTGTAATGTAAGGCTGGGCTAAAGGTGAGATAATGGGAATTTTAAGCTCAAATCACCCATCAACACGTTAATTTCTAGGATATAATTAGAGCCAATGTCATTGTCCAATTTCAGTTCTTCAAAATAATTTTTCTGCCACCATATATCATCATTCTTTTTTTTTTTCTTCTCCTTTTTCTTTTCTCTTTTTTTTTTTTTTTTTGAATTGCTTTATGGTGGAGTTTCTCCCAAAGTCCCTTCTAATATAACATGAAAATTTCCAACCCATTGAGTATCCAAAAGGCTCACTCAATTGAAAGTTGGATAGGGAACCATAAAAGCAATTTTTTTTTTTTTGACAATACACCCCAAACAACCATAGCAATCACTTTTTTTTTCTTTTTTTTCTTTTTTTCATACTCCATCCTTCCTCCCAAATTTCTATCAAGCTCAAATAATTTTTTATCCCAAAAGAAAATCAACGTGTTCATAGGGCATGGGACAATGATATAATTTGATAACGGCTAGGCTAAATATATATGGGTGCCAATGAAAAATTGGGTAGTAATTAAGGCTCAACGGGGTGACCAGGGATAAATAAACAGGGTTAGCTTGAAAGGCTCAATCGATCCAAAAATTGCCTAAATCATTTTCTCAGTTAGATTTAGCTTAGGATTTCGCCTCAAGAGAAAATCAAACAAATTCTAAGATTTGGGTGAAATCTAAGAAAATCACATACTTCACATGAATGTTCTCTAAATTTACATACAATTCAAAAATTAAGGACTTTTAGTGCTCAGTAAGTGGATCAACATAATCAAAATTAAGATTAACTCACACATCAATTGCAAGTTTAAATAAAATTTAAATTTTCCTAAGAATCGCAAAAATTCACAACCAAGAATGCAATCATGATAAAAAAAATTATCCAAAAAAAAAAACTTGTCTCCCCCCCAAACTTGAATGAAGCAGTGTCCTCAATGCGAAAAATAGAATAGGAAGAAGAAAACTCCCCTGGTTGTAGGATAAGTCCATAGATGATCTTGATGATTAAATTCTTGAAAGGTGCTCCCTAAAAAATTAACCTAGATAAAACAGAGAAAAGTTAAGCATTTTTTTTTTTTTTGCAAAACATAATAAACTTAACAATAAAAAAAACATAATTAAAATGCTTGGGTTGCCCCCTAAGAAGCGCTTGCTTTATAGTTTTCAGCCAAACTATCTCAGATGTCGCTAATCTGGAGGATGAAGTTCAAAGGTGGTCTTTTGCTTGTTGTAACCACCTTCAAAGTAGGGCTTCAAACGTTGACCGTTCACTACTTCTTGCATCTTTAGGTTCAAACACCTTCGAGGTTGGATAGTGGGTTTATATTGTTCCTCCATCAAATCTGTCAAAGAAGAAGATATAATTACCGGTAAAGAAGAAACTCCATCTAAATAAGCATATTTCAAATGAGAAGGTAACAGTTTGAGTTCAAGAATTGGAGGCTCTTCAATTGATGGTTTAGGCTTTGTAATTCCTTTTCGCCGTTCCTCAAATTTAATTGCCTTTTGCCTTGAATATGGTGGAATTACCTCCATAAAATTTGCATACTCCTTTATCTCCTCATTCTGAATATCTTTGTCCCTTTGTTGAATCAGACATGCTTCAAGTGGATCTTTAAAAATATTTTCCTAAAAAACCTTATTCACCAACTTGTTAACTGTCTCAATTCTAAAACAAGAATTATCATCAGATGGATATTTCATTGCTTTAAAAACATTAAATGAAACAAGATCATCTTGAACTCTAAGGATCAACTTCCCTTATTGTACATCAATAAGAGCTCTTCCTGTTGCTAGAAAAGGTTGACCTAAGATAAGTGGTACCTCAAAATCTTCCTCCATGTCAAGAACTATGAAATCTGCAGGAAAGATAAATTTGTCAACTTTTACCGAAACATCTTCCACAATACCTCTTGGATATTTAATTGATCGATCAGCCGGTTGAAGTGACACTGTGGTTGCTTTTACCTCGCCCAATTCTAATTTCTTGAAAATTGAATAAGGCATCAAATTAATACTTGCACCTAAATCACATAATGCCTTTTCAAAGTAAGAATCTTCAATAGTGCAAGGAATAGTAAAACTCCCTAGATCTTTTAATTTCTGAGGCAATTTGTTTTGTATGATGGCTGAACACTCCTCATTTAACTTCACAGTTTCATAATCCTCCAATTTCCTTTTGTTTGCCAAAATCTCCCTCAAAAATTTTGCATAACTAGGCATTTGCTCTAAAGCATCTGCAAAAGGAATGTTAATGTGTAATTTTTTAAATACATCAAGAAATTTAGAAAATTGCTTATCTATTTTGTGCTGCTGGAGTCGCTGAGGGAATGGAATTGGCAGCACATATGGCTTGGGATTATCTGAAAAAAGTTTACTCTTGCTTGTCTCCTTTGATTGTTTATTGACCACCTCTTCCTTATCTCTGAAAATCTCTTCTTCTCCCACTTGTTTACCACTTCTCAAGGTAATAGCCTTTATATTTTCAATTGGATTTTTCTCTGTGTTGCTCGGCAAAGAACCTTGTTGTCTCTCTGACATCATGCTTGCTAACTGACCCACTTGCATCTCCAAATTTCTGATTGAAGCCTCTTGGTTTTGAAATCTCACATTCGTGCTTTTGATGAAGTCATGAGTTGTATTAGCAAGTTTAGTGACTATATCTTCAAAATTGGACTTTGTCTCTTCTGATTGTTTGAATCCCGATGGTCTCGTCACATTCTGATTATTCCATGAAAAATTTGGATGATTGCGCCATCCAATATTGTACATGTTGGAGTAGGGATTATTCTGTGACCTGTTAAAATTCCCAACAAAGTTAGAATTTCACTAGATTGTTTAAAAGTATTACCTACCTGACACGTTGGGCTAACATGTCCTCCACCACAGAAATCACATGTTAAATTCTGAATTTTCATGATCGAAACACTCATATTATCAAGTTTTTTGTTGAGTGTTTCAAATTGTGCAGCAATTGCAGCAAAAGCATCCACTTCGTGAACTCCGCTAACTTTTCGCATTGGTAGTCTCTTAGTAGGCCACTGATAACTATTTGACGACATCTCTTCTAATAAATTGTAGGCTTCTTCTGGTGTTTTATTATTTAGAGTTCCTCCTGCAGCTACATCAATTATAGAACAAAGATTTGTACTAGAGCCATTATAAAAAGTTTGTACCTGCATCCATACGGGTAGTCCGTGATGTGGACATCTCCTAAGAAATTCTTTGAATCTTTCCCATGCTTCATATAATGATTCATTGTCCATCTGCATAAAATTAGTAATATCGTTACGCATCTTCGCAAACTTTGCAGGTGGAAAGAACTTACCAAAAAATTTCTGAGCCGTATCATTCCATGTAGTGATTGATCCTACAGGAAGAGAAGAAAGCCAACTTTTAGCTTTGTCTCTAAGAGAGAATGGAAATAATCTCAATCTAATAGCATCATCTGTAACTCCATTATATTTAATGGTGTCATAGATTTCAAGAAAAGTATCAATGTGAGCGTTTGGATCATCGCTTGGTAGCCTACTAAATTGCACTGATTGTTGAAGCATCTGAATGAGTGACGACTTGACCTCAAAGTTGTTTGATTGAATTGCAGGTCTTCTGATAGTTGATGTGGTGCCTTGAACTATTGGTGCAGCATAATCTCTCAAGAGTCTACGTGGATTTTCATTCTCACCGTCTGCCATCTTAGCGTGATTTCTCTGTTCTCTTAGTTGCCTTTTGAATGTACACTCAATTTTTGGATCAAGCTCAACAAGTTTCACTTGTTGGCTACGTGTCATAAACCGATGTACACCCTGAAAAATAAAACAAAAAGAAAGCTAGATTAAACTTAGAATTATCTGGTATCAATATTAATTAGTATTAAACAAACGATCCCCGGCAACGGCGCCAAAAACTTGTTCATAAAATTCTAAACACAAGTGAAAGTGTCGAACAAGTAATATAATGATGAGAAAGAATATCGTCCCACGGAGATCGATGATTAATAAACTAATTAACTACTAGAATAGATTAATTCTAAAATTTATCTAACATATCAAAATATAATTGAGAATAAATTAAAAACAAAATTTGTAGACTAAATGTAGTAAATCGATTAGATAAATATGTTAGAGCATCCGATTTCACCATAACCACTAGATATGAATTTCAGATTGTTGTGAATACAAGAATGATATCAACCATGTGATAGCGGAATTTCCTAACCTATTTACTATCCTATCTCTAGGTATAGCAAACCTACTCAGTTTATTAATCCACTATATCTCTATGTGAATTAAAATAAACATGAGTGCATTAAAAACTATGAATATTCCTGGCTTACAATGAGTCTTTTGGATCACCTTATCACCGAAAGCTACACAAATAACGCAGTATATTTCTATCCACGTTTAGTTCATGGTTATTTATTATAATGAGCAATTGCATATTATCACTTCTCAGTCTCAAATATGCACATCAGATCATTCAAGTGGTGGCCGGTCACTCAAAAGCATTATGCACAATAATATATAACTCACATGAATGAAATCAATTGCAAAACATAAAAATCATGAAATTCACATCATCATGGTTAGGCTACATCGTAGCCCTAATAAAAGAAAATTAGAACATAATAGATGAAGAAATAAAAATATAAATTAAACTCAACATCTTGAATCAAAAACAAGAATTCTATCACCACTTTTGTCTTCTCTTCAAAATACTTGAAAAACTCTTAGAACAATGAAAAATAATCTAACAGAAAACTCTCTAAAACCTAGCTGCTCTTCCTCTCTCTTTATTCTTCTCTTCATAGGATATATCCAAGATCCTTATCTCCAAGCAATTGCGCACAAAATCAGGGAGTAAATCAGAGGATTTTGATTTGATATCTATCTCCCACTGCTGCTTGATTTAAATTCCTCAGTTTTGCCATCTTTTTCCTTATCTTCTCCATATATCATTATTCTGCATAAATAAGGAAAATTCAAATAATCAGAAGAAAATCCAAATATTTTTTCATAGATATTGCATTAATTGTTGCCTAAAATAGGTAAAATAACTCTATTTTTATAGAGTTATCAATAATCAAAGGTAGGTAGTTCAATAAGATCATTTTCTTCTTCCTCGCCGATGATTAATTGGTGGCTCACTTCCCATGTATATCTATATTTTGTGAATATCTCAAAAAAGAAATTTTTCGTGACCAATGTGGCTTTTGGGCAACCTTGATGGTTCACTCTAGCAAAAGAGAATGCGATGAAAGTGAACATTGCATTGTAACAATGTAATCATGATGACAACCTTCGTAATTCAATTGAGAAAGAGAGCAGGAATGAAGGTGAGTTGTGAAGATTTAAGTTTGAGATATGTTGATGTAGAAGGGTACTTGAAATAAAGGAGAGTAGACCTATAATAAGCTCGCACATGAGATTAAGTCTAAAATTCCCAATTTGCATATTAGGTAACTTTAAAGACCGAATCCCCCTTCAAATACTAAACAGAACTTAAGTTGGGGTTAGAATGGAGAGGGATCTTTTTTGAAGAAAAGTGATAACGTGGTCCAATATAACTTTAACAATAAAAAAATTCTAGATGAGGTGTGACTAATCAGGATTCATACAAGTCATAATGACTTGAAATTTCAAGTCAAACTCTAGCTCGAGTTACTGGAGTATCTTGTCAAGTTAAAAGTTCAAACTCACTAATACTTTGCTCAACAAACTTGTTAGCCTAACCTCAATTGATTCGTCCATTGCGTTATACCATATTCCCATAATACATTTAACGATAGACATTAGCATTTCATTAAAAAAAAATCAACGAAAGTCTCAGATTGATGTCTGTACACTTCCAATTTTGATTCTTTTCTATTTAATTGAGATATTTGTACTTGTCAAGATCTAACCTTGCCAATTTCGAGTGGGGTAAAGCTCAAACATTGTCGGATCAAATTGATCCACAATGGTAGACAATTAATCAATTCAAACATATACAAAGATCAATGGCACCAACGGAGCCACTCACATTCCACATTTATATTGCTCTGTGATTAAACCTTATTGAATTATAGATTTTCATAGACATGCCACCATTGTGATATTGGACATTTTCCAATACAAGCTCAGGCTATTCCCTGAGTTTATATTGCTCGTACCTAAGTCCACAATCGTGAAGCTGGAACTGTGGGCCAATACTATATGGGTCACTTTTAATGATGCAAACACAATGTGAAAGTACCATAAGAAGGACTGCAATTGTCGGTGTCGTGGACATGACGATGGTGTTCGCTGTCCTTCCCTCTAATTCTCTTTTGCTTAGAGTACAAAAACCCGAGAATTGAGTTGGGCATAAGAAGGGCTCATTTCACGTTGGGTCCTCAGTCATTGATTGAATAGATCAAGAGTCTTTTTTAGGATCTTGGTGGAATCTTCATTGGATCAGAAGGCTTTTGCTTCTCTGTTTAACCGGTGAATTTGGCATATATACTATACAATACAAGTTCTTTCACGTCCTTGCAAACCATACTTTCTCGTATCTTGCATATTAAAATGAGAATTCATGTATAATAGCCAACTTGTGTTGGTAAAATATGATTCCTTGTCATGAAAATCATGTTGCAAAAGGTACTACCTACCTCCAAGAGATACCCTGTTCCTCTTACAAAGAGCATATGAGGAGACCTACTCGGAGTGAAACTAAGTCAAGCTCTCACGAGTCGTCCGGTCCTGGGTTGATGATTATTTGACAAGGGCTCGACTGATCTCTAGTCAAGCTTCAGCACCAACTACTCGAGTATCTTGTCAAATCGAACTCGAGGTTGATAAAATTCAGCTCTAAAGCTTGTGAGCCTAATTCAAAGAGTTAAATTGTTATAAAATTAAACATAGACATCCTTTTAACCACACAGACACAGAGATATATAAATAAAACACTAGTGTACCTCGACTTTTTATATGGGTCAAGCTCCAGCATGAGCTCAAATCAAGTTGCAAACACCGAGCATGGTTAGTTTTAGTCGATCTCGACTTTGGCGACTCATTTAGACACCTAGGGTGCAGCCATGTTGAGAGTATATTTGGTTAATTGGAGCCGACATGTCCATCGAAGCAATTGAGGATTCTCCTGTGCAGAGCTCGAGTGCAAGATCCTTGTTGAGAAATCTCATTATCACAATTTGGTTGCGATTTTCGTTGTGCAACTTTTAAGTTCCCATAATTTTTTAATCCTCTATATTAAGCAACTAGCTAGATATAAAATTGCAATATTTATCGAATTATAATAAATATGCATGCTATGAATCAAGAAGAAACATGGAAGCACACAGAATGTGAATTCCTCTCTCTTGATAGCTGTTCTACATTCGTCAGAATATTCAAATTTGTGCCATGCGGATGTGGAAAAGGCAGGCAAGTCAAATATGCAGAATCTTCTTGAGAGCGAAATTAATAGTTTCTTCTATCCTCCATTTGCTACTTTGATCTTCGGAGTTTCTTCGTAGTTGAAAAGAATTATAGATTCTAGCTTTATCTTGCTGTCAAATACTAATAATGAAATTTTGACGCTATTGCTAATGAAACGTCGATTCTTATTATTGTCCCGTTTCATTGATCATCCCGCAACATCACATTCTCAAAGCGCACACAGGCAAAGTGTAACCAAACCCTTGCCTAGACTAGGTGATGGCGAGGGTTGACGACAGCTGCCACTCGCCCTCATGTAATGTTAGCGCACTAGTGACGAGAGTCAGATATGTAGGGTTTGGCTGGTCCTTTGTGTTTGTTGGTGCACCACCAGTACAGGAAGGCGAGAGCGAGTAACCCTCGTCGTAGCCCGGTAAGGTGTATTTGTGCTTGACGCTGAAGTAAGGGTGGTGATGGCACCACCAATTTTTTTTTTTCTTATAGCTATTTCGGGCACCACATTAGCATTTACCTGGTGCCTTATCTTTCTCAACTGAAAAAATAATAAAATTTTTTTGGAAATGCCACATTATATTTTGTTCACTGAAAATGGAGGAGGTAATGGGAAGTAATCGATCATTCTTTTTAACAAAATTTAGGAATTGGTTGTACCCCTGAAAATTTGAATTAGTTAGTACTTACGCATTACGCATTGCTTTATTGCACTTTTTTTTTTATGAATTTTACATCAGTGATATAACTATATGGTAGCATGTTTGTTTGTTTTATTTTTTTAGTTAAACTAATAAATGGAAATATTAATAGATGTAATACAAGACTAGTGGTGTACTGATTTTATTTGATAGGCAAATTAATTATTAGCTCTTCCGTATGAAGACCAGCCTAAAGTTTTTGCCTGAAGCAACTTCCATGTGTCACTTCATCGCAACGTTTGTTGCTGAGCGAGACCCAACACATTCGGCCAAAGTAGTCACTAGTTAGTCTACCAATTCGGAGCATCCAACATGTGATCTCACCGGTCCTTTCAAGTTACGTGCACAATCTCAGCCATCGAATTAAAGAAAATTGATGTCAACTGTTGGATGATAAAGCATCTTGACCGTGTATTCAAGATAAATTGATCATGAGCTGCGCTATATCGCCATTGCACTGCTTATGGAAACTGATCTTGCATCCATGTTGCAGAATATAAAACTTAGTTTTCTTTCTTTTCTTTATTCACTTCGGTTTGACCATGATGAATTGTTGTCATGGATTTGTAGTCTTAACCTTTTTTTTTTTTTTATATAATAGATCATTAATTCCAAGAAGTTCCTTCAGAAGCTGTGGAAAGGATCTCTTGAACTCGGTGCTTATCAAGGTTCCGGCTTCTTCAACCTGGACTATAGAACTAGAAAAGGAAACCAATAACATCTTTTTGTTGTGAAAAAGGGTGTCAGGGATTCACGGAGCGTTACAACATTGGTCATATTCACCTCATAGTTTTCAAATATAAAGGCAACTCATCTTTTTGCCTAACATTATTCAATGAGAGTGCTTCGGAGATATTATGATGATGCATAATTGTACAAAAATGCAATCACTAATTTAAACTAAGCTTGCATTTTGATGAAATTGTGAACATTCCGAAGGCTACTTAATACGTGCATTGATTCAATCAAACATCGGCATGGCGTTGGCAATTTATTAAGTGAGATTCGCCTAGATTGACATGTTGTTCCAAAATTATGGCACCCCATCATTCAATTTTACTTCCCTGCAAGGTCATATTAGTATATCAAAACATAGCAATATGGACTAGGCGGATAGGGAAACGAAAAAAATTAATCAAGATACAGAGAAGAAGAAAGTGTCGTAACTAAAGGAATGGCGCAATAAGAAATTTTCAGATATGGATCAAGTTAGGCCCAGTAGCAAACCAGGGCGCATGTCGGCAACGAACAAGGGCATATCTCGATCACGGGCTAGGCCCAGTCCAGGTCACAAATCAGGCTCTGTTTAGTTTCGGCTCTATTCAGTGATCGTCATGATTTGAAGGAAGTTCTTGGACTCTATGCTCGAAAAGCTCATCAATAAGAGAAAAGTGTTCAATCTAACAAGAATGCAAGGACACTGGTTAGACTTTAAATTAACGATTTAAAGGAAGTTCTCAATCTAAAAAAAGTCCTTTAGTCTTAAATGTGCAAGAATGCATTTCAAGAATGAGGACGTGAGACTATTCAGATTGGAAATTTTTGTTTTGTCATAACATTTTTTTTGAAATTAGTCATAATCTTTTTTAAATAGTCATATTATATACATTTTTACAAGTCATTTGACATTCTAATCTTACAATTTTGATCGGCAGAAAAATTAAACAATTACAAATTTTCCTCATGAACTGAGTTTTTTTTTTTTTTTTCACTTAAAGGGATGATTTGAAGGGCTTTTTGTCAACACGTGTGAAAATTCGAAAGATAATACATGAAAATGCAAGACTTAATTTTAACTAATGGTCAACATTAATTAGTTCTAATTCTTTAAGTTAGCCCAAAGTCTAATATGTCAATAGGTAGCACATTATCGAAATTTGCTATTCAATATACATATATAACACAGCCGTTTTACATTTAATGGAGCATTTTACTTATTTCTAATTTAGAAATTTATATTGCTCTGAAATTTAAAGTGAATAAACATAGAAGTTTCTAATTGATTATGGTATTGGAAGAAGAACATAATTGATTATGGTATTGGAAGAAGAACATCAAACATGTCTAATGTACGCCATGAACGAAGTCTCTATATGGCAATTACTAGCACAGCTGTAGATCAAAAAGCATGAGTACGTCAAAAAGCAAAAATGTGAATGCTCAGATTTGGATTTGATGCTTGTTCCTTACACAACTCAAAGCAAAAAGCAGAAAAAGGAAAAGTAAAGTGTCTTAACATTCAAAGACCTTTGTCTATATCTTCACTTTCCATGATATCATTATTAAAATTATTTCCAAAGAAGCACCATGCACTAATCACTAAAAATCCCATCATTAAAAATGCAATTATTTGAATTGACATTTGATAGTGGGGTGTCCCATCTCCCTCTCAAGTCCACATTTACTAAAGATGCTTTATGAAAACACTAAAAAGATGATAGCCTTGATTATTGTGATCCCATCTCTCTCTTAATCCACCTTTAATAAAGAGGCTTTACAAAAAAGCTAAAAAGTTGAAAGCGTTGATTATCTTCATCCCACCACTCTCTCGAGTCCGCCTTTAATAAACATGCTTTATAAAAAAAGCTTAATAGACGGAAGTGTTGATTATTTTGATAACTTAAAAAGAAAGAAAAGGTAAAGCGCCTTTTAACATTCACAAATGTTAGTCGATACTTCCTTTTCCATGACATCCTTATTAAAGTTATTATTTTCAAGAAAGCAGCCATGCATTATCACTAGCATCCCGTAATTAAAGGTGCAATAATTTGAATAGACATTAGATAGTGAGGTGTCCCATCTCCCTCTCGAGTCCACCTTTAATAAAGTTACTTTATAAAAAAGCTGAAAAGATTGAGCGTTGATCATTCGGAAATGGCTTAGCACAAGTGACACAAAACACAAGAGATGTTTGCTACAATGTGGAAATAAAGCAATAGATTAATGATAAGCCAAGTTGGTCACTGTTGGGAAAAAATGGGCATCCGTTGGCAATTTTCATTTTTACCATTGAAATCACTTCTGTTTTGTTCCATGTCCCTTTTGTGGTGAGTTTGTTTAGGTGTATTTGTGTAATAGTCTTGTTTTAGACGGGTCGTGTTACTAACTTAGTGGTGGGGGTGTTGGGGCTTATTTCTATTCGCTGCTATATATACCATTGACCCTTTTGTTTAAGTCGAACTTTAGAGCTAAAGATTCAGTGATTTGGGGCTTTAGCCGCTCGATCAAGCACGAAGCTGTTTATCTAAGAACAAACAGCATTGTTTCATGTTATTCTAGTCCACATTACACCATCTTCCTTACACTAAGGACAATCGAACATGATTGGACTAATACGTTAGATAAATTAGGCAAAACTTGATCGAGAACACTTGATTATACTTTTCCTCAAAGAGTTAATTCTGTGCAATATGTTCAATAATGACTGTAATTTTCTAGCAATACTATAACACTAGAACCCCGAACTTTGATGAGAATAGAAGATTCTTGTGTGTCATGTAAATCATGACGGTATTTGCCGAGTAAATTTGCACTTGTCGATTTTGATTGTCTAATGTTATACACTGCCTTCATCATGAAATTATATTTACACGTTAAAAACCTACGCTATTAATTAACTAGATAGAGTGGTATTTGGGACATATTTGGGTTTAAGGCATATCATTTTAGTCTTAAGTAAGAATCACGTCGTACAAAGAATGAGATCATTTGGGCTCATGAGGACTAGGTTTATGCAATTTCAAAACCATTTTGTTTTTTCGAAATTTGGCTCGATGGCAACAAGGAACATTCTTCCCTGATGACTGATGGATTTTCCTAAAGCCATGGTTATGGTCAAGGTCAAGCCAATCTTTTCTATTCTTCTTATATTTACAATCGTTTGAGCCGAAATAGCTCATATTTTTCGAGTACTCTTATTTTTGAAGTCGTAACATCTTCTCGATCTAGAGTTTAGAGTAAGCTTGTGTCTAGTCGGGCAACAAACAAGATAAAAGCTTTTAATATTTTTACACATATAGTTTGAATATTATCAAGAAAGAGTAGTAACACAACTATAAGAATTAATTCATAAAATTGATCTATAAAAGTAATGTGAATTAGTTGGTCAGACCATCACATCATTTTGTCAATCATTTCCAAACGTATTACCCTTAGTTGGATTTAATTAGCCAATGAATTTCAATCGGAGCATCGGTTTATTCCAAAGTGGTGATGCAGCCATATGATATGATGAGATTCATGGAAAGGTCCCAAGCTTAACTCATTAGTGGCATGTCTTCGAATTGAAAAGCTTGCCTCATAATTTTAGTTTGTTTTTGAGTTTTCACTTTGTTTACTTTATCCTTGACACTTCTGGCTATGACTTGAGATTATATTATGTACCCTATGTGTAATTTAAAAGCATAATTTTTGATAGGTTAAGATTGATTTTTTTAGATTTTACAACATATCATACAGTTAAAGGTTGCTGATTATAATTCTTCAAACTAGCAAATACTGCCAAGTGCCGCGAATATACATCTTAAGTGTCTTATGTGTTCTCCCATTTTGTTTGCTTATATTGTGGTCTTTCATATTCATACATTCCTTGTTCAAATATGTATGCGAGCAGATAATTCCCCTTGGATTCTATAAGGAATATATTGACAGAAATAATCATATTGCAACTCTTACGCATTCTGACGGATCATGCACAATGAAGCTGAGGATCCATCACATCTTATCAAAAGATGAGGACTAAATTACATTTACTACTTCTCTGCCTAGTTGGAATTGCAATCACAAGAGCATGGTGGTGTCATTTGTAGTTACAAGCCGTGTTTTGCTCACATTGCAATCTTTTAACTGGTGTTTAATTAGATCACATGTTTTACAAATAGGAGGTACTTGGAAATATGAGTTCCAGTGAATGATATGATGCTAGCATTCAAAACTCTTAGTCTATACTTTTGTTTTTTATGACATCCTTATTAAAATTTATTATCTGTAAGAAAGCAATCATGCATTATTACCACAATCCCATTCAAACATGCATGCAAAAGTTGGGTTCTTATGTACTCTTCTTGTCTGATAGAGCTCTGTTGTTGGTAAAAAAAAACTATAACGATGCTCGGGCTTGCCTGAGTTTGTCCACTCTTAAAAGGGTAAATGATAAGGGAATAATAAAATCGATTCCATAAGATGCAATAATTTGACTAGACATTAGATAGCGGGAAGTCCTACCTCCATCTTGAGTCCACCTTTAATAAAGGTGCTTTTGAAAAAAGCTATAAAGACAAAAGCCTTGATTATTTGAAAAAGGCTTAGCATAAAACAAAGAATCCAACACGAGAGATTTTGGCCACAATGCGAAAATAAATCAATAGATAAATGATAAGCCAAGTTGGTCATAATGGGATCTTGATAATTTTTTTTCCTTAAGTAGGAAAATGATTTGACAATAACACTCAGAACTCTTAGTCCATACTTTCATTTTCTATGACATCCTTATTAAAGTTATTAATTTCCAAAAAAAGTAGCAATGCATTATTATCCCAATCCCATAATTGAACCATTCATGTAAAAATGGGGTCTACATGTATTCTTTTGTTGATCATTGGAAAAAAGCTATGCGTGTGGGTCAGGTCCAAAAGATGCAATAATTGGACTAGACATTAGATATTAGGGTGTCCCTACTCCCCGTCGAGTCCACATTTGCTAGTTCAAATATGCATGCAGGCAGACAATTCTCTTTGCATTTTTCATGGGATCTATTAAGGGAAATAATCAAATTGCAACTCTTATGCATTCAAACAGATCTTGCATGGTGAAGTCGAAGATCCATCACATCTTCTCAAAAGGATGAGGACTAAATTGCATTTACCTTTTTCTCTCACAAGTCTGAACTCCAATTGCAAGAGTTTGGTAGGGTCACTTACAGTTTCATATGCCATGTTTTTTCTTGCTAGTGTTTAATTAAATTGCATCTTATATAAATGGGAAGTACTCAAAACTATGAGTTTCTATTAACGATAAGCATTACATGGCAAATGATTTGATGATAGCACTCAATACTCATATTCTATACTTTCTCTTTTTATGACATCATGTTCCAACAAGGCATCAATGCCTTATCACCCCAATCCCATGATTGAACCATGCGTACAAAAGTGGGGTCTATATGTGCTCTTTTGTCTGATAGAGTTCTGTCGTTGGAAAATAGCTTTGCACATTGTTCAGGCCAAAAAGAAGCAATAATTTAACTAGACATTAAATAGTGGGATGTCTCATGTCTCTCGCGAGTACAAGATGCTTTTTGAAAAAACTAAATAGATGAAAGATTTTAGCTACATTGTGGAAATAAATCAATAGATTAATGACAAACCAAGGTGATTATAACGAGATCTTTGGCGGCAAAATATGCAAAGATATCATGAAATTTTGATTGTTAGGTCCAAGCACGCCTCATGCAACGCGCAACTACTCAGACATTATCGAATTTTTCCAGCAAAGAGTTGCAGTGTTTTGATGCCGACCTTCGTTCATTCTTGCCCCCAAACCTCTTCACCTTCTTCGTCTCTCTTCATTCTTGCTCCATTTCACTCCTTCTCCTCCTATCGTGCCAACGGTGCAGTAGACAAATGACGCGCGCATTTCACTGTAGACGGTCAACATCCCATGTACATAGTCCACATAATCATCATTTTTTTTTTTTTTGAGGCAAGATGACTGGGGCCACAGGCCAATGCCGCGCCGTAAACCTCTTAGTGACACTAGTGTAGGACCCACCACCACGGTGTCACACTTAATACACCTAGCTACTCACGCCGGGATTCGAACCCCTCCCCTCTCTTTCGAATGATCATTGAAGCTTATCCAGCGGAGCCACCACGGCCGGTGGTACATATCATCATTGTTGTTGACCACTAGTCTGTATTATTGAGTCCACCGTACATTGTTGGTGTGAGACTCAATCTTTCTTTCTAGTAAGAAAAATCAAAGAAAATTGTCGATCGATCAATGTTGCCTTTTGAGAATAATAGGAAAAATTAAAATTACATTAAGCTCATATCAATAAGATTTACGATTTCATTTTTAAAAGCAAAAGCAAGCGATAAAAAAAAAAAAGTAACTTTTAAAAGAGTAAGAACAAAGAGACATTAACAAAATTCCAACCATATCATCATATGGCAATTTTATGATATTTATTTCACATTCTAATATAATAATTATGGTTGGCATACAAATTAAACAATTTCACTTTTATTTGTGAAGTGAATTTTTTTGGTTTTCACTTAAAGGGACACTTAGAGGAGCTTTCTATCAACAAATCTACAAAAAATAATACATGAAAGTCATGACTTATTTTTACCCAATGGTTAATATTAATTAGATATAAGGATCTAAGCCCAAATCAAATGTGTCAATAAGAAGAATATTATAAAAAATTACTATTTAATATATAATCTCTACATTGGCATATCATCGAGATCACTCATCTCTTTAACTCTTAATGGGACATTACAAAGTTTATTTTCTTCTGTCATCCTGATGGCACTTTGCAGTAGACTATCCACATCTCGTGTGTATTTGCATGTTTTACAAAGAGGATTTGAAAGAATAAAAAATATATATAATGTACGGACATAATTGGCAAAAAAAAAAGAAAAAAGAGTTTAAAGACCTATAGACAATTTTCGCAAAAGGTTCAATTACTATGATGCCTAAATCCCTTATTAATTATCAAATCCCACTCCAAAACTGGTCTAAGCCATCATCTATTTTTTTTTTAAAAATGCAATCAATGAAAACCTATTCTTTTATTCCACATGTTGCCCTATTGATTCGTGCACGATGCGCAGAGTCTGCAAACTTACTTTTTTGTGGGCCAATGCCAACACATGTCCCTTTGAGCTCCGTTGATGTACCATCAAGTTCCTATCTCCTCAAAAGGTGCGACCATATGAGTGCATCGAGTACATTCGAAAGATCAATAATATGATTCTAGCGGATCCATCCAAACAGACCATTCAAGAGTGGGAAATGGAACAGCTTGTCAGGAAATTTGAAGGACAAAAGTAAGAAAGTTTTGACAGCTTAATGAATACTTCGAGTGAATAGAAACACCTCACCGTATGTACTATGTAAGGTGTCTTGTCTTGCACCATGCCCCATAGGCCTCTATTATTGAGTCCACTATCCATTATTGGTGTGGGACTTGCTTTCTCTTTCTCAAAAGAAATATCAATGAAAATTATCTATTGATGTTGCCATTTGAGAATAATAGGAAAAATTACATTAAACTCATGTCAAAAAGTAACTTTTAAAAGAGCTAGAACAGAGAGACATTAACAAAATTCCAACCATATCATCATATGGCAATTTTATTTTAAAAATGATAAAAATTTTAAAAATTATCAAAATATTATTTAAAAAAGTCTACGTCAACGTCAGCAATGCCATGTCAGCATTAGCTGATCAAAATTAGATCGATGGACTAAATCGGTACAAATGCAAAAAAATTGTGACTGAATTTGCTAAAAAAAATTATGACTAATTTGACACAATTATAATAGATTTACAACTTTATTTTTTTATATATATAATATATATGAGAAACTAACCAGCTAAGCAACGAATCGAAAGCCAAGGCACGCAAGTGAGAACTAAGATAGGTATTTGATGATGCTTGTTCCTTCCGTAAGGAATGATATGATGATAGCATTGGAAGCCCTTATTCTATACTTTTGTTTCCTATGATATTCTTTTTTAATTTATTATTTTCAAGAAACTAGCCAAGAATTATTAACCCAATCCCATGATTGGACCATTCATGTAAAAATGGGGTCCACATGTATTCTGTTCTCAGATAGACTCTGTCATTGGAAAAAAGCTACACGTGTTGCTCATGTCTAGAAGATGCAATAATTTGCCTAGACGTTAAGTAAATGGGGGTGTCCCCATTCCCGCTCATGTCCATTTAATAAAGGTGTGGTGATCTACCACTACCTCATTCATTAGTAATTTGACGTGAGATTATATTATGTGCCAAATGTAGAGTCTAAGAGCACAAATTTTGACAGGCTAAGATAGATGACTTTCGGATTACACTTCATATCATATAGTTAAAGTTGCAAGTTATAACTCTTGAAACAAGCAAATACTGTTAATTGTCGTGAATATATATATATATATATATATATATATATATATTGTTGTGTTCTCTCATTTTATGTGCTTATATTATGGGCTTTCATATTCATACATTATTTGTTCAAATATGTACATGGCCATACAATTCTCCTTGCATTTTTCAAGGATATATTGAGGGAAATAATTGAATTACAACTCTTAGGCATTTAGATAGATTGTGCAAGGTGAAGCCGTAGATCCATCACATCTCGTAAAAACAAATTAGGACTAAATTGCATTTATCTCGTTCTCTATTATGTTAGAACTACAATCACAAAAATTTAGTGGTGTTGCTAGTAGTTTTATAAGCCATGCATTTTCTCACATCGCAATCTTTTAACTGGTGTCTAATTAAATCACATCTTTTAGAAATGGTAAAAGACGATAGCATTCGGTACTCTTTGTCTATACTTTTGTTTTCTATGACATCATTATTGAAGTCTTTACTTCCAAGAAGGCAGCCACGCAATTGTTACCACGATCCCATGATTGAACCATGCATGCTAAAGTGGGGTCCATAAGTACTCTTTTGTGTGATAGAGCTCTCTCTTTGGAAAATAGCTTGGCAAGTTGCTCAATCCCAGATGAAATAATAATGTAACTAGAGGGTAAGGGCACGAATAATATTCATTCTATTTTAGAAATTAATTTTTATTCTAGAAATAGATTTTTTTTTTATTTCTATTCTTCAGACGAGTTTTAAGCAAAAATATGTATTTGATGACATGAAATTTCTATTTTTAAAATAGAAATTCATTTGATATCGATACAAAATTTTTCCTTCTTGGCGATGGTGGTGGACAATGAATGTCAAACGGCGGATGGTAGCAACATCCGGTGGACGTTGAATGGTGACAGTCACCGACAGATGGAGATCGGCGACTGGCAAATGACAATGGTGGCAGGCAATTGGCAATGGTGGATGATGACCGATGGTGGTGGAAAACAGGCGGCGATAGGTGGGCGGTCGACTAGTAGTGAGGACGAGTCATGAGAGAAAGTTTTATTTCTCATTTTTATATCGA
This sequence comes from Eucalyptus cloeziana, assembly GCA_014182715.1. Lineage (NCBI taxonomy): Eukaryota > Viridiplantae > Streptophyta > Magnoliopsida > Myrtales > Myrtaceae > Eucalyptus > Eucalyptus cloeziana. The sequence goes on from CM024640.1 coordinate 7,332,099, forward strand.
AATAGAAAAGTAGAAAGTTCTTATTTTCATTTTTTTCTAAATCTATTTCTAGGCTAAAAATTTATTCCGGAAATAAAAAACAATGAAATTGCATTATCAAATGGATTTGCTGTTCCAAACATATTTTTGAGAATAAAAAATAATTATGGTCAAAATAAAAATAGTTATCATGTGCATCCTAAATCATTATGTGTCACATCTCCTCTCGAGTCTAATATGCTTTTTGAAAAAGCTAAATAGACGAAAGCGGAACATCCAACATTAGATGTTGGCTAAAATATGGAAGTAAATTAATAGATTATTGATAAGCCAAGATGGTTATAACAAGATCTTTGGCAGCAAAATATGTGGAGAAATCATGGAAGTTTGATTGTTAGGTCTAAGCACGCCTCATGCAGCAAGCAACCACTCAGACATTATCGACCTTTTCAGTAAAAAGCTGCTGTGTTTTGACACCGCCCTCCCTTCTTTGTCTCTCTTTGTTCTAGCTCTGTTTCACTCTTTATCTTCTTGGCACAATCATTCTTCCTCCTTCTTCCTCCTACGTCCCCATGGCACAGTAGATATATGACACGGGCACATTTCGCACTAGACAATCTACATCCCATGTACATGGTCCTCATCATCATCAACTCCATTTGCATGTTTGACAAAGGGGATTTGAAGAGATATATATATATATATATATATATATATATGCAATTGGCAAAAAAGGAGTTCAAAGACCAACCGACAATTTTCGTAAACAAATTCAAGTACTATGATGTCTAAATCCCTTATTAATTATCAAATCCCACTCCAAAACTAGCTTGAGGCGACATATATTTTTTCGAAAAATGCAATGAATGAAAATCGTTTTTTTTTTTGTTAGTCTTTGCTAAAATATGCATTGGAACTCACAAGATATTACTGAGTACCATTTGAGGTGCACACATTTTGGTGATGGAAGTGTCTAGAACAGCTTTGTTTCCCATGTTGTCTTATTCGATTCATGCATGATGTGCAGAGTCTGACAAACTACTTTTACTTTGTTGGCCAATGCCAACACACGTCCTTTGAGCTTTGTTGCTGTACCGTGAAGTTCCTATCAGTCTTCGCCAAAGAAGATGCGTTTGTCTGAGAATCCTCAAAAGATGTGACCATTTGAGTGCATCTAGTACATTCAAAAGATCAATGATATGATTCTACCGGAATCCATTAGGGTAGATGATTGAAGAGTGGGAAATGAAACAGCAAGTCAGGAAATTTGAAAGAGAAAGGACGTAAGTTTTGACAGCTCAATGAGTAGTTCGAGTGAATACAAACACCACCCTGGATGTATTATGCAAGGCATCTTGTCGTGCACGGTGCCTCAGAAGACTGTATAATTGAGTCCACTATCCATTATTGGTGGGAGACTTGCTCTCTCTTTCTCAAAAGAAAAATCAAAGAAAATTTGGATCGATGCTGCCATTTGAGAATAATAGGAAAAATTATATTAAACTCGTATCAATAATTAATTTTTGAAAGAGCAAGAACAGAGAGACATTAACAAAATTCCAACCATATCATCATATGGCAATTTTATGATATTTATTTCACATTCTAATATGATAATTATGATTCACATAAAAATTAAACACCTTTAATTTTATTTTGTGAACTGAGTTTTTTTTTTTTTCCTTTCTGCTTTTCAATTAAAGAGATGCCTAGAGGAGCTTTCTATCAACAAATCTGCAAAAGATAATATATGGATAGTCAAGACTTATTTCGAACTAATAGTTAATATTAGTTAGACACAAGGATCCAAGTAAGCCGAAGTCTAATGTATTAATAGGGAGAACATTATCCAAAACTGTTGTTCGATATATAATCTCTACAATGAAAAATCATCTTGATCACTCATCTCTTAAACTCTTAATGGGACATCCCATATCCTCATCAACAAGGGTTTAATTGAAGTGAAGGGAAAGCTTGCTCGTTTGGGCCTCATCAAGAGAGTTGTCGGTTTTAGCTTAATAATTAGGGACTCTTTTGCTTAATTGATCACTGCCTCAAGAGGAGTGAAGTGGGAAAGCAATGTTTCTCAATAGTAAAAGGAAAGAGGCCAGACAAATGAGGACACCTGCCAGTTTATGCATTTATGAATACTTAGATGTTTGCCGAGTGGCGATGGTCGAAAGGATGCAGAGGTAGACATTAACGATGGTGACTGGTCAAGTAAAGGAACAGTAAAATGCAAAAAACCATCTCAGCTCCTGCAGCTACCCTCAATTACTCTCTCTCTCCCTCTCCCCCGCTGACCCTAATCAAAGCAATTTTTCGTATATTTAGATGGTTGTCCATGAGTAGTGAAAGAAAGGATGTGCAGTAAATTACAAAACAAATATATATCATCCATTTTCATATGTATACTTTTTATAAGTCATCCATTTCTATCACCGGATTGCTTATCAGTCTATTATTGTTCTTGTCTTGATGGAGCGACCAGCCTTTTTCGTATTTTGTCATTGGGCAGCGATGTAGGCGCAGTCTACTCACCACTCAACTTCCCAAGGGGAGCTCCATCCATGTCCTATCTTCTCTTCCTTCCTTGGGTTTTGAGTCATTTGCAAATTTCTAAATTGCTGGATAGCTAGTATTAGAACTCAGCCATTTATTATAAACTTTTCCAGCAAAATTATTGCTGTTTTCCGATGCTCTCTATCCTTCAAAAAAATTGAAAGTGAAAAGAAATTAGGGTTATAAATTATCAAAAGCCACATAACTTTATTTGTCAATAATTGTATATTTTGGAATATTTTTAAAACCAATTTGTGATAACTACAATATTTGAAAAATAAATATTAATAGTAGAATACTTCAAATAGACTCAAGCATTTGAAAGAAAAAGTGAAGACTTCAATAGTAATGAGAGACCACAAAACAATGTTAGTGGTGACTCAGAATTGTTCTCCATATTAATTTTATCCTATAAAGAGTAGCAGTACTCAAGAAAGTAAATTGGTTTAAAATGTCAATAAATAATGATAAAATTTTAATTTACTTAGAAGTTTTGATCTAACAATTCCAATTGAAGTTACGTCTAAGGTAATAATTACAATTGACATTATAATCTAACAATTTGCTTAATTACAATGTTACTACTGTATTTTAAATGTGATTTAATCCTTTCGCACAAGGAACGACTTTAGAAGTAGTACTTAATCAATGTTTGTCCATTAGTGGTGAAGGTAAAGGATGTGGAAACTTAACCATTGGTGATGATGATTGGTCAAGTAAAGAAGCAAGAAAACCATTTCTACCACCATATTCAACTTTTAATTAAAAAGTATTGGGGGACACTGAAAGGAGATATCCCCCAATGTAGTAGTAATAATTTATTTGCTCATCTTGCTAGACTCACAGTGGGTTGAAAATGAGTCTGGTGCAAACCCACGTAGAGTCACGTGGAACTGATGATGCTTTTTTTATATCATTTCAACTAGCTTAAAAATTTCAAGTGTCGCACTAAAATTTTGATAATGGGTTTCTGACACATTTTGCCACATCTAGATGAAATACATGTCACGTCGGTTTTCATTTGTTCTCGTCCTTTTGCTCTCTTTATTAATTATATTTGCTATAGCGAAGAATGACAAACTACGTAAGGTAACTATTGGAGCGATGATATAAATCCAATCATTTTAATAATTGAGTTTTGATTGAAGGTGCTAGATACATTTCAGATTCTAATCGTCACTCCGTGTTTATTCGCAAAGTGTCCACATACAAAAATTGATGAAAATATTGATATTATGAAAAAGATTAAGGGTTAATATCATGAAAAACCTTAAACTGATACACATATGATAAATTTACTTCATATAATTTTTTGAACTTCATACTGGTACAGTTATAACAAATATACTCCAAACCAATTTTTTAATCATGAAAAATCTCAAATTTGTACATATATAACAAATTTAATCCAAATTATTTTTTTTTATTGTCAAAAACCCAAAATCAATATATGTAACAAATATATCCTCTGTTAAATTGCATTAATATCACAAAAAATCACAAAACCGATACACTATGACAAACGGATGATAAAAGCCCAAATTGTTACACTCATTAACTACTACTTGTCATCCAAATTAGTAATTTGACTGAAAATTTAATAGAAACTAACGGATGATAAATTTGTTACAAATATACAAGTTTGAGATTTTTTATGATAAAAAAATTAATTTAGAAGAAATTTATTACACGTATACCAGTTTTAGGTTTTTAATGATCAAAAAATTAGTTTGTAGTTAATTTATCGTATGTACTAGATTAAAGATGCTACTTATAATGGGCATGGGTGGGTGTGGCCTCCTCTTATCACGTGGGCGCCACCTATTTTACCATTTGTTGCTCTTTCTTAATTACGTTTTGTTGTATCAATGTGACAATGTATAAAGTATTCATACAATTCAAGTCAAATAATTTTGCTACTTTAGCAGTTTGGTAATCATTTGTATTTCATTTTTTTAATCCACTTTGATGAGCGTGCAATTCAAATAATGCAAAGAAATCAATTTACTCCACAGTCGTGACGCAACGGACAACTACCGTAATTAAGATATTGATTGGTGTTTAGTTATGGCCTCAACTAAGATTAGATTTTTCTAAGATCTAAAGTCTGTTGTCCACGTGACTTGTGGATCATGCATGGGTCTTGGGAGTTGGGTTTTCCTTCCAAGTAAAAAACTACTTCACAAAATGATATATGAACTCATATTTATTATTTTATTTTTTTTTGGTAAGGAGGACTCATATTTATGATTGGTATAATGAGGAATGACTTTTGCAGCTTCTCGAATACTTTTAAAAATCAACTTTATAAAATGAACCGTATATCATAGGGTTAGTCTACATCCAATATCATCAATCATGTTAGAATTATCATCCACAGATTGTATCGCTGTTTAACTCATAAATGGATTCCAACCTAAGTAGTGAACTATCTTCAACCAAAAGATATATCTTTTATTTTTATGAAAGGGGTTTAGTGGCGATTTTAAACATGAGTTACAATTGGCGTAATAATGAAGATGAACAATGAATTTAAAGGTAAAAGGTGATAGTAAATGTTGGAAATTAACATGACTTTTAAACTGATAAAAGTACAAAAAAAAATATTAGTAATCATGATGATCCTTGCAATAATTATATGTTGCCATTTTATACTCCGCCAATCATAACCGCTTATTAAGACTTAACCATACTAGATGCAGTTGTAACTGCATTCCCAAGATTTTAGGACTCCTATCTGCACATCGATCCTATCCACAAGCTGTTACAACTCTTTAAGTGTCATTAGGTTAATCGTTGCTTGGTGCCCTTATCTTTAGTCGACATTTTCACTATCTCCTTTCTTCTTAGTTGATAATTGTCGACCAGTCATCGTGGTACATTGACAACGGTATCTCTCAATCGTCTATAATGTCCATTGTCATTGATACGTGCTTCTATTATCCTTAACTTACCAGAAACCATATCAGGTGTCACAAACTCTATACCCACTTATATCAACATTACCTTGTTCACAAAAACTTTTATCGTTTTTTGGTGTAAACAATTATACATTTGGCTAAAGAAAATCTAATTAGGCAACCATCATGTGATTTAAATACAATCTTTATTCTAACAATTATGGTATAACATATTGCATAAAATGTACAACCAATCATATGGGATTTAACATTGAATGATATGTTCCTAGCTACTTATTTGTGTGGTTGCCAATTTAGAAAGTCAACTTTACGTGAGTATATCCGTTGGGAAAATTCTCAACATGAAAGCACAAGGTCATGGACTCAAATTTGTATTGCATGCTACTCGACTTTCACAACTATAATGACTAAAATGCTCAGTATCCCGCAACAACTAAGTTCATTTACATATTTACATAAGTCAAACTCTTGTCATGAAAGGTTGTAGATCTGTCATGCATTGCATGTTGTGATGCGACTTGACTTCTACACTATATTTATAGCATCATTAATAATTATGCATTTAGTTATATTTACTTATGATAAATGCATACCTGTGTAATATAACCCTCTGAAAATTTATAATTTTCATTCTGTAGAAATTTTGTAACAAGGGATAGTTTTTTCTCCTATTGATTTGCTATCAGTTGTTTCTTTTACTTTTTAATATTTATTGCAAAGAATGTACTGTAATTTCGTTTTTATGATGATAGATAATTTTTGAATTCTCTAATATAATATATTTGTCAAATGTAGACAGTCATGGAATAAAAGATATTTCTACATTAAGCATCTTATTTATCGCATACATGATAAATATTTATATTGTCGATTTTTTGTATATATATTGGCTATCACATCACGTAATTTTTCTAAAAGTTTGTCAATGATATACCTGAAGAAGGGGTGCCCAACGTCGAACGAGCGATCAAAAAGATTCCGAAGCATCTTCATAGCACGACCCAGCAATCATGTTCTTCGGGGGCCCTCAGGCTATAAAGCCGATTCCCTTCCTTTTGGTCCGTCTGTAAAAGGCAACCATATATTTATTTAATTATAAAATTCGAAAGTTATTCTACACTTAGTTACATCTTATTTTAAAATATCTAAAGTCATGTAGTGAATCCTATATATATAAAATGGGTATCCATGCATTATTGAACTCCTTCGAGAGCTTGTCAAAATTTGTAAATCAAAATATTAACAGGGATATGTTAAAGTGGTCTTCAAAACCAATTTGCTAAAGTGCAAAATAGAACTGATATTCAAATAAATAACATATGCTTAGGAATTTGGGATTTGTTAAAGTGACCATCGATATCAAATTGTTGAATAAAACTTACACGTGATTGTGCTGGCTCAACCCTCAAGAGAGTTTTGCCATATATATATAGATATATAGATGCTTTCCTAGTCAAATCAATTCATTGAAATGACTCAAATCTTTCTACCATTTAAATACAATGAGGAAAAAAAATTAATTTATCCAGGTCAATCACATGTTTTGAACATTATGAGTGTCACGTATGACCGAAATAATTTATTAGTGAGATTTGGTAAGTCCAAGTAAGAACTTGCATGGTAAAAGATTTTAACATCCTTTAGCAAAGAGATATTATCAGGTAGAGAGTATTATTATTATTATTTTTTTTTTTGGTGGCGGGAGGAGAGAACTGCCTTGACCGACAGAGTGCGCCGTAAACCCCGGCGACGTAAATATGAATCCATCACCCCGACGCTACATTTAAATCGCCTAATGATCCACCAGCCTCCTTGCAACTTGCGTTGCAGGACTTCGAACTCCCGACCTCCCCGAGGAGGATGTTGTAGAGCCTACCTAGCGGAGCCACCTGAGCCGGTGGTAAAGGTAGAGAGTATTATTGTACTGCATATTAGTCGGACAAAAGTTGTTTTCCGGGGCATTTTTTACCGAATTACCATCGGAAATCATCCCCAAAAAAAAAAAAAACCATTAGGAGGACTTATTCTGAGAAAGAATATAGATGCCGTTTTCATGTATTTTCTGAAGTACTCCGGAATTTCCGAGGGACCACTTGCGCTTTTCTGCCTTGGCCATATGGTCCACATTAAAAATTGAGTTGATGGCAGACTGTAAAGTCACGTGGGTGTGGCCAGTCCTTGTCCATTCATTTTCTTTATTCATTACCTTTTATTATATCAGTGCTGACACACTGTTTAAGTCGACTCATTTGTTTACTGCTACTTGAACAGCCGATGATCATCTCTTTCTTCCTCGATTCATCGCTATTCGACGCTCCCCTTCCTTCGTCCTTCTTTGGCGCTCGAATCTCTTCGCCTCGTTCGTCTCTCGCTCTGTTTCACTCTTTCTTCTCCTCAGCACAATCATTCTTCCTATTCCTCCTCTTCTTCAGTATCTTCTCCTTCTTTTCATCATTCTCTCTCTCTCTCTGTGTCTCTCTTTCTTTCTTGGAAAAAAAAAAAATCAAAGAAAAAATGTCGGTCGATTCTGTCGTTGCTATTGCGTATGATGTCTTCAAAAGCTATGCAGTTGATCCCGTCAAGCGTCGATTGAGATACGTGATCTCCTCCAAGAGCTTCGCCGACGATCTTCGGGAGGAAGTCCAGAACCTGGAGAAGGAGGCTCAGAGGGTCCGCATTTTGGCAGAAGTGGCCCGAAACAACCTCCGGAATTTCTATGATTACTTTGCAGAGTGGCAGCAAAGTGCTGACAAGGCCTTGCAGGAGGCGGGAGACCTGTTGGGCGACATTGGTGAGGCGAGCAAGACTTGCTGCTACGGGACTCTTCCCGACCCCAAATGTCGCTATCAGTTCAGCAGGAAGGCCGAGGGCAAGATCAAGGTCATTAAGCAACTCGCTCAAAAATGCAGGGAATTCAAGGAATTGAACGACATCTCCTTCAGCGATCCTGCTCCGGGAAGTGTCACTGCTACGAGTCCAGCCAGGAGAGAAGGCAAAGATGTCGTCCAGTCGATCACCGCAACGGCCTCCGCTTCTTCTGTCTCAACGTCAAATGAGCTTAGTAAGGATGGCGTCTTCGAATCCAGAACTGCGATCATAAGGGACATAATGGGCACTCTTGCCGATAACAGCAATAGTGTGGTCGGGGTTTACGGGATGGGTGGGGTCGGCAAGTCCACCCTTTTGGACGATGTGGTAAGCAGAATAAGAGAAGAGAAGCGGTTCGATCTGGTCGCAAAGGCCGACGTCTCACAAAATCCTGACATCAAGAGAATTCAAAGTGAGATTGCGCATGCGTTGGGCCTGGACATGAAGGATTATGAGTATGAGAGCATGCGTGCGGATCGTCTGCGCGAGAGGTTGGGAAATGAGGAAAAGAAGGTCCTCATAATACTGGACAACCTATGGGAAGGGCTTGACTTGAAATCCGTCGGCATTCCTTGCAGACATGACAACAAAGTCATAGGATGCAAGTTGTTGTTGACGTCGAGAGATCAAAATATTTTGCAAAAGCAAATGGGTTGCGACAAGGACTTCCTACTTAATGTGCTGGAGGAGAAAGAGGCAAAAACATTGTTTGAGAGGATGGTGGGAAAAAAAGTTCATGATGACGAGTTCAGACCCTTGGTGGATGAAGCACTCCGCAAATGCGGAAGCTTGCCTTTACTAATTGTCGCAATGGCGAAACATTTAAAATGCGCTCCTTCACATGAATGGAGGGATGCCTTATATCAAATTGAATGGTCTACAAATGAAGATATAAGTGGAGTGATAAATAAGGTGTTGCGACTGAGTTATGATCATTTAAAAAATGAGGACGCGAAAAGTTTGTTACAACTCTGTGTTGCTTATGGTGTCTCTGAGCCCTCTATTGAAAACTTGGTAAGGTACGGCTATGGTTGGGGGATATTTCGAAAAGATAGCAGCATTGAAAATGCTAGAGATAGGTTGAGAACACTCATCGGCATTCTTCAAGCCTCCTCCCTTCTATTAGATAATGGAGGCGCGGATGGTTTCAAGATACATGACTTGGTTCGTGACTTTGTTGCCCGGTTCGTTTTTAGAGATCGCCCTCTTCTTGTGTTGAAAGATGAAGATATGTCGGCAACACAATCGCTGAAGGAGAGGCTCAAAAATTGTACAACGATATGCTTTCCCTATATTGATATGAAGGAGCTTCCCAAAGAATTAGATTGTCCCGAATTGCGCATCTTTTTGCTTTTCAACATCAATGAATCTCTTGAAGTTCCAGATTCATATTTCAACTCTATGAAGAGACTTGCGGTTCTAAATCTAAGTAGGGTACGTCTCACTTATTCACCAACGCCATTTCAATTCTTGGAGAACTTACATACTCTATGTCTTCAGTATTGTTTGCTAGAGAATGTGGCCATTCTTGGCAAGCTAAAAGGGTTACAAGTTCTTAGCTGTGCGAACTCCAACTTTCAACGATTGCCAAAAGAAATTGGGCAACTAACAGAGCTGAGGTTGTTAGACTTGAGCTGTTGTTCACATCTTCAAATGATTGAACCAGGTGTCCTTGGAAGATTGATCAAATTGGAGGAGTTATATATGGAGAAGAGCTTTCATCAATGGAATCCCGTGGAGCAAACTCAACCGACTAATGCTAGTCTGATTGAATTGAATCACTTGAAGAATCTTTGCACTCTACATGTCTCCATTCCTAGTCCGAGTATGCTCCCAGAAGAACTAGATGTCAAGAAATTAACCAAGTACAAAATCCAAATAGGTAATGCAATGCGCTGGAGCAAGGACCAAGGATCAAAGATTTTGTACCTCGAATTGGATCCAATGAGTGATGTTCTTCGAAAAGGATGCATACAAAGTATCTTAAGCAAAACTGACGATATGCTTTTGGCCAAGTTGAACAGAAGCGAGCAAGGTATTTGTGCATTATCTCAAGAAGGCTTTCCAAAATTAAAGCATCTACTGGTCAAGGATAGTCTTTCTATCCATCACATCCTTCAACGGCATTCCCTTAGTGCTTTTGAGATGTTGGAGTCGTTAATTCTCAAAAATCTCATCAACTTGACGAAGATATGCTCCAGCCATATCTACTCCTCCAAGACCTTCAGTAGATTAAAAGTAATTCGAGTCGAAAGTTGTGACAAGATGGAAGTTTTATTTCCTCTTTCATTACTTAGAGGACTTCCACAACTAGAAAAGATCAAAGTTGTCTATTGCAAGTTAATGCGTGGGATTGTAGATGTTGATGATTGTGGCAAAGTGGATTTGCAAAATTTGCGTGTAATGAAATTGCAACACTTACCAAATATCAAGAACTTTTTCACCGCGAAGATAGCTCCTTCAAGTAGTACATCAGAGGACCAAGTTGGCACTCAAATCGCATTCTTCAATGGGCAACAGGTAACTTTCTATCAAAAGAATATAATATTTATTACTTTTTCCTGCCTTTGCTAATTAGATGCACAACATATTATGTTGCTTATTCATTTTGTTATTTTCAATTCATTTTTTTCCTAATAACCTTATCCATTCATGCCTTCTTTGCAATTAGATAAATCAATCTTCCATTTCTCTTCATTGAGTAGAAATCCAACTAATTGCATGAAATCCATGTAAGTTTAGTTTGTGATAGGTTCTGAGTTATTTTTAATTTAAATGCTGCAAGTATATCTATGTTAATAGGGTTTCATAAAGCAAAACTGAAGGGAATTTCAGCGCTAAAGGAATTCCATAAGTAATTTTAAATCTTTTGATATGGATTCTATGGAATTCACTTATGAAACTTTGTTATTATCCACAAAATGTATAATATAGGCGACTCTCTTAAAGAGCAACACGAAAAATGGGAAGGAGGAACAGGTTTTTATTAAATAAAAGAAACTAGGCAAAACTAATTGACACGTGTCTTTTGTCTATCATGTTTAAATAAGCAGTTAGTCATTGTATAGACCCCATAATTATAAGAGTATAGAGTTTTGTCCATGTTCATGCATGCATATTGTATACATAGATATCTTTTTGCATACTTTTGGCATCACGAAAACAAATCCACAATCTGTGTTTAATATCCTATTAAATTGGTTATTGATAGTGATTTACTAACATTAAAGAGAAGTTAGTAAACTAAGGATGATCAATTGCCCAACTAAGAAAAGCACATGGCTATTTTACATAGGGAAAAAATTACTGCGAGTACAGCCTTTTAATTGACTAGATAAGATGGCCCTTTTATAGTGGCCCAATTATCACTGAAGTTGATCATTGGGCCCAGGACTCACACAATAGATTAGCTTTCGCGTCATAAGAAGGGGTGGAAATTTAAGTTGTTGGTTCCATACGCTAGTGCGTGACTTATCTTCTTCCCCTTCTTTGAGCTTCCATGGAGAGAGCGCTTTCAAAGATAATGGAACAACGTTGGGGAAATTTTGCAAAGAGAGCCTGTGGCTTTTCTTTCCTCCTCTTCTTCTTCATGTTAGATCCTTTTCTATAATCTTTACACCAAGTTTAAAGAAAATGACAAATCATTCAAGTTCAACGAGGGAGAGCAATTACAAAGTTGATAAAAAAGCTCATCACAACAACAATTAATGGCATTCAATTGAAATTGAGGTGATTATTTGTAGTATATTAAAGTCTAAACTAGTAGGTTGAAACGTAGTTAACAGTTTAACTAGCTTTAGTGATAACATTTAATAGGAGGTCCTCTTGCTATAATATCTACACCAAGTTCATAGAAGATGACAAATCATGCAAGTTCAAAAAGGGGAGCAATTACAGGTGAAAAATCCTTTATTATTTGTTTTTCTCAATGAAAATGATGTTTAGCCACTGTAGATATATTTTATGGTCCTATATGGACTTCTACGGATAGTAATTTACTATGATGAAAGAGAATCAGTAAAACTAAGGATAAACGATGACCCAATTAAAGAAAGCTAACAGCTATATGTTATAGGGAGGAAATCTGCTGCAAATAGAGTTTTATTTGACTAGATAAGACTGCTCTTTTATAAATGGCATGGGCCCAAGCCGCATGCCATACAGGTTAGTTTCCCGGTTAATAAAGAATGGTGGAAAGATAAGTAGTGGGTCCCACAAGGTCGTGATGTTAAAGTGTGACTTTTCTTCAGCCCATTCTTTGAGCTCCCATGGAAGAGGTTGCTTTCAAATATAATGGAACTAGATTGTAAAATTTTGCAATGAGCCTATGTGGCTTTGCTTTTTTTTTTTTTCTGTAGTCTTTGAGGCCTTTATTTTCTAGGATTCTAATTCTTCATAAAAGAGTTACTCTTGCCTTAGTACTTATTTTTATTTTTTTTTTTGTGTAAAACCTAAATATGCAAAGATCCATGGATTTATAATGAAATGTCACTTGATACTATAATAAATCCCCTTTGACGTTATAAAGCGGTGGTAGCATACAAAAGTAGTAGTCTAAGGCTTGTTGGGGATGACAATAGACTAATGAACGAAACACAAAAAGTTAAACTTGTTGCATAGGTGGGAGCGAGGGGTGATGGCAAGATAGATGGGAGATTGAGAGTAACTTGGCAGATGAAAGCTTTCTAGAGTTGCAACAATGAACTTTTGGGAAAAAAAAAAGGTTACTCTTTACATAAAAAAAAAAAGGAAGTATATAAAGCTTTCCATTGTCATGGGCACCATGGGTCTCTTCACCTTTCAGACATGTTGATTAAGGAAATTATGACAACAAGGAAGATTAATTAGGATAGGTTATATATGCGTCCAATTTGAAAGGAATATCCGAGGTAATTTACAAAGGATAGGAGAAAAGAAGTCCAAATAATCTTAAGTTATTTATTATTTTTCAAGGATAGTTGGGATCTCAACTGGTGGTGGTGACTAGTGACTACTCATTTTTGTGGGGAAATTAGTCCCATTTTGCCTAATAAATTTGGAGAAATTGAAGACATCTAAGTTGGAAAAAACAAAAAATGCCTGTTTTGTTAGGATTTTATCGAAGGAGACGATTTCAATGTGTGACCAGTCCTCTTGACCTTACGACCGAATGAAAAGTCCTCTTAACCTTAAGGGATGAGGAATGATGTCACGTTCAGCTATCAACTCCTATTCCGTAAGTCACATTCATTTACCATCGTTCAGCCGAGGTTTAATTTTTGAGTTAGGCTCGTAGCTAGATAATATATAGAAGGCCCAATCTCGCCTGAGGCTAATGGGACATAAGCTATATATATATATATATATATATATCTAATCGATATAATTTAACAATTGGAAAAATATTTCATGCATAAATTGATTGTTATTAGTAATCGGAATGAGAGCGAATTCTTGATTATTGCTATTCCTGATATTGCTAGCAAAATGCACACAAATCCAATCGTAATAGCATCCCTTGTTATATCATAAATAAAAGGTAAAGTTCATTAGCCGTCTTTTAAGGTCATAAATTAGATTTTGTTTATCATAGATTTTCATACATGCAAAAATTATCCTAAAGGTTGTACATTATCTTGTTTGTAAATTTCTTTGGCAATCATTTATAATTCCCAATATATCGCATAAATTTGCTGACTGTCCTCTGTAATTGTAATGCAACATTGATGGGTTTGTCCGTTACATTTCAATCCGATCCTTATAGTCCTTGACAATGGAAGGATTTCCCAATCCAAAAGAAATATGTTATCAAGCTAATTGTATCAATCCCATGCAAATTTAGTTTGTGATAAATTCTGAGTTATCTTAATTTATGTGTTGCAAGTATAGTTATATTAATAGGGCTTCATCAAGAAGGGAATTTTGGCATTAAGTAATTCCATAAGTAAAGTAATTTATAATCTTTTGAAATGTGTTCCATTGAATTTAGTTATCGAAATTTGTTATTATCCACAAATTGTATAATATAGGTGCCTTTCTTAAAAATCAATATGAGGAATGGGAAGGAGGATTGAATTTTCGAATAAAAGCAGCTATGTTAATCTAATTCATGCATGCCTTTTGTATGTCGCGTTTATATGAGTACATAATTTTGTGCATAGTATTTTTTATAGTAAAAGTAGGCTTGGGCAATTGTATGGTTTTCATTATGTCCCAACAAAGTCGTCATTGCAAATTCGGAATTCTTGCTCTTGGAGTTCCAAAGTGATCTTTACCATTTCTTTACTCCATACAGCAGAATTTGAAATCCCCTGTGGTGAAAGAAACTATTTTTTTATAGCTCCATATTACACGTTGACTAGAGAATGTCTGAAGAGATTCATGAGTAAGATTGACGTTAAATGATCATCTTATTTTGTGATCACCCTTAGATACTCCTCTAGGGAGATTGGGTCACGTGAATAATGCCAAGTCTATAACAATATCAAAAAATGGAACTTGATGCCCTAGTGGAAAATCCACTATCTTAAAGTCCAAATAATTTTATGGACTTGCTTCAAATGTTTCAAGGGCCTTTTATTTCAATTTGGCAACAAACTCTATCTTAGTTTAATTTCTGAAGCTTCAAGTTTTCCATAATTTAGTCTTCAAGAAATTAATTGTGAATTTTATGTAGCTTTGATATTTTATCAAGAAAAACTGGTGGTTACCTAGTCCTGTGGAACCATATGTGGTCATTGTGGTTTCTCCGTATGGCAATTTACAATCTAAATACCAAGTCCTTTCACTGGATGTCTTCATATTTGGCCTTTAAAGTAGGTATAGATACATCTGTACACAAATCCATAGTTTGTGTTTAATTATCAAATAATGGAACTTGATTCCATAGTGAAAAATTCACTATCTTAAAGTCCAAATAATTTTATAGAGACTTACTTCAAATGTTTCGACGGGTCTTGTATTTCAATTCAGCTACTTAGTATGTGTTAGTTTAATTTCCGAAGCTTCAAGTGCTCCACATTATAATCTTTAAGAAATTTGTGCCGAAATTTGAGATTTCTTATTGTTGAGTCCATCCAATTTAGATTGTAACTTTTATGTGGCTTCAATAATTTATCAAGAAAATCCGATGATTGCATAATCTCAAAGGACCATATGTGGTCATTTCAGTTTCTCTACACGGTGATCTACAAGTCTAAATACCAAATCCTTTCAACTAAGTGCCTTTGCATTTGGCCTTTATAGTATGTATAGATATATTTGAATGCACTTTTGACATCATGAACACAAATCTACATATTTACGCGAAATTGGTTATTGATAATGATTTACTAACATTAAACTAAGGACAAAAAATTGCCTGGTTAAGAAAAGCGCACGACGATTTTGTCCAGCAAACGTTGAGGCGGCTATTTCGTTGACCAGAAAAGATTGCACCCTCATGGTGGCGATTAGCGCTAAAGTTGATGGTGGGGCCCAAGACTCCTGCGTGGTATTAATTTCCCCTCAGTCAGTAGAGGGTCCTGGACATATTTGTTATGGGTCCTACAAGGCAGTGTGAGTGAGTCTTTCCGTCTTTGCTTTTTCTTAATCATCGTAGTCTTTAGAACTTTTGACTTTCGCCATAGTTCTTGGTGGACACTAGCAATGGATATGAGTTGAACTCTTTTTGGGCCGAAATTTGAGGTCGAAAGTGTTGTTGGGTTTTGCTTTATTGTACATAGAGAGATGAGCACTACTCCACTCGCTAGTCCATTTCCGAAGGAGAGATTCTTCGAACGAAATAAAACTAGCTCACTAATCAAATTAAGCTCAGCATTGCAAGTTATTTAGCGAAGGAAAGAGTGGAATTAGAAATGACATTAATATAGAGATTTTTTTTACTCTGTTTTTGTTATTCTCATTTTTCTTTTTCTTTGGGGCTACTTAATAATCCTCCTCTCCCCTTGGCACTTATATGTATTTACATTTTGAAAGTTCATGAATTCGAGATTTAAATTAATTACCAATTCCGTGAACAAATTTTGCAGGTTGCCTTTCAAAGACTGGAGACATTAGAAATCAATGGCTTGGATAACATCGGGTTTATATTTTTCCCATCCATGGTTGAATCTCTCACACAACTAAAAAAGCTGACCATATCGAATTGCAAGAAGATGGAGGCGATCATTATGGAGGAAGAAGGGTTGGGAATGGAAACATCAGAAACTTTGGCATTCCCGATGTTAACCAATTTATGCTTAGAACAATTGAAAAGTTTGACGTGCTTCTCTTGTGGAAAGGGTAAGATTGATTTTTTGTTTGTATCGCTAATAATTGTCTTGTAGATATGTTCTTCCCTACAATACAAATGGTGATATTCTTTTCATCCAATGAAATACCAATGACAAAAGGTGCACGAGAGAGTCAAAATCAAGATCGCGTCGGATCACGCGCCACTACTCTCTTCAATCAAGAGGTACATGATCGACACTATGTTAAAATATGAAATATATCGGACATAGGCATAGCCAAGATAAAAACTAAGTTACTTATAATGTATATTTTGGTTAAAATAATTTAACAGAAAACAAGTGTCGTACAAGCCTAAGTTTTCAGAGTTACCGACATGTATGAGTTGCAACTTCCCACTTTTAATTTCTCTAAAAATAGTTCCCGTAAAGATGGTTGAACATCTCTTATCGTACACACACGAAGCATGAACAGGTAACGCAACTGCCAAATAGGATCTCTAAATGCTTCTGATGTTCCCAAAAAACTTAAAACTCTCATCAGCCTCACATGTAAATTTCCTGACCGTCCTTTGTAGTTGTAAGTGCTCTATTGATGGGTCTGTCCGTTAGATTTCAATCCCATCCTTGTCCTTGATATTGGAAGGACTTCCCAATCCAAAAGAAATATGTCGTTAAGCTAACGTATGAAATCCTTGCAAATTTAGTTTGTAATAGGTTCCGAGTTACCTCAATTTACTCGTCGCAAGTATATCTATATTTACGGGGTTTCATCAAGACAAATTGAAGGGAATGTTGGCATTGAAGTAATTCCATAAGTAATTTATAATCTTTTGAAATGTGTTCCATTAAATTCAGTAATCAAAATTTGTTATTATCCACAAAACGTATAATATGGGTGACTCTCTTAGAAACCAATACGAAGAATGGGAAGGAGGACTAAATTTTCAAATAAAAGCAGCTATGCTAATCTAATTGATGCATGCCTTTTGTGTACCGTGTATAAATAAGCACTTAATCATTGCATAGGCCCCATAATTGTAAGAGTATAGAATTTTGCAAGTTTTTTAGCAAAGGGAAGATTGGAATTTATGGAGATTTTTTTACTCCATTTTTTTTTTCTCTTTCTTCTTTTCCTTTTGGGCTACCTAATAATCCCCCTCTCCCCTTGGCACTCACCTGTATTTACATCTTAAAAGTTCATGAATTCGAGATTTAAATTAACTACCAATTCCGTGAGCGTATTCCCGAGTTGCCTTTCAAAGATTGGAGACACTAGAAATCAATGACTTGGATAACATCGGGTTTATATTTTTCCCATCCATGGTTGAATCTCTCACACAACTAAAAAAGCTGACCATATCGAATTGCGAGAAGATGGAGGTGATCATTATGGAGGAAGAAGGGTTGGGAATGGAAACATCAGAAACTTTGGCATTCCCGATGTTAACCAATTTATGCTTAGAACAATTGAAAAGTTTGACGTGCTTCTCTTGTGGAAAGGGTAAGATTGATTTTTTGTTTGTATCGCTAATAATTGTCTTGTAGATATGTTCTTCCCTACAATACAAATGGTGATATTCTTTTCATCCAATGAAATACCAATGACAGGTGCACGAGAGAGTCAAAATCAAGATCGCGTCAGATCACGCGCCACTACTCTCTTCAATCAAGAGGTACATGATCGACACTATGTTAAAATATGAAATATATCGGACATAGGCATAGCCAAGATAAAAACTAAGTTACTTATAATGTATATTTTGGTTAAAATAATTTAACAGAAAACAAGTGTCGTACAAGCCTAAGTTTTCAGAGTTACCGACATGTATGAGTTGCAACTTCCCACTTTTAATTTCTCTAAAAATAGTTCCCGTAAAGATGGTTGAACATCTCTTATCGTACACACACGAAGCATGAACAGGTAACGCAACTGCCAAATAGGATCTCTAAATGCTTCTGATGTTCCCAAAAAACTTAAAACTCTCATCAACCTCACATGTAAATTTCCTGACCGTCCTTTGTAGTTGTAAATGCTCTATTGATGGGTCTGTCCGTTAGATTTCAATCCCATCCTTGTCCTTGATATTGGAAGGACTTCCCAATCCAAAAGAAATATGTCGTTAAGCTAACTGTATGAAATCCTTGCAAATTTAGTTTGTGATAGGTTCTAAGTTACCTCAATTTACTCGTCGCAAGTATATCTATATTTACGGGGTTTCATCAAGACAAATTGAAGGGAATGTTGGCATTGAAGTAATTCCATAAGTAATTTATAATCTTTTGAAATGTGTTCCATTAAATTCAGTAATCAAAATTTGTTATTATCCACAAAACGTATAATATGGGTGACTCTCTTAGAAACCAATACGAAGAATGGGAATGAGTTCTAAATTTTCAAATAAAAGTAGCTATGCTAATCTAATTGATGCATGCCTTTTGTGTACCGTGTATAAATAAGCACTTCATCATTGCATAGGCCCCATAATTGTAAGAGTATAGAATTTTGCAAGTTTTTTAGCAAAGGGAAGATTGGAATTTATGGAGATTTTCTTACTCCATTTTTTTTTTCTCTTTCTTCTTTTCCTTTTGGGCTACCTAATAATCCCCCTCTCCCCTTGGCACTCACCTGTATTTACATCTTAAAAGTTCATGAATTTGAGATTTAAATTAACTACCAATTCCGTGAGCGTATTCCGCAGGTTGCCTTTCAAAGATTGGAGACACTAGAAATCAATGACTTGGATAACATCGGGTTTATATTTTTCCCATCCATGGTTGAATCTCTCACACAACTAAAAAAGCTGACCATATCGAATTGCGAGAAGATGGAGGCGATCATTATGGAGGAAGAAGGGTTGGGAATGGAAACATCAGAAACTTTGGCATTCCCGATGTTAACCAATTTATGCTTAGAACAATTGAAAAGTTTGACGTGCTTCTCTTGTGGAAAGGGTAAGATTGATTTTTTGTTTGTATCGCTAATAATTGTCTTGTAGATATGTTCTTCCCTACAACACAAATGGTGATATTCTTTTCATCCAATGAAATACCAATGACAGGTGCACGAGAGAGTCAAAATCAAGATCGGGTCAGATCACGCGCCACTACTCTCTTCAATCAAGAGGTACATGATCGACACTATGTTAAAATATGAAATATATCGGACATAGGCATAGCCAAGATAAAAACTAAGTTACTTATAATGTATATTTTGGTTAAAATAATTTAACAGAAAACAAGTGTCTTACAAGCCTAAGTTTTCAGAGTTACCGACATGTATGAGTTGCAACTTCCCACTTTTAATTTCTCTAAAAATAGTTCCCATAAAGATGGTTGAACATCTCTTATCGTACCCACACGAAGCATGAACAGGTAATGCAACTGCCAAATAGGATCTCTAAATGCTTCTGATGTTCCCAAAAAACTTAAAACTCTCATCAGCCTCACATGTAAATTTCCTGACTGTCCTTTGTAGTTGTAAATGCTCTGTTGATGGATGGGTCTGTCCGTTAGATTTCAATCCCATCCTTGTCCTTGATATTGGAAGGACTTCCCAATCCAAAAGAAATATGTCGTTAAGCTAACTGTATGAAATCCTTGCAAATTTAGTTTGTGATAGGTTCTGAGTTACCTCAATTTACTCATCGCAAGTATATCTATATTTACGGGGTTTCATCAAGACAAATTGAAGGGAATGTTGGCATTGAGTAATTCCATAAGTAATTTATAATCTTTTGAAATGTGTTCCATTAAATTTAGTAATCAAAATTTGTTGCTATCCACAAAACGTATAATATGGGTGACTCTCTTAGAAACCAATACGAAGAATGGGAATGAGTTCTAAATTTTCAAATAAAAGTAGCTATGCTAATCTAATTGATGCATGCCTTTTGTGTACCGTGTATAAATAAGCACTTAATTATTGCATAGGCCCCATAATTGTAAGAGTATATAATTTTGTGCATAGTTATATATATAGTAAAAGTAGGCCTTGGCAATTGTATAGTTTTCATTATGTCACAACAAATTCGTTCATTGCAAATTCGGAATTCTTGCTCTTGGAGTTCCGAGGTGATCTTTACCATTTCTTTACTTTTGTATTGCTCCATATCCTCCGTCCACTAGAAAATGTCTCGCGAAGTGGTTCATGCGTAAGGCCAAGGCCATAACAAGTCCGTAGCAGATTCACCTTAAATGATCATCTTATTTTGTGATCACCCTTAGATACTCCTTTGGGGAAATTGGGTCACGTGAATAAGGCGAAAGTCTGTAACAATGTTAAGTAATGGAACTTGATGCCACAATGGAAATTCACTATCTTGAAGTCCAAATAATTTTTTACAGACTCACTGAAAAAGTTTCGACAGGTCTTGTATTTCAATTCAGCTACTCAGTATGTGTTAGTTTAATTTCCGAAGCTTCAAGTGCTCCACATTATAATCTTCAAAAAATTTGCGCCGAAATTTGAGTTTTCTTATTGTTGACTCCATCCAATTTAGATTTTAACTTTTTTGTGGCTTCAATACTTTATCAAGAAAAACCGATAGTTCCCCAGTCTCATAGGACCGTGTGTGGTCATTGTTGTTTCCTTACACGGTGATCTACAAATCTAAATGCCAAGTGCTTTCCACTAAATGTTTTTGCATATGGCCTTTAATGTATGTATAGATATAATTGAAAGCCCTTTTGGCATCACGAACACAAATCCACATATTTATGTTTGATATCTTGTTAAATTGGTTATTGATAATGATTTACCAACATTAAACTAAGGACAAACGATTGCCTGGTTAAGAAAAGTGCACGACAATTTTGTCCAGCAAAATTTGAGGCGGCTATTTAATTGACCAGAAAGGATTGCACTTTTATAGTGGCAATTATCACTGAAGTTGACGGTGGGGCCCAGGATTCCTGCAATGTGTTAATTTCCCCGTCAGTCGGTAGAGGGTCCTGCAAATATTTGTTGTGGGTCCCATAAGGCAGTGTGTGTGAGCCTTTAGGTCTTCGCTTTTTCATAATCGCCGTAGTCTTTGCGGCTTTTAACTTTTGCCCTAGTTCTCATTGGACACCGGCCATGGATATCAGTTGAACTTCTTTTGGGCCGAAATTTGAGGTGGAAAGTGTTGTTAAGTTTGCTTTATTACACAGAGATAAATAATGCTCCACTCGCTAATCCATTTCTGAAGGAGAAATGCTTCTGATGGAATAAAACTAGCTCACTCATCAAATTAAGCTCAGCATTGCAAGTTTTTTTTTTGAATGAAAGACTTGAAATTAGAAACGACGTTAGTATGGAGATTTTTTTACTCCATTTTTCGGTTTTATTATTCTTCTTTTTTTTTTTTCCTTTTGTGCAACTTAATAATCCCCCTCTTCCCTTGGCACTCTTCTATATTTACATCTTGAAAGTTCACGAATTTGAGATTTAAATTAATTACCATTTCCATGAGTAAATTCCGCAGGTTGCCTTTAAGAGATTGGAGAAATTAGAAATCAATGGCTTGGCTAACCTCAGGTTTATATTTTTCCCATCCATGGTTAAATCTCTCACACAACTGAAAGAATTGACCATATCGAATTGTGAGAAGACGAAGGCGATCATTATGGAGGAAGAAGGGTTGGGAATGGAAACATTGGAAATTTTGGCATTCCCTATGTTAACCGATTTAAGCTTAAAACGATTGAAAAGTTGGAAGTGCTTTTCTCATGGAAAGTGTAAGATAATTTTTTGTTTTTATCACTAAAGATTGTCTTGTAGATATATTCATCTTTGCAATACAAATGGTGATATTCTTTTCATCCATTGAAATACCAATTACAGGTGCGCGAGAAAGTCAAAGTCAGGATCGCGTCAGATCACGTGCCATTTCACTCTTCAATCATGAGGTATGTGATTAAACATTATGTGAAAATATTAAACATACTGGAGACAAGCATAGCCAAGATAAAAACTAAGTTACTTATAATGTATAATTTGGTTAAAAATTTTTAATAGAAAATGAGTGGCGTACAAACATAAGTGTTTAGAGACATGTATGAGTTGCAATTTCTCACTTTTAAATTCTCTAGACATAGTTTCCATAAAGATGGTTGAACATCTCCTATGGTACCTACACAAAGCATGAACGGGTAATACAACTACCAAATAAGATCTCTAAAAGCTTTCCGATATTCACAAGAAACTTAAAACTCTGAACAACCTTACATGTGTGGCTTAGACATTGCACGCGTGTACATTGAAAGCAACTGAAAAATCAATCGAGAGGAAAGTGAGCTGTAAGGTTCAAGAGGCTGGAGATGAAGGACCTTTAAGACACTCACTTGATTTCATTTGCACTTACAAGATCTCATTTTCTTTCCTAGTCGAAGGAAGCTTTACTCTTTCATAACTACACCAGCAAAGGGAATCGAAGCCTTCTCCATCGCCTAACTGAGCAAGACCTCTCAGGTCTTGGGCTTCAGTTATTACCCCTCTTAGTTTTTACATGAACCGCAAGACTATTCTTAAGAAACTTTTATTAAAGAAATAAAATAATTTTGCAAATCAACCATTTCAGTTGAGTCATCTGAATTGTCAAGCGCATAGCGGAAGAATGTTTCTGTGGAAAATGAAATAGAGCAGTGTGCGAGTGGGTTGATTTTGACTAAACTAAAAGCAATATGGGCCGTTCACCTAAAATGTTGTTTATGCAGCCAAAATAGGCTATACAAATGGGCCCTCCCATGGGATTAATATGTCGACCTTCTTAGATATTTTTTATCTATTATAATGAGATATTTAGCATTGTTGTCTATAATTTGACTAGAGAATATGTATATGATCTGTCGTTTTCATATGACTATTGGACCTTCCAGCATTACCGGAAAAATCAGTTTTAAAAGGAAAATTCAATCGATTAAGTATAAATAGTCATTTCAAGTGTGGAATGATGCGAGTAGGATTTGTTCATTTGACCCAAGCAATTCCTTTTTTTAATTGCTTTCTCTTAGCCTAACTATGTAATTGCTTTAGAGTGATGTAATATTGATTTGGGGCATTTGGTATTAGATAAAATCATACCTCCTACTGTAGGGTACCATTTGATGGTTGATCGATTGCCTTTTTAATCTCAGTCTCTCCACCATTTTCTTTCTAATGGTTAATATTCTTCTTCAAGCGATCCCTCGGCTGCATTCTTCTTTTACTACATCAATTCAGTGACGACTTCTTTAAGGGTGATTACCGTTTGACTTGCTTCTTGTCTCTTTAAATAAATTCTTCCTCATTCTTAATTAATTTACAAAATGGTGCAATTTCGCTGAAGAATTTCATCCATATTGTAACTTAAATGACATTCTCTAAGTGGTTTAACAATTGCTACGTATAGTAGCTATTTCACTCTTGGGCTAGCCAGAAAAGCACAAAGGAAGATATTCTATTTGAGTTTGGGATCTATGAAACAGTACCTCATTAAATGATTGTTACATGAGCATATTCAAATTACCATTTTGCCAATACTTAACTTATTATGGTCAAAATTCCTACTTAGCACTTTTTGTTTCGTCTCCAATATACTCCAATAGCCTTCCTGTTTTAGAGTCATTGACATTAGTAGTGAGATTTTTTTTTTTTTAAATTATTTTCATTTTATTATTTTTTTCTTTCGTGCAACTTAAGATGGAATTACCAATTCCATGAATTCGTAATTTACATCTTGGAAGTTCATTTATTCGTAATCTAACCGAATCAACAATTCTGTGAGTATCGCAGGTTACGTTTCCTAACTTGGAGAATTTATATATCGAGGGTATGGAGAATATCGAGATGATATGGGATGGTCAAATTCCTGCGAATTCTTTCTCTAAACTAAAATTGCTTTCAGTGAATGAATGCAACACACTTGTGAACGTTGTACCTTCTTTCATTCTAGGACAGCTTTTGAGCCTAGAAACTTTGATGGCAAGAGCATGTGATTCCCTTGAAGTTGTTTTTAAACTTCAGCCATTAAATCCTCTAGATGGTAATAGTGTTGTTTGTTCTCCATTAAAAGAGCTAAAGTTAGATGACTTATCAATGCTAAACTGTGTATGGGATAAGGAACTCTACCATCATATTAAATTCCAACGTCTACACTTGTCCTTTCAACAATGCGCTAGGCTCGCCTGTTTGTTTTCGACCTCAATAGCCAGAGATCTAATCCAACTTGAGGAGTTAAAGATCAATCAATGCAACATTGTGGAACTCATTGAGAAGGAAGGACTAGATAAGCTGAGCATCAATGTGGAAGCCATAGAAGGCCAAAGTCATGAGCTAAAAGTAGCATCATCCTTTCCAAGTTATTTTCAGCATTTGAAGACTCTAGATGTGTCATATTGTCATGGGTTGTCAAATATGTTCACATCGACAATGGCTACAAATTTGGTGGAACTCACAAAATTGAGGATTAGTAAATGTGAAATGTTGACAAAGGTCATTAGTGACGAGGGAGGAAAGGAAGGGCATGTAGTGGCTTTCAATAAATTGAAGTATATGGAGCTTGATGGGTTGACTAGGTTGAGATGTTTCAGTTCAAGTGGATACACTTTGATGTTCCCTCTCTTGAAAGATATCATTGTGAGTGGATGTCCCAAGATGAAGTTCTTCTACAAGGGACCAATGGAGGCGCCAAAGCTGGAGAGAGTACAAGTAGTTTTGAATAAAAGGTATGGAGTGGAAAAGTACCAGTATTTTTGGAAGGGAAACCTCAACACGACCATCCAAAATATGTTTGAAGAAATGGTACGCTTCAATTACTAAAATCTATGCAATTTGATTTTTTTATATCACTGATAAAGTAATTGTTTTTTTTTCTAAACTAGAATTTTACGTTTGATGATGCATTTTCTAATAGGCTACATTAGCGGGACTAAGTATATGCGGTTGTCTGAGTTCCCGGTAGAGTTGATTGGAAAATGGCATGGTGAACTTAATCCCGTCACGTCATCTTGGCAATTAGAAACACTAGTGGTGGATAAATGTCCATTTATTAATGCTATCCCATCCAGTTTGATGCTTGTTTTAAAAAGAATGACAAGCTTGCAAGTGCGTGATTGCGAGCCTTTGGAAGAAATATTTGATCTTGAAGGGCTTGAGGCTGTGGATTGCACTCAAGTGTTGCCTTTGCTACAGTATCTGCACTTGGTCAATCTACCAAAGTTGAGGCAACTATGGAATAGAGATCTCCAAAGAACAATATGCTTCAATTCTCTACTACTTCTTAGCCTTTATAAATGCAGCAACTTGAGACATGCTTTTGTTCCATCAATGGCTCAATGCCTTCCAAATCTACGGCGGATGGAAATAAACAAGTGTGATCAAATGGAAGGAGTGATCGCAGACGAAGAAGGGCAGGGAAGAGCAGTGGAGGAGATTACATTCCCAAATCTTTGGCAAATAACTCTAGAACACTTGCCCAATTTGACTAGTTTCCTCTTGTGGAAGAATCATACGCTGGAATGCCCTAATTTATTAAAGCTGAGCATTGCGCACTGCCCCGAGATGAGAAGTCTAACTTGGCAATCTTCGATGGAGATTGACAATGGTACCCCTTCACTTTTCGCTCCACAGGTCAGTCTCTCGAACAAATGCATTTTTGGCATTTCATTTGAACATATTCGTTCGCGTATAATTGGACAATGCATGATGTGTGCAAACAAAAGTGCTAGATATAAATGTTTGTAATATCAATCATCAATGCTTTGCTCAAATTTGATTGGGGCTTGTGTTTCATACCTAAACAAAGATGACAACAATATTTGCCTTCCCACTATAATCCATGATCACATCCATAAAGTATTAATGCAAAATAATTCAGACGGTGATAACCATGTGCAGTTTTAAAATCATTTAATTACAGATCTATGTACATAATTTATTAATATTTACTTAAAATATTAAAAGTTTTCTAATCCTCAGCAAATATAAGTATTAATTGTCCATCTCCATATATTTTTAGAAGTATTATTTCTGTGAGCTCATAAAATCATATCGTGTGCGGTACCTCAAAATTGATTACAAAGGGATTTTAAATAAGTTATGACAATAACCATATGAAAACATTTACTCTTTGAAATTTCAACTATAAAGAACAAAACAGTAAACATATAATATCATTTAAAAATGGCAAAAAAAATGAGTATCACCCGCTTCATATTTTCTTGTATATAAGCAAACTAGCCTCATTCTGTTAAACATGAAGAAAAGGGGAAAAGAAAACTTCATAATTATAAAAGCCTAGTTCACAAATTGCTTAGCTATTATAGCTCTTTGTACCATAATCATCTTCCCAAACAATGAAATTGGAGGAATTAAAGAGAATTGCTCTTTTCATTGGAGTGCTCTAAACTTCAATAATGATCAGTGCAATCAACTTTTTTTTATCTTAATAATCACCAATGCTTGAGCTAGCTCTTGATAACAAAATAAACAAAAATAAAAAGGCCAATATGCATGAAGTTGTCCATCATCTTTATTTGTAAATCATACTTGAATCGCTATACTTCAACAACTTATCAAATTACATACCTACATTATACAATAAATATTAACTCTAAATTATCATATTAAGTGATAATTAGTGTGATACTGCGCACGATCTATGCTTGGCAAGAGAAAATGCAAATTGCTTTTTCCAAAAAAGAAATGGCGAAAAAAAGGAAAAAATAAAAGAGAGAATAGGACAGCTAGACAATAAATAGTAGCAATTCCATGGGTGGTCGCCGGCATAGCGGGCCTTATTTCATAATTAGATGACAATATTTAGTCAATGTCCTAGCTAAAATAAAAAATTTAAAAATCGGAATAAATTATCCAACCAACAACACTACCGAAGAGAAAATATTAGGTGCATTAAATACACCACGTAGGATCCGTATTAAATCATTTGCAAATCGACATGTGGTAAAGCCGGGCCCACCTATCAGTTGAACCATCGAAATATTTGCTCCCCCTCCCTTCAATAACGCCCCGTTACTGGAGAGCTCTCTTTCCTTTGTCTGGTGTGGCTTTGCTCCCTCCCTCCCTCCCTCCCTCTCTTTCCTTCCTCGGTGGCCTTGGCCTCCGTCTGTTGCAGTGCTGTTGCGGTGCGCTCACTATACAAAGGAAAAAAAAAAGAAAATAGAAAATAGAGAAGGGAAGAAATTAGACAAGGTCTATTTGATGATTTATAGCTTCTCCCCCTCTAAGAAATGTTCGCTCTGAGTTATTTCGTTTCACCTTGATCCTCCTCTTCGCGACGAGGGGAAAAAAGAAAGTGAACCAAATCTACAGAGTCAAGTACCAATAACTCTTCTTCCTTCCCCTCCCCCTCATCCTCTTATCTTCTGGTTTTTTTTTTGGGGCGATTGATTGGGTGGTCTGTCCAATGGTTGAATCGGAAGCTTCGGAATCGCTTGTCTGAAGCTCGCCTCCTCTCTGTGCGCGTGCTTCCATGGGTTCTGAGTGATTACGCGAACCGGAGCTTGTTGGTTATGGTGGGTCGAAGTGGATCTCCAACGCGGAAGCGATTTCGGCGTCGATTCGGTCGGGGTGTTGATTCCCAGCGAAGAAAAATTAAAAGAATCTTCTCTTCAGCCCTCTCTTCCTCCTCCTTCGTCCACAGCCGCCCGACCTCCGCCGCTCCTCCGCTGTCGCCAACGGCGGAGTTACCAGCGCCTTGATTAGGCTGACCCTCGCTATGTCCAAGCCAAGCATGGCCGGCTTCCTTTGTTTTGTCTATCTCATTGTTCTACAGATCTCAAAATCTGGCCGTCCATAGCGACAGAGTTGCAGATCTGGAAGTCGACCACCGTTGCTCGCAGCCATGGACGAGCCGTTGTCGCTGAAGCCATGGCTGCAGATCTGGAAGTCCCGTCGCGAACAACGACGGCTTATGGACTGCCATTGTCCCCTCCGTCGTCGCTCGCGATTGGCTCGTGGTCGGCCCCGTCCATGGCCGAGCCACCCCTCGATCGTCACAGTTGCTCGTGGTTGTTGCCCGTCCAGATCTGGACTGGAGTCGTGCCTCCAGGTCTGGTTTCGTCCATGGACGCAAGCCTAGATCGTCCATGGTTCGCGAGAAGGCTCCTCCCCAGATCTGGCGACCGCAGCTTGTCCATGGTCATGAGCCTTGATGGCGAGTTTGAGATCCCGACGGCCATGGACTGCGAGGTCAAACAACGAAAGAAAAAACAGAGGAATAGATGTCGGGGAAGAGTGACCATGGACGAGACGGCCGGAGCTTGAGCGCGACCATGGACAACCGGCGTCATGAACGGGCAGACCATAGAGACGGCGGAGAGGGTTGGACGCCCGGAAATGGCTGCCTTGGATGCGGCGCCGGCAACTCCACCGGCGGCGATGGCGGAGGGAGGCGGGAAGGTTGGGCTCAATGTGGCTGGAGATGGAGGAGAAAGCGTAGATGGAGAAGGAAAGTGTGGTGGATAGAGATTTTTAATATTTAGTCATCTGACCAAAAAAAGAGTCAATATTTAGTCAATGTCCTAGCTACGTAAAAAATTAAAAAAAAATAAGAATCAATCATCCAGTCAACACTTCCATTTAGTCTCATATGAAGTTCTCCGCATGTGAAGACTAAACGCAATAAATGACGACCTCTTCCGGCACTTCATTGTTTGGGTCCAATCCTGAGGCACTTGAAAATGCGCGACATCGACCCAAATTTGATTTTTTGACCTTTTTTATTACAGATTCCATACAAGTTTCGGTTATTGTTTTTTTTTTCCTTGGACAGAAGAAATGCTTGTGTTTTTCTTTATTCTAACACTTTGCGCAATTTTTTCTATTGTTATCTATGAGTAGAATGTTTAATCATGATAGGTATCCGCGCATTTGTTTACTTTTTAATCGTAAGAGTTATTGCTAATTATTTATTTACTACTAATGTCATTTGCATGCATAAGTTGTCATGTAATAATAGGTATCTCCACAATCTTGAGATATTTCAAAAAGTCATTATAATACTCAGTGAAGAATACTAATAAATTTGGGGAAGTATGAAAATAGTCATATGATTTTTTGGTAGTGACAAGTTGTGTCAAATATGTTTCATATTTGTGTCAAATATGAGCTGTCTATAGGTTTCTTCCACACCGTTAGATAATTTAAAAAACTCCTCAAAATCCTCAATTAAGAATATTAATAGATTTAAGGAAGTATGGAAAGTCATTTTGTTTTTTGGGTTATGACAAGTCGTAGTTGTGTTAATTTTATTGTAACCAAATGAAAAATATCAATACTTTGCTTCTTAGTGGACAATCTGTCAAAGGTCATGACACAATAAAAAAAAAAAAAAAACATGATTGATTTTCTCCAAATAAACATAATTTGGTCATCCACTTTTTTTTTTCCTTTTCTTTTAGCCTCTAGCACCCAAACAAAACTCCAAAATCCTCGACACAAGGCATCAATAAAGGATAAGAAATTGATTACCACTTTTTGCGAGCGGTTGAACCACTGGCATTGGCCCACCCCAAGATTCTACCTCAAAAGTGAATAAATAATATTTCGAGCTTTTTCAAAGATCATAACATACCTTATTTATTCAAGTCATTAGGTTGCTCGTGCCTCTTAAAAGTTTATGTTCTTTCAATACAAAAATTTTCTGTACGTAAAAAAGAAAAAGTTTATGAACAATTGAAGTTATTATATTTTTTTATCCAATTTGCCATCTAATTTTCATCACTATTCTCTTTAGTGAACTTTATTAATTAAAAGACGCAATTTAGTATTAGTGTTGAATAAGTAGAAGTGATCATAGTAAATAGAGGAAATAATATTGAGCCAAGCATTAGCTTCATCCATTCCTTCACCAATACATACACTGCTTAAATTCTTCGCATGCGTCACATGCCGTTGCTTTTTCTACAATTGTTATGCATGTTAATCTTGAAGCAAATAAATGTAAGAAATTTTTACCTTATCTAATGTTGCATTATCAAAAGATAAGTGCAACCAACTTTGATAATGATTGGTGCAAACAAATCTAGAAGTTGGATATTTCAAGAGTTTTTTTTTTTTTTTTTTTTTGGTAAAATGGATAATTCAAGAGTTCATTTTTGCAGATTTCAAAAAATTAAAAAAAATGACGCGTTTTCTCAAGAAAGAGGGGGAAGGAAAAGAGAGGGGGGAGGCGTTGCTTGTATTAAATGTCAATTAAGCCACTTAAAAGCTGATGCTCAGGGTACTAATGATTATAAATGCATTTATAATTTCGTGCTTTTTTTTTTTTTGTCGGTCCTACGCTAATGCTACTCTAACACTCACTTTCAGACTTTTGCTCGCTCCTTGCGGGGGCGTGGGAGTTGAAACCCACTCCTGAAATGAAATTGTCCCCACCCCCCTTAAATTCTCATGATTTGTGAGAGTGTGAGAAATTTGGAAGTTCCTTCTTTGAGGTCATATCTCAATGTAATCACGTTCATTGTGTCATTTTTTTTCCAATATGGCAGGTACAATTTCCTCGGCTTAGGTCTATGGTTCTCTCCCATATGGACAATTTAAGCAAAATATGGACCAACAATCCTCTAGAAACTCTCACTTTTGACTCTATAAAGGAAGTGGAGGTTCGGAATTGTAAGGCCCTTGGAAATCTATTTCCACATTGGGTGGCTTCAAGTCTAACCCGACTTGATAAGCTTGAAGTGGAGTCTTGTGGGATCAAGGAAATCGTCGCAAGTGGAGGTGACACTCCACACTCCAATATTGCTCAAGTTTTTTTTCTCGAAACTAACCTCTTTGGTATTGCATGATATGCCACAACTTGAGAGCTTTTGCCCTACCATGTCCACTTTGAACTGGCCATTCTTGGAGGAATTGCGAGTGACTCACTGTGACAAAGTAAACATGTTGTCTTTTGCGGGATCCATGAATGAGTGGACTCAAATAAATGATCAACAAGAGTTGTCAAAGCAAGAAGCACACTCTTCACTTGAAAGGGTATGATTACAACTGCTCTTCCTCGTTTGCTACTTTGTTCTTTAACGCGCCCACTAATCCTATATGCCCTGCATAATCACTTCATGTTATGATACTATAGAAAATATAATCTCTCTTGCCTATTAGTTTGTCGTCAAAATTAAAATGCTTCTAACATCTTAAGTATATTTTTCGTTTGTGGGACACCCATACTATGTTTCATTACATAGAATACAAAATATAATTATAGATTTCTATTGACAACACAATATTTTCTTAATCTAATCTAATATAATGGTACTCCCTGGGGAAGTCAATGAGGATTTGACACAAGATCCTCTCCATTGTTGACACATTTCTCACATTTGAACTTTTCTTCTCTATTAATTTTCTACAAAATATTTAAAAGAAATTAAAACAATTTTCTTTTGAAAAAAGTAACATTAGAACCGTTATTCTCTATATTCTACTTTTTCCTTTAATTAACCCCATTATATTTCATGTCCACTACATAACCATGTCACATTATAATACTATAGAAATCCTAAAACCCCTTTTCTATAAGGGTGTGTTTGTTTGTGTTTTTGTTTTTTTCAAGGGAACGAAAAAAAACTATTTCGTTCCAGGGGAACATTTTTGAACAAAAGAATGCGTTTGGTAAACTTGTTCCCGGAATAAAAAAAGGATAGAAACATGTTTGGTAAATTTGTGTTCTTTTTTGTTTCTTTTAATTTTTAATGTTTTTCTTTTATTTTTCATTTTTTTCATTTTTCTTTTTTTTTCTTCCTTGTGGCGGTCGCCTCGCCTCGGCCATGGCCGGCGACCGGCCAACGAGGGCCGCCGGCCTCGCCTTGGCCGGGTGAGCTCGGGCGAGCCCGGATTCGGCGAGGCCGAGCTCGCCCACCACCGGCGAAGCTCGGCCTTGCCGGTGGTTGGGCGAGCTCGGCCTCGCCGGATCCGGGCGAGCTCGAGCTCACCCGGCCAAGGTGAGGCCGAGCGTCCCGAGCCGGGCGCGAGGCTCGGCCTCGCCTTGGCTGGGCGAGCTCGGGCTCGCCCAAATCTTGCGAGGCCGCCAGCCCTCGTCGGCCGGTTGCTAGCCATGGCCGAGGTCGACGACCGGCCAAAGAAAAAAGAAGAAGAAAAGAAAAGAGAGGAGAGAGAAAAGTTGTTCTTTTTTTTTTTTTTTGTTCAAAACAAGAAACAACTTTTTTTGTTTCTTGTTTCTGTTCTTTTTTTGTTTCCGGGAACAAAAAAACAGATTTGGAACAAAAACGCAAACAAACGCGTTTCTGTTCTTTATTTGTTCCCGAGAACCAAAAAACAGAAAATCTGTTCATAAATAGAAATGAGAAACATAAACAAACAAGCCCTAAGTTTTTGAAGATGCTTCTTAAATCTTAAGCACACTTTTAATTTGGTGGACCCCATATCCCGTTACTTAAGATTCCAAAGACGACAATTTTTTGTTGACAAGATAAGATATTCCTAATAAAAGATGAATTTGGTGAGATGCGGAGATCTTGAATTTAGATTCACTCTACTGACTTAACCGGACCAACCTCTACTTGAGACTTTTAAAAGCTTGAGACTAGAATACAGGGTTCTTGAGATATAAGGAACTTAGAGAAGATGGCCACCTTCCATGCTGAAACTTTGTTGAATTTACTTTTCTGGTTGTATTGGCAATTTGACAGGACTGTCCCAATTTAGAGAGACTTTTATTAGTCGATAAGGATATTGAGATGATACAAGATGGAAATTTTTGCAATGGCATCTTTGGCAAGCTAAAAGCACTAACATTGGCGTGCTTTCATGATGAAAAGGTCGCTTTTCCTTTCAAATTTCTCCTAGAGAGATTTCAGAATCTACAAAGCCTTGAGGTCTTCTGTAGCTCCTTTGAAGATATATTCTTGGACGAAGGACTTGTTGACAATGGTAAACATCAGGTGCTTGAAAGTTTAAGAAAACTTAAGTTAAACAAGCTACACAACATGAAGAGTGTATGGAGAGGAGACTCTCTAGTATCAAAAATTCTTCAGAGCATCCAAACATTTGAGGTTTGGGATTGTCCCCTTTTGACGACAATATTTCCAACCGTGACATCCTTCCAAAATCTGACAAAGTTAACGGTGAAGAATTCCTCTGGATTGGTACATCTAGTAACGGTTTCAATGGTCATAAATTTGGTGCATCTCGAAATAATGACTATAATAGGATGTGAAAGAATGAAAGAAGTAGTGGCCGACGATAGAAACGGAGAAGAAAAAGTGATTTCTTTTGGAAATCTAGAAAGTTTGACACTCCAAAATCTGCCAAGTCTAGAATGCTTCTCCTCCATCCCAAATTGCACTTTTAGATTCCCATCCTTGGAGTTAATTGAAGTGGAAGAGTGCCCGAAAATGAAGACCTTTTCTAAGGGTTTGCTAAGCACACCAAGTATATGGGGGTTGACATTGTTCAGATGCGAGTGGGCAGGGTATTTGGAGAGTGATGATCTCAATACATTCATACAAAAGTTATCAGCATGAACAAATTCACATAGAATTGGTAAGATCCAATTGACGTCATTCTCTCATCCATTTTTTTTTTCTTTATTCTTTTGGCAGCGCCATAAGTTTTTAAAATTTTTCTTTTTGTGACTTTTCCATTATCGATTCCGTTGGATCAGCATCACCATCAACCCTATCGATGGATCTCGGCTCACCCTTCTCTGAATAGCAGGAAGCAAAGCAGGGCTCTTTTCCTTCTCCTTCTTGAAACTAGAGGCTCTCTCTCCATCTTTCTTCTTCTTCTTCTTCTTCCTCCTCGGTGGAGTGAAACAGGGGGAACCTCTGCTGCCTTCACGAAGGATGGAGCAAAAATGAAGCATCAGGAATTGCCAAGACTGCGAGAAGCGAATCTGTAGTTAGCAAAGCGGAGCCAAGTAGATTAAACCAGACGCTGTCGTTGTTGCCGTCGTCGCTACTGAAGGTGGCACGACTGAGTATGGATAGTCAGTCGTCCACTCACTTCATTAAAGAAGAAGAAGATCACACTCTCTCTCCGCATCTGCATCCGACAAATTGTAAGTTCACGTTTCTTCCGATTTTGGTGTCTTCTTGCGCGTGAATTAGGGCTCTATTCTTCAAATTCATTCCGCATTCGAGTCTAAAAGCAGGAATTCCTCAAACTAGCAATTTATTGCCCTTAAATCTACATCTTCTGTGCTTCCCTCCTGAGCATTGGCGAGATTTTTGCGTGTTTGAGCTCTCATAGATGGAGATGATATATTGTGTTCAAGGTCTCGTGTTGAAATTTCTTTAGGTAGAGATATCTATGTAACATCAGGTACACATTTCTATAAGGAAGAAGGGAGAAATCATGGAACTTGAAAATCTTTCGAGAATTCCATGCGTTGTTAAAAATATGAAAAGTCACTTTTACGCCTTGATCGCAATATAGTTTGGATTGTCTGAGGAATCACCAGTAATCTTGATTGGTTAAGTGATGCTGGGAGGATAAAATTTATCTCCAATTTATTCCAAAATCTTTTCATAGCAAGTCAAACTAATGAAGTGTACCTAAACTGTCTCTAAAGTTGTCGTTTAAGTACAAGCTGGTCCAAATATTCGAGCAGATTGAGGCATCCTGAGCTGGTTTTTTAAGGTCCCATGCGCCCAAGGCCTCTCACTGCTCTTACATCAGCCAACAAATTTCAAATGGAGCATCCCAATGGAGCATCCCTTTTTCAAAGGTGGTGAGGAGGCCCTCTTATGTTTGCTTTGGCTTGGTATGATCCCACGCTCATTGACCCAAACTCACATGTCTGAAAATCAAACATATGGATGCTGTTTATATCTTTGCTTATACTCTAGTGTATTTCCAAGTTGACTTAATGCAGTAAACAACATGACATGTTATATTCCTTGAAGTGTTCATGGGTATATGTTTAAAACCAGGTATATGTCTTAACAATGGAGTAATTGAACCAGGGAAAACAATGAAAGGACAGTTAGTGGGACTTAAATTGGTGGTCGAGGTTTGAAAAAATAACATTCATCCCCTTTTTTGTGAATACATGTGTTGGAAAGCAATTGTTGAGGCAAGTCCAAAGAATTAGAATCCAATTCCTCTTATATGGAGGAATTTGACAATGTTATTCAATGCTGTAAAAGTAGAACATATATGTAAATCACACAAGGAGACTAGTTGATACAGACAATCAAATTGCAAAGAATGTTGCTACCTACATAACTAGAGGGAAAGACCTGAAAGACAAGGGGGTGGCTAGTTATGGTTCTAAAATTTTATTGTAGATCTAATGACTGATAATTTTGTTTTCAAATAGGAGATACTATTTTATTTTGTTACATAAATCGGAAATTTGAGAAAAAAAGATGAGTTCACTCTGTCAAATTGATTCAGTATTTTGATAAAATGTGAGTTGCGCTTGAAATAATTGAACAGCTTAAATTAAAAATTTTCACTTCCATCCGTGTTCCGGTCATTGATGTCTTTGCCTTTTCCCCTGCACTTGTGGTTTGTGTGGCTTAAATTCATCGTTTCAAATATATATGGGACATGGAAGGCTTTTTCTGGTCATGTACCCTATTGCACCTAGGAGCGTATATTTTGACATTTGACTTTGGGTTGCAGTCTGAGATTGTCTACTATCATTATAAGGTTTATTGTCAATTAAAACTCATGAAAGTAGCAACTACTGCCTTATATTCACGCTGTGATTAGATTCTCTCATTAGTGTATGCTTATGTTTTGGTCTTTCTTCACCATAAGTTGGTTTTCAACCACATAAATGAGGAGACTACTGCTATACAATTCATCAGGCAACATAATCAGGAAAACAAGCAAATTGCAACTCCCAGGTATTCAGATAGGTTGTGGACGGTGAAGCTCAAGAGCCATGGACTTTTTTTTCGCTGCTTGACACCGAATTGCTATAGAAGCTCGTTTGCATTTAGGAGATGTTTGTGTGTTTGAGCTCATTGATAGGGGAGATGTGTGTTTAGAGTCTACATTTCCACTAGTGCCGGTAAGGACTTGGTTTACATTGACTAAAATGAACTTTGGAAGTGTCACTTTAGATAGTTCAAAATAAATTCAGTATTCCTAGTTATATCTCTTTGTTTAGTCTTGGTGAATCAATGAAGTGTACGTCTTCCATTCCCATTGGGTTTGTGAGTTTCACAATAATCCAGATGCACGCTCATTAATGCTACATCCCAAGTCTAAATGAACCAAAAAGAATGTGCTTCAATGTCAAAGCGAAAATTATAACCTAAACATTCAGCATAAGAATTTAGAGGTGTGACTTGTTGGTTTCTAAGTTGCGCTTTTCTGCAGTGTCGCATTCTTTTTCTTGGTCTGTCTCAAAAGTTATGAAATTTTCCTGATAAGATTTTGTATATTGATGGGTGACATTACGATTTAGGAGATGCCAAGTGTAGCTAATGTGTTTTGTCGGACGTGAAAAACATGTAAACGTTAGTAACATGATTGGATGCATTGATTTGTAGATCGTTGTAACTTGACAGAAGGTTTACAGCAGTACCTATGAAAACTCTCCTTTTTCTTTTGTGCAAGTTGGACCAAACAATCTAAATGTCAAGTGAGCCCCCATGAGCAGTTTTGCATGGTTCCATGTTTCTGCGGCCTCCCCTGCTCTTGAAGAAACTAGAAAATTTGAATCGAAGTATCCATCTCTGAAATTGGTGATGCGGCCACTATTATTAAGGATAGAACTGCGGTGTGGCCCCTATGTCCTTTCATAATTGGCATAGCTCAACCATGATGCCTTCTACATCTTTCCCTTTAGTCGACTCTTTTCCCAAGTCGTTTTAAATTTTTCATAGGAATCACATTAGATGTTATTTTCTTTGGAGTGTTCATGGCTTTATCTGTAAAACCAGGGCAGTTTTGACTTTGAAATTTTATTTTTTAAATTTATGGATTCATAAGATTACCAATTCTAAAATGAAAGATTCTATTCTTTTTTCTTTTTTTTTTCCAGTAATCAGGTGTAAAGAAGATTACTATTATATATAGACTAAGAGGATGTGGTGGGGACGATAAGTGTTAGCAACTCTTGAACTTTTGTCATGAGAGTTAAAAAATTATGTACACTACCGTAGAGTCTACAAGCACTGTATTGTGAAATCTTAACTTCAAGTTGCAAGTTGGGATTGAAGACTTCTATTACCCAGTTAACACTATTAATTGAACTCCCTGAAACTAGTAAATACTAGCATAAATTTACATTTTGTTTGCGTTTTCTATTTATTATTTCTTTGTATTTATTCTTTTCCTCATTATACTACATTGGTAGTGTTCCTTGTGAATTCATAAAGAAACATTCAGAAGAACTAGCAAATTGCAACTCTTAGGTATTTGAACAAATTATGGCTGGTGCAGCTCAAGACCTATCAACTCCATTATGTAGCTGGTCGGGCCGCATTTGTGAAAGAAGCTTGTCTGGATGAAGGGGATGTCCGCATGTTTGAGCTCATTGATAGGGACGATTTTATGGTCAATCTCCATCTCCAATTATGCTAGTAAGGACCTCATTTAGGTTGATTGAGATGGACATTGGAAGTGTCGCCTGCAAGTAATTCATGTCTTCTTTATTCAGCGATGACAAATCAATTGGAAGTGCACTTACTTTTAGCTTTGCGTCTCTTTCTTGACCTGCTTACAGTCTTACCAGAATTCTCCTCTTTTTTTTTTTTTTTTTTTTTTTTTTGGTGCAGGTCAGAACAGATAGTCTAAATGTCCAGTGAGCCCTCTTGAGCAGCCTTTTCATGGTTTCAATTGTCCGAGGCCTCTCACTGCCCTTTAGAATGCTGGAGAATTCAAGTTAGAGTATCCCTTTTTCCAG
Organism: Eucalyptus cloeziana; assembly: GCA_014182715.1. Lineage (NCBI taxonomy): Eukaryota > Viridiplantae > Streptophyta > Magnoliopsida > Myrtales > Myrtaceae > Eucalyptus > Eucalyptus cloeziana. Next base: position 7,370,445 of record CM024640.1, read on the forward strand.
ATGGTGACATGGCCATCTTTTCTTAAGAAAGAAATAATGGTGAGGCCCAGATCTCCATTCATAACTGGCATATCTCAATTATGAATGCCACCTATTTTATATATGTGCCCTATTGTGCAATTTTTTCCTGCATTAATTTGCTTTCTATAGAAACACAGGATATATTATCTTCCTTGAAGTGGTCATGGTTATGTGTTTAAAACAGGCTCCTTAACAACTAAAGGGACTAGGGAAAAACAATTAGTCGGACAGTAATCAGGAAATTACCTAGTGATAGGTGGGTGTGGAGACAAGGTCAGAGGGTTGAGACAGGCAATAACAACCATAAATTAGGAATTTAATGATTTCTAATTGGAGTATAAATTCTTCCCAAAGATGACTACTTGGTACTTTCTCTGTCTTCTAGTTTAAGTATAAATTCCTTCAAAAAATGACTACTTGGTACTTTCTTTGGCTGCCTAGGCTTGGGAAGAAGAGGCGACACCAAATGTCCAGCTTAAGCAATAGCTATTGCAACAAGCCTAGGCTTGGCATGACTAGGCTCACTGCAACAGCACGGCAACACTAATCGGATATTGCTCCCTGGCAACAAATGGTTTACAAGAGCTACTATTGCAAGCGAGTTCAAACTTGCGATCAGAAATGAAGCGAAGGTAGTGTGGCCCTAGACCTCGAAAATTAGTCCCACCACCTCTGTGGTATGAAAAAAAGAAAGGCAGCTAATTTTTTTTTTTTTTTTTTTTTTGCCAGGCGAATGAAGATCACTTTTTGTGTATATGTTTCCATCTAGGATGCTAGGCGTAGCTTTTCATGTTTGTTCAATGCATATCGCGATGTGAGATTGGTGACTTGGAAATCCACCAGATTTGTGCATGTCTCTATATTGATCACACGTACTTAGCATAGAGTCTAAGAGCACAGGATTGTGATATTTTGATTTCAGATTGCAAGTTGTGACTAAAGACCATCTCATCAAGCCTTTTAGACTGCTAATACGGATCTCCGGAAACTTCAAATACTATCATAAATGTACATCTTGTTTGCCTTTTCACTTTAGTGTATGCTTACATTCCTTTGTCTTATCATACATTGGCTGGTCAAATGTCTTCATGGGCAGAGCGTTCCTTATAAATTTATAGAGACATGCAGTCAAAAAAACCAGCAAATTGCTACTCTTAGGTATTCAGACACATTGTTGCTGGTGACCATCAGGAGCTATCAGCGCTATGCTGTAGTGAACTTCTCTATTGGTTGGTCCAAGTTTGTGAGTGAAACTTAGTCTTGAATGAAGGGCATGTCTGCATGTTTGAGCTCCCTTCAATGAAGGGCATGTCTGCATGTTTGAGCTCCTTGATAGGGCTGATTTTTAGGTTGAATTGGGACGTGAACACTGGAAGTGTCACTTTAGGCCATATACTAGTTAGAAGCGATCTATGCCTCTTTTCTGTTGTGATGAACCGGATGAAAGTCCACTTTTATTTCTGACTGCTTTTTTATGAACTAGTTACAATCTTATAATTTCTAGGCCTAGCCACTCCATTTATCGGATATTGTGATGAATAGCCCTGCACGCATTTTCTACTTTGGGTATTTCTCTTGCACTTGTAACGCTTTTATCATTGCCTTCTTGGAAAGGACCTTAGTTCAGCATTATCGTGGTTCTGGTTATTCAACCTGGTTTCGTAGAACAAATGAAATTCATGCAGTATGCCATTAGTCATGGTCACCTGATAGTTTTCAAAGATGGGAGAGATAGGCTCTATACTCATGTAATTATATTTGATTAAAGTGCCTATATAGACCATCTAGAACATAAATTTCCACAGTTTTGATTATGTCACGTGAGTTTCTCTCTCCAACTGAGACCAGAGAAGAATGGAATCTTGGAGGTACAGTGTCACGTGAGTTTGCTAGGTACATTATGGAAAAAAGTACACTAGAAGTGTGCAAATTGTATACGACACTCATTTTACTATCAATTTTTTTTTTCTCTAATCACTTCAATGCCATTTTTGAAAAAAAAAAATTACTTAGTGCCAACTTTAGTCCGAGTCACCGCAAATTTGACATGACAATATTGTAATTTTTTTTTTTCTAGTTGACGTGTCTTGCGATACAGTAAGTTAGCAAATATTAACCCAAACGACGCTGTTTACCACATACTTGCCCGAAATTCGACCTCTCTTCAAACCCTAGTCTCAAAATTGGTGATTTGGGGAAAAATTTTAGTTTTTATTTTTTTAAAACCCTAATGACAGAGGATTTGGTGCAAAATTAGTAGCTGAAACTCTTGATGACGAGAGAAAACAAGGAGCCCTGGTGAAGATACTGAAAACAAGTTTGCATTAGTAGTACGATGATGGCAGCATTGAGGGACATGACAGCGAGGCAGAAAACAAGTTTCCATAATTGAGATAGGCTCTTTTTTTAACCGGAGGTCAGACCAAACAGACTAAATGCCCGGTGAGCCCTGTTGTGCCAGTTTTTCAGTGTTTTACTTGTCCAAGGCCTCTCGCTGTACTTGAAAAAGCTTAGAGAATTTGAGTCAGAATGTCCCTTTTCCAAAATGGTGATATGGCAATTTCTTGTCATGAAAGGAAAAGAACTGTACATTCCTCATCTCCATTCATCATTGGCATATTTCAAATATGAAACAACGTGACATGTTATTTTCGTTGAAGTATTTGTGGCCAACTGACCATCCTAATGGCCGAGTAATGGAACTTGGTAAAATGGCAATCAAAATGGTAATTGTGATATAACCTTTATGTTTGTGTGTGTCGATTCAGATTATTAACTAGTGCGTCTACCTTGAAACAATCTACTTCTCTAGTTGCTCCATCAATTTGTCTTTTGCTCCCTTTTTAAAGTGGAAATCAAGATGTGGACTTTTTAAATAATATTTCAATATTTTTGAATTTTTTATAATTTTGTTATTTTCTTTTCTTTTCTTTATTTTTTTCGTGCCCTTAGGATTGGCCAGGATGTGGGTGCGCAGCCCCTCGCCCAGACCAAGTGAGGGCTGGCAAGGGTGTGCGGGGAAAAAAAAAATTAAAATATTAGAAAATGTCCACATCACCTTCAGCAGTGTCATGTTAGCGCCGGTTGATCAATATTGGCAGAATGGACTTAACGGCACAAATGTGAAAAATTTCGGATTGAATTAGCAAAAAAAGAGAATCAATTAGCACAATTATAATAAGTTTATGAGTTTTTTAATAATTCTCCCGACATTGTTTTATTATTAGTGAATTTTGTCTCGCAATTCGAGGTATGAAATGGCATTGTTCTTCAGAAAAGCTTAAAAACTTATATATATTAAAATAATTTGGAGAGAACGAAGTATCTTTTTTATCAAGGAATAGAAAAGGTAAAGGAAAGAAAAGCAAACAAGAAAATAAAAATAAGACAAATTACTCTTGGCCATGCCAAACCTAACCTAAAGGTAACAAACTGTCGACACGATACAACTTTTATTTATATTGCAAGATTCTATATGCTCTTCGTCCATTTATTACTTGTCAACTTTTAAGGACTTGATACATCATGACCCTTTTCCTCTTTATTTCTTGATTCAACAATAGGGAGAGAAAAAAACACATCGGACCCTTTTCTGCAAAGATGGACTCGCGGTCTCGTCCAAATATGAAGGAATCGATTAATTGCTCATTGAATTCATATTGCTCGCATCTAATTCTATAGTCAAAAAGCTGAAGCTATGCTTCAGCATTGAGCGTGCACAACTCTTTAATTTGACCACAAGCGAAATCCACGTAAGTAGTACAGTCCGACTACCTTAGCCTGATAGCACACGCTCCACAGTCGAAGCATTTGGTGTTGCTGTAAGAGGCATTGGTGTACTAGTTGAATCCCCCAATCGCAGTGTCGGACCTCAAATCGGTCATGACTTGATCCGAAGCTTGTGCATAATCAAATTGATCCTTTTAAGTCTACGAAATAAATTCACATTATGATAAATGACTCACTTCTTCTTTTTCTGTCATCTTTCTCCTCTTATTTTGCATAGACGTGTCAACCTCATGTACTAGTCTTGAATATATTTCTATATGTAACATTGTAAATTTTAGGTCATGTAATTAATGGAGTTCGTTATATAACCCGAATAACACGATACTTCTGCTACTACTAATACTACTACTAGGAGTGTATTAAAAAAAAAAGTCCGAAAACCCGGATCGAATCATCCAAATTGGCCTGATAATTTTGGGCTCAAATAGCATTGGGCCGGCCCACTTGGCCTCAAACTATCCTTGAGTTTGGGACTTGAATGATTGCCAAGCCAACCCGATTCATATATCAAAAACTGTACATATATGTGGCCCCTATGTCAATTCCCATTCCTACTGGTTGAGTGCTCGACTTCTCCCATCCTCCCATTTCTCACGCTGGTTGAGATCCGGCCACCGTTGAGCTGCCATTGCCGCCACCGTCGAGCCCCATTTATGTGGCCATCGATCCCCACACTCACCATATGCCCCCCGTCCAAGACGTCTCACTCACTCCGTCGGTCCCTCTTCTGCTTGCTCACGTCTTAGTCTTCCTTACGCTCCCTCACTCTCTACCAGTACAAAACAGGTACTTACTAGCTTGTTTTGATGTCTTAAGGTTTTTTATTGTCGCACATGCTATTTAAATTTTTTATTTTAATTTTCAAATGATAGTTAGTCTCTCTTTAAAAAGATGCAATTACCTCACGATAAACTTTAAACTGATACACATGTGATAAATTTACCTTCTATTAAATTTTATTGTCAAATTATTAAGTTGGATGACACGTGACAATTGACGGAGGTATCAATTTGGGGTTTTTTCCTCCATTTGTTACAATCGTACTAGTTTGTGATTTTTTGTTATATTAATCCATTTTAACAGAAACCAACAAACAGTAAAATTATCATAAATGTATCGTTTATGATTTTAAATAGTCAATATACTAATTTGGGGTAAATGTGTGATGTACCAGTTTGGGGTTTTTGTTAGTCAAAAATTAATTTGAGATAAATTTATCGCGTGTATACCAATTTTAGATTTTTGTGACATTAATTCTTTATTATTTTTTTGTTTAACACTTTATTAGTTACATTTAGATAGTAGGTGGTAGTGGAAAGTGGCCGTTAATGACGATTGGCACTTTTTAAGTGCTAAATGACGAAAATCGCCTCTGAATTCGTCTAAAATCTAATCCGAGCTATCATCATAATTTGGTTTTAAGGCAATCTAGATCGAGATATCAAAAGAGGAACCTCTCCCTTAAAGAATCTACAAACGTGGTAATGCTATTTTATAAACCATATTTTTTAATATCTTTATGTTCAAATGAAAATTTACGTAGAATAATAATCGAGTCGGGAGAATCATTACCTACACCCAGTACAAACTCTATTCCTCTCACAGCAAGCATGTATGAAGGCCTAATAAGAGTGAAACTAAGTCAAATTCTTCATGAGTTGTTCGAGCTTGGGTTGATGATAATTTGAGAACTAATATTTAGTCGAGCTCTAACTCGAGCTACTTGAGTATCTTGCAAATTGAAAGCTCAAGCTCATCAATACTCAGCTCAATAAACTTTGTAAGCCTGATTCAAAAAAATCAATTGTTAATAAAATTAAATATAAACATCCTCATCCGCACACATGTAATATATAGTATATCATCTTTTTGTTTGAATCAAGCTCCAACATTAAATTAATGTTTGGTTGAGCTCAAACCTTGTTTTAAACATCGAGTATAAGTTGAGTCGATCTCGAGTTTGGCATTGTAGCGGCTCGGGTGGCTCAATTAGAGACCCCTAGGACCCAGCTATGTTGACATCCAATTCGATTAATAAGAGTCTATGTGTCCATTGAAGCGATTAAGAATTCCGATGTGCAAAATTATCAAGAAATCTCATTGCTCAAGATTGGGTTGTGATCTTCGTCACGCAAATTTTAAATCCCCTATAATTTTCAATCCCTATGTTAACCAATAGCTTAGTGATAAAAGCAATTGAACATTAATAAATGTAGGAAATCTTCAAAAGTCACCTTTGCTAGGTCCTAGCTATAATCTCGTGGGGGACGTAGCTTGGCTTAAAAAATCCTTGCCGCAACTTTTCTCCGACAAAATGACACTCCAGTTCTCTCTCCTCAGTTCTATGTATTTGTTTGTTTATTGAAAAGAGGGCTTTTGCGGCAATTTTTGTCACAATATATCTCTAATTTCGAATAAGCATTTGACAATTAAAAAAATCCCTCGGCCGATAAGAAATTTTAAATGTCAAATGTCCCCCTTTACGTTTTTCATATATTAACTTCTTGGAGTGTACATAGAGAGATCCTTGATAATTTCAACTTTTTGGATTAATTGGTAAATCATTAAGTTGCGTCATGCTAGTCTCTCTCAACAAGTTCTTCCTATCATTTAAAAAAAGTTCCACTTTGATTTCTCGCAACTTCAAATCTTAAGAAATTTTTTCAATTTTCCTATGTCTTTTATTGAAAAATTAACCCAATTTCATTCCGATTATCATTATATATCATCAACACAAACTAAACAATCACGATAAATGAATGTCCTCCCCTTTAGTAAATAGGGAATAATAATAAAAATCAACAATTGTTTTTTTTTTTTGTCAGTCCTACTCTATTCCTATTCTACACTCACTCGTACTTTTACTCGCCGGGCGTGGGGAGCGGCCGAAACCCACTTCAAACTTACGCGTCCCTACCCCATCCCCCCTTGAGAAGGTGAGGATTTGAACCAAATCAACAATTGTTAACATCTGAGAAATTAAAAAGGGAAGAAGATCCGTCAGGTTTTTCAGTTCTTGCGTTTCTAGCACTCGGTCACTCTCTGCTTCCTCTCTCTCTCTCTCTCTCCAACCCTCGAGCCGAGCTACACCGCCTTATAGCGGCCTTCGACCGCTGCCGCCACATCTACGCCGCTGGGCCTCCTTGGCGGTCGGCAGCGCCGCCCCTCTCTCCACCTCCTCCGAACAACACCCCCAAAAAAAAAAAAAAAAAAAGCCTAGTTCCTCGCTTCAGTTCTCTGGGATTGCTCGAAGATGGACGAGGACCAGGAGATGGAGAGGTTCTGGATGGACAACGATTACGACGACGGGCAGTGGATCGACGGGGAGTTCTACTACCGGCGCCGGAGGGAGAAGCGCGCCAGACCAAGGACGACGTGCTCTACGGCGTCTTCGCGTCGGGGGACTTCGATTGGGACTACGACGACTCCTCCAAGAGGAAGCGGAGGAAGAACAGGGACCTCCTAGGCAAGGCTGATCTGTCGAAGCCCGTGAATTTCGTGTCCACTGGCACGGTCATGCCGAACAGAGAGATTGATGAGAACTCGAAGAGAGAGAATGAGGATGACGAGTCCGCTGCGGTGGATGAGGATAAGTCGAGCTTGGAGGTCTTGGGAAGAACCAGGAGGGGATTGTGACACCCATTGAAGAAAAGTTGCGTCCTAAGAATATGGTTATGGATTTCAACGACTACAGAGAAACTCCTGTAAAAGCACCTGTTGCCTCGTTGGAGCCAGAGGAAAAAGAAGCCATCACCTGACGTGCCCCGTAAGGAGACGCTTTTGGTCTAAGCAAGCAAAGAAGGCGACGCTGAAAAACAAAGCGATGTATATTACGGCAGAAGAGCTGTTGGCGAAGAAGCAGGAACAGGGCGTTGAAGTTGCGCAGAAGGTACTCGTCATGCGCAGACCTCAGGTTAGGGTGTTAGCAAACTTGGAGAATCTGAATGCGGAAGAGAAGGCGAGGGAGAGTGATGTTCCTATGCCCGAGCTATGCTCGAGCTCCAGCACAATATAAGGTTGATTCTGGACCTGGCTGAGTTGGATATTCAGAAGATCGATAGGGACCTGAGAATGAGGAGGAGAAGTTGCAAGCTGAGGCAGAAGACCAGAAGAAATCTGAATGATGTGAAGAAGATAATGACATTAGACTCGCTAGCCAAGTCTTTTGATGACATGCAAAGAAGGTTTCCTGATGATTATAAACTTTGTAACTTATCCTGCATTGCTTGCTCGTTTGCGTACTCCCTCTGTTTATCAGAGTATTTCAGGGATGGGATCCTCTTCAGAATCCCTCACATGGGTTGGAAGTTGTTTCACGGTGGAAATCTCTATTGCAAGGACAGGAATGTCTTGATATATGGGATTTGGGATCCCCTTACACCCAGTTGGTTTCAGAATTTGTCTTGCCTGCTGTGTGAATATCAGGCATTGACACTTGGGAGGCAAGGAATGCGGAGCCAATGCTTCGATTTCTTGAAGATTTTGTGATCGGTCTTTTCGCATGTGGGCGCAAGTTCAAGTTTGTCAGTTTCTTCTCAAGTGAAGGGCATTTGGAATTCATTTATTTATTTATTTTCATATTAACTGAATGTTGATATGCATGACAAAAGCAAGTATGCTGGCATCTTTGCGTCGCTGTGGCATGACTCTTCCGTAGTCTCTCTCTCGATAAACACAGCAACCGAGCCTCCGGCAGTGGCTTTTCGTCTTAGAATCGGCAACATCCCGGCGCTCTTGAACTCGAACTTGCTCTCCCCGCTGGATAAAGCTCGCTGATTCTCTCCTTTTATCTCTCTTCCTTACGAGAGCTTGATACCTCCTCCAAAGCGCAATCAACGGCAATAGAAATTTGGAAGATAGCGAGAGGATGGGAGAAAATAAAAGCAAAACGGAAATCAAACAGATGAAATTTGGAATGAATCGAAGACAATTCTAGAGTTCAATCGAAGACGGAACGTCCCGGTATTTGTTGACTGTTGATTGAGGAAACTCCGTGGTCAAATTCCGCTGCCACGGCAGCGAGGCGAGCAGCATCTTCAAACCGGTAGCAATGCTTTTTGTGCTTTGATCGGTGCTGGAAGCAACAATCGTCAGAGAGCTCAGTCTCGATGAATCGTTGGTGGGTACTCCGTTCGCGGTTGGATTCTCTCTCTCCAGATTTTCTCTGACCAGATGTTGTTTTGCATCTTTTCCCTCTCTCGCTCCGGATTCTCCTTATTCATCTCCGCCAATTCAGATCTATCTCGCTTCAGATTCCCACAGTGAACGACACTATCAGATACCACATTTTGAGTCGCGGCCACACTAATTCCACTCTGATTCTTGTCGTCGCTTTCCTGTCCTTGCACATGGCTGGACCAGATTTATATGTGGCCGGGCCATCTCGAGCTCATGCCGCCATCGCCGCCAAACCATCATCAAGGGTGTTTCATATCCAATTGAACTTCCGAGTCAAAATTTCGATTCACTCCAGAAAATGTTCTGTCGATTCTTGCTTCTTTCTGTTCGCTCCCACTTCATCGCCATCTTTCGAATTCCTTTGTTTCGCCCATCTATGCCTCATGCGAAGGGAAAGCGGGGCGGTGTTCACTGCTTAAAAGAGCTTTATCTGATTGCCAAGGCTGAGGTTGGATGGATCATCATCATTTGGATAGGATCTGCCGATTCGAAGGATGAGATTCTTCGGGTTCACTCTCGGCACTCCTGCCGGTCCGACGTAGTTTCATCAACCAACCGCAACAGAGGGCAATCTGAGTCATCAAAATCATCCGAAAAGATACGCCAAGCATGAAGATTGGCGGTGGTGAGCACGAAGAGAAAACAAGGAAGAATAAAAAGTCGCGAAGCAGTGGATGGAGATGATTCGGATTTTGCGTGGGGATTGTGGGGAAAACGGGGCAAACAAGGTGAAGCCGGCGGTGGTTCTTTGGATGAGAAGGAAGTAAAGTGTTGAATTTTTTTTTTTAAAAAAAAAGGAAAGAAAAAGAAATAAAAGACGAAAGGAAAATATAGAGAGCCCATGAGAAATCGGTCAAAAGGAAGACTTGCACGAAAAATGTAATTCGTCATTATATCGAGCACCTTCATTGCAAACTCGATCCCTCCTCCACAGTGCAATCGACGGCAATGGGAATTTGGAAGACGGCGAGAGAATCGGAGAAAAACGAAATGAAATAGATATCAGTAAACGTAGTCATTATGTATCGAAATTAATTCTAGAGTAGAATGGGAGATGAAATGAGCTGGTGGTGAGTACGAATATTGACCTGACAGATATCATCATTGTTACAGAATCGTCTCAATCTCGATTTCTCTTTGGGGCAACTCAACGAACACCTTCCCTATGTCCATCTTCATTTTTCAGCAAGTCTTCCTCCATCAGGGTCGTTTCCTATCCGATCGAACTTCCGAGTCCAATTTCGTCATTCCAGTATACGTGCTGTCGATTCTTGCTTTCCTTCATCTCCGCCTTTCGGATTTCAAATGCCGTTGCTCGCGTCCTTCGTTTTGTCTCTCTATGCCGCACACAATGGGGATGTCTGGCTGGTGGATAGGATCTGCCGATTCGAAGGATGAGATTTTTGGATTCACTCTCGGCCCTCCCGCCGCTTCAAGAAGCAGCAAGACTTGCACAAAAGATGGAATTCTTGAGAGGAAGATTCATCCCATAACTCAGCCATCATTTTCTTTTTCTTTTCCTTGAAATAGGCATCAAAAACTCCAAACGACGCCGTCAAGGACGCCAATTGCGTCTCTTCGCTTCAAGTACCTTTATTGGATCTCTCCCTCCATCCCGACGCGCTCCCCGGCTCAGTGAGTTCCAAGTCGCTCCACCATCACCCTCGCTATCTACTCGCCTCGTGATCGATTCCGTCGCTCACTTTCTTTAGAAACTTCGGTGATCCTCTCTCTCTCTCTCTTTTCCTGTCCTTCTTCCGGTTCGAATCATGCATTCGTTTTGTGGATTCTTAGGTGTTTTGACAGAGGTTTGAATCTGGTGTCCTTGAGTGCTGTTTAATGCTGTTGTCGTTTTCTTTTTTCCTTGTTTCCGACCGTGAATCTGAGACCACTTGGAAACGAGCGATGATTGAACTGAAAACGTCCTGAGAAATCACTGCAGTGAGCGAAAGTTGTGCAGAGTTAAGCTCGGTCGAACAGTGGTCCGGTTTCCCTCTATTTTTTGGCATTATATAGTCACTTCTAGATTCAGTTGTGGTGCGAGGGTGACTCGCTAGCCGTTCCTGATCGGTCCTTCGGTTAACGCTTTTCTCTGTATAGATTTCCGAGCGGCTTGGGACTTGGAGATGGGAGTAGCACCGACGAGTTATGACATGGAAGAGGGGACGCTGGAGATCGGCATGGGTGAGCTTTCGGCCCTCTCCGCTTTCCAATTTTTATTTTTTATTTTTTTGGAGCTACGGACAATAAAAATCTGCTGGGATGCTTAAATCTCATAATTAAGTTTTGTCTGTATTGTGGGGAGTAGCTTTGTCTCCTTGTTCGTGGCTTATTATGTCTTTCGCCATCTAAATTTCACCGTACTTGGAATCAGAACTTTAATCATGGGATATTGTTGTTTTCGAGGCTTTCCATATAGCTTTCTCGTTTCTGAAAAGTTTATGCTGCCCTTGTTATGACAACGGTTAATACACTTATTAGTTAGATCTACACAATCTCTATCATTTCATATATATTGGCTGAGAGGTGAGGAATGATTTAGCTCTTGTCCGAGTCAAATGTTTAGCATGCCTTAGTCGCTGGGTCTTGTTATTGGTTGTTCAAACAATTGCTTCGCTACTTGCAGAGTATAGGACCGTCTCTGGTGTTGCTGGGCCGTTGGTTATACTCGACAAAGTCCAGGTAAATTTCACTAGTTATAATTTTACAAGGTTGAGTGAACTCCTATATGGACATGTTGGATTAATTTTATTATATATCAAGGACCAAAGTATCAAGAGATAGTAAATATCCACTTGGAAGATGGAACGACTAGACGTGGGCAAGTCCTTGAAGTTGATGGAGAGAAAGCTGCTGTGCAAGTTCAGTCTAAGTTGCCAGCCTCTTCTTTTTTCCTCTAGCTCTCTTGATGCTGCATTTTTGTTGGTTGGACTGCATTACTTGGGTCACTTTTGTGTGCAATACTTTTCAGCTAATGACCTAGTGAATTCTCTGTCGTTCATTGCAAGCATTAGAAAAAGCATTAGTTTTTGTTTTCCTAACAAAACAATGTTTCATCATTCTGTAGAAATAAAGAGTTAGATTTGTTTTTTCCGTATTTGGGAACTAAATGCTCCTACATGTTGGCAACAAGATTTCACTTGTAGCATGAGAAATAATTTGGCATATGTCTTGGCCTTGGCCTCATGAAAGGCTGTCAAAAGTGCATTGTTTTTCTACCTTTACTAATCTCCAGTTGTGTCAGCATTTACTCTCTTTAATCTTGGATAAATAAAAGAACCTTTAGAAATTTATTGTGGAGTTATCACATTTTTCTTTTAATGCAGGTTCTGAAAACACTTGTGTCCTTGGATACGCTTGGGTTCATATTTAATGGTTCTAGAAAGCCCATTGATAATGGCTCTCCAATTCTGCCAGAGGCTTACTTGGATATTTCTGGTGAGTTGTGTCATTGTGATAGTAATTTTGATTGGCCATGAAGCCATTTATACTCCATGGCACCTATGGCAATCCCAAGAACTTTCTTGTGGTGTCTTATATAATAGATAAACTCCCTCTTTTTTAGGAAGTTCTATAAATCCCAATGAAAGAACCTACCTGGAAGAGATGATACAAACAGGAATTTCCTCCATTGATGTAACGAATTCCATAGCTCGTGGACAAAAGATCCCACCTTTCTTTGCTGCTGGTCTTCCTCATAACAAAATAGCTACTCAGATTTCCGCCAGGCTAGTCTTGTGAAGCGAATGGAGAAGGCTGATGGTATTACCATGATATATGTTGCATCTTTGTTGTATACCAATGTTATAATACCCTGCTCTATGAGTTTTATTGCCTCGATAATTTAAGGAACTACCATTAGTTTTACAGAATTTTCCTACGATTTTGGAGTGCAGGTTCAAAATTCACCTACAATGTATTTTATCGTTTGACTAACTAGCTCCACTATTATATGCTAGACTTCTCAATTGCTAAATGCATTCTTTGTGAAGATTTTTTGTGAAGATTGTTGTTTTTTTGAGAATTCGATGCTATGAGTCTTCATCTTTCTATTCCAAACACTCTCTTTCAATATCATTTATCAAAATGTGCTGCAAATTTATGTAGGATGACGAAGAGGACAATTTTACCAACAATGTTGCCATAGTATTTGCTACTATGGGAGTGTACATGGAAACTGCACAATATCTCAAACGTGACTCGGAGGAAAATGGGTCAATGGAGAGAGTGGCCCTTTTTCCTTAATCTGGTAATATCTAATGAGCTAATAGTTAATTGTCTCGCAGATTGTTTCTTTCTGGCAATTTTTGCAAGTTCGTAGATTCAGTTCGTGACATATATCCTTGCTGATTAAAGGATTGTACGGATGCCTGTATTTCATTTTACGAAGTTTGCTATCTTTAGGCCAATGATCCAACTGTTTAATGCATCATCACACCACGAGTGGCGGTCACAACTGCTAAGTATCTGGCTTAAGAATGTGACACATCTATAGTGATTTTTTTTTTTTTTTTTTTTGGTGATGTCAGAATCTCAAAATTATATCCACTATGGATGAGGATAGGCGGGGCTTGGGGGTCTTGGGAAGAACCAGCAGGGGGTCGTGACTCCCATCGAAGCAAAGTTCTGTCCTAAGAATATGGGTATGGGTTTCAACGACTACCAAAGAAACCCCTGCAAAGGCGCCTGCTGCCTCGTTGGAGCCAGAGGAAAAGAAGCCATCACTTGATGTGCCTGGTAAGGAGAAGCTTTGGTCTAAGCAAGCGAACAAGACGATGCTGAAAAACAAAGCGAAACACATTACAGCAGAAGAGCTGTTGGTGAAGAAGCAGGAACAGGGTGTTGAAGTTGTGCAAAACGTACGCGACATGCGTGGACCTTAGGTTAGGGTATTAGCAAGCCTGGAGAATCTGAACGTGGAAGAGAAGGTGAGGGAGAGTGATGTTCCTATGCGCGAGCTCCAGCACAATATAAGGTCGATTGTGAAACTAGTTGAGTTGGACATTCAGAAGATCGATAGGGACCTGAGGAATGAGAAGGAGAAAGCTCTGAGCTTGCAAGAGGAAAACAGAAGCTGCAAGCTGAGGCAGAACTCCAGAAGAACAACTGAATAATCTAGCAACTAAATTGTGCACATGGAACAGCGGAAGCACAATCACGGTAGAGTCTAATTCCGTTAGTTTGTACCCCACCTGATGATGCCAAATTGCGCTGAGTTAGCAGCATGCGATTGGGGAGGGGTGACCCATAGCGCCGGAGGTGTGCAAGAACATAGCTACATCCGAGGGATCATTGACAACTGTGGACATCGAGTCGAGGCTCGGCTCGGCTCTACGTCGGTCGAAGAGAGTGATTTTGGTATCGGTAGAGTGAAGATTTGCGGTTAGGTGGGGGATGTTGAGCTTGGAAGCAGCGGATTGAGCCCGTCGGTTTCCTTCTTGCAGTGTCAATAGGAGCTTCGGTTTTGAGTCGGAAAGGTAGAACTCGAGCACCTTAGCTGTGTAGAAGGGATTGAGCGGAGCTGCGGTGGCTCGGCAATGGATTACCGCTGGAAACAGGATCGCAAACTGCAAAACGAACACATTTTCCAATAAGAAAACTATCACACCAGTCCCTGCAGATTGGAGATACACATACATATGCAGGATATGCAGACAACTAGTTTGTCAACGTTTAATTTCATTAAAACCATCCATCTCCTTTTGATAAGCGTTGACTTTGTTTTACGATGAATCGATGCTTGTACGTCCCAGAAAACAACCCTTGGACCCGACAGAAAATTCTCTTCATGCTTTTCCCATTTCAATTTGTTTCTGTTCAATTTGCACCACGCGCTCGCAGAAATTTCATGCCTCAGATGCAATTCTTTTCAGTAGAAATCGATGCCATTTCCGTCTCTCTGTTCTCGAAGTACTGTAAAACTCTAAGAAACATCTACCTCTTTCTTTCCCAAGCTATTTCCCAGTCGATGTTTCGCAAGTCATCGATCTCATCATTAGAAATTCATCGTCACCGCAATCTTCCAGATATTGTGTTCTCGAATTTAAATAGCATCATCCGTACTCGCGAACAGACCGAGATGACACAGACATACCTCGATGTTGTTGAGGAAAGTGAGCGCGACGGTGTCGGTGCGAGGCAGTGATGAGCGTGGTGGCGCGGTTGACAAGCTCCTGCAGCCGCATGTGCGTCAGGTCGAGCTCCTCACAGGCGGAGACGGCTCTCTTGTTGGGGAAATCCGACGTTGCCTTCTTCAATAGGTCCGTGAGCTTAAGTTCTCCCATCGCTAACCACAGGGAACGAATCGACGGGAATCGGCTTCAGCCGAAACCAATCCCCGATCGAACTGAAGAGGGGCACCACAATCGCTTGGCGAGACGAGAATGAAGGATCGACAAGAACAGGAATTCGCACGAAGGAGAATGAGGGAAAGTGGAGCGTTCGATGATGGATGAGGAGGAGGGTTCCGTATGCATATGGGATGGAGACGAGACGAAAGGGAGGAAGGGAAGTTGGTACAATTGAGGTGGCTCCACGGCCAGGGAAGGTGGCGATTGAGACTTAACGGATCAAAGGCTGGAGCTAGTCTCACTAATGCCTTCACGAGAAAATATTCAGTAAACTAATGATAGCCACGTAATCAATACATTTGTCCATTTAGTGGATGGCAAGTGGCACTATGGGACCCACTCTATCAGGAAGTCAGCAAATCCATTCTACACGACAAAACAAATGTCGTCCAAGTTTGAGATAAGAAATGAAAACCACAGCATCAGAAAAGGTCATCGCCAAAGGATTAAAATCCAGTCCAAGTTTGGGGCAATGGCAATTCTTTCGCAGATTGTATAAATGCAAAGATCAACGGCGATTCTGACTCTCCATTCTTTGCACGTGCACATGCAGATCTCCCACTCCTTCACAACAGAATACACATTCAAAACTCGATTCTGTTCATATAGAACACTTTTAACTCGAACCAGAGAGATCAGCATGCCATGAGATAGCAATTTTCAGGTCATTATTCAAGCATAGGAGACGAGAATCATAACACCATTTGACAAATGAGCATCCTATTCTGACAAAGTCGGCCATAATAAGGGTTCGATAAATTGAGAACGAATCAAATTTACGTAATATGATTTTGCGGGTTGAGGATTGAATCGAATTTACGTACTGATCTAGTTCGAGCATTTCATCAAACAAGTAATACACATTTTGATCAAGGAGTTCATGCACACGTATACAGCAACAATTGACTTTCATATCACCATGACAATAATGTTAAAGATCAGAAGTTAAAGAAGACTGTGGCAATACAGAGAGACAAAGAAGCTCTGGATATTGCTGATGCTGTGCTCATGGCTATAAGAAAAGTACTGAAGATAGTGGACTTGGGATTGACATGAAGTGAGAGGCTCGACCACATGTGTTAATAAAGCTCGAGAATTAAAAGCAAAATCACGTGCTCTAATACATAAGTGTAGTTATTCTATTTTAGAAATGTAACTGAAGTTGTTGAGTCTGTTTTGATCATCTTCTTCCTCGAGTCTCTTATTCATCTTCATGTACTCTGTTTTCTTTCGAGATGGAAGAATAGAGGAGGAGAAATAGAACATAGAAAGAGAGAGAAAGAGAGGAGAAGAATTGTAGAGAAATGAAAAGCTCTCAGATATATATACTTTTCATTCTTTGATTCAAGGAATACATAATTCTTTCCTTTCATCTACATCTTGAGTTTTGTTCTTCATTTCTTCACATGGTGTCAGAGCTTGCTTGAGAGCTCTAGCTTTCTCTACTATACTACTTGAAGTTTTACAGAGCTTGTGTGATCCAGACAATAGCAAGAAGTTCAAGAGCAGCTTCTTGGTTCTTTTTCTCTGGTTCTTGCTTTGGTAGTAGTCGAGACAGCATATCTTCAAAGTTTCTGAAAATACAGAATGACAGCAAGAATACATAAGTATCCCTTTTCGATTCATGTCAATATAACCAACTTTGTTACAATAAAGTTAGCCGAAGATAATTTCCTACTTTGGCAAGCATAGTTTCACAGGTTCCTACAAAGTCAGGATCTCTTTGGATTCATCAATGGTGCAAGTTGAGATTGAAGGTAATGAAACAGAAGTGGTTAACCTTGATCATACAGATTGGGTGAAAACCGATCAACTAGTTTCATCTTGGATAAGTGGAGCAGTGTCTGAGAACATTTTAAGCTTGATCATCGGGCTAGAGACTTCATATGAGGTATGGCAGACTCTTCGTAACCGCTTTACACAAAAGTCAATTGCAAAAGAATTTGAACTAAGGGGAAAACTGCAAGCATGTCAGAAAAGAGATAGAGCATTGAGTGTTTATATTCGAGAGTTTAAATCCATTTGTGATCAGCTTAATGCCATTGGAAAACTGTTGATGAGATAACCAAGATGTTTGGTGTTCTTGAGGGGTTAGGTTCAGCATATGAAAGTTTTAGAACAACAATGTATTGCCTAAAACCTCAACTAGATTATGATGAAGTTATTTCTCAGCTTGAAAGATTTGAAACTAGGCTACAGACCTATTCTGTAAACCAATATAATCCTAATCTAGCCTACTATGGACAAAGAAAGTCTGTTGCAATCTTGCAAAACTCTAATTTCAGAAATCAAAGAGAAAATAGTTGAGGGGGATATAGCTATGGTAGAGGATGTGCAATGAATAACAGAGATCGTGGAAATGACTATATTGGGACAAGAAGAAATCAACATTATAGAATGAATAATATGAATCTGAATCAAGAAGATCAGGTTAACAAGTTGTCACACAATTGGTCTAACTATGGACAGGGGTTCAGACCATATGCAAATCCTTCTCAAAAGTACCAAGCTACTAAGTCATATCCACCACAAAGTGCAGCTTCTGATAAGAGTATGCAAAATGCAAAAATAGCAAATAATAGTTCCTTAGAATGCCAAATTTGTAAAAGACCAGGACATACAGCACTTCAATGTTGGTATCGTTTTGATAATTCATATCAAGCAGATAAAATACCAACTGCACTAGTAGTAATGCACATTGAAGATTCTCATGGCACTGAATGGTATCCAGATACAGGAGCCACAGCTCATATTACTGCAGATCCCGGTATGCTTCAACATTGTTCTTTATATAGTGGGACTGATAATGTTATGATAGGAGATGGTTCTTGTTTGTCAATCTCATGTGTTGGTAAAGGCTTGTTACATACAAAAACCAACTCTTTACCACTAAATGATGTATTGATAGTCCCTGAAATCAAGAAAAATCTATTTTCTCTTTCAAAATTAATAGATGATTATCCCTGTTCTTTTATTTTTGACAAATATGGGGTATACATGAAGGACAACTGCAATAATACAATAGTGAGGTTAGGAAGGAAAGTTAAGGGACTGTATCAAGTCGACCCTAAAGTCACGAAGTTTTCTTCACTCAAATCCAAAAAGAAGTAGGAGAAGATGTGTGGCATCGAGGCTGGCACATACCAGTTTAAAAACAAGTGAAGTATCGCAGAGCCAGCACCTAATTCAATGCAATTCAAGAACTCAAAGCATATATAGTAGTTGCCGGATTGCTAAGAGTTCAGCTTTACCTTTCCCTCTATCGACTATGCATCTAATATTCCCCTAGAAAAGATATATTGTGATGTTTAGGGACCCTCACCAGTTCAGTCTTTTCAGAAATTTCGTTACTATGTCATTTTTGTGGATAATTTCTCTCGATATAGTTGGTTGTATCCAATGAAACAGAAGTCAGAATTTTATGACATTTTTGTCATGTTCCAAAGGCAAGTGGAGAATCAGTTTGATCATAAGATCAAAATCTTTCAGTGTGATGGAGGAGGTGAATTTACTAGCAACAAATTTTAGAATTATCTACAACAGTGTGGTATTAAACAAAATATTTCCTATCCTTATACACCAAAGTAGAATGGAATCTCTGAAAGAAAGCATCGACATGTGGTTGAGTTAGGAATAGCAATGCTATATCATGCTAAAGTACCATTAAAGTACTGGGTAGATGCCTTCATGACAGCAAATTACATCATCAATCTTCTTCCTACATCAAAGTTACATATGAATTCACCTTACAGTAAATTGTACCAACATAAACCAAGCTATACACATTTAAGGGTCTTTGGATCTGCCTGTTATCCTTGTCTCAGACCATATGCACAACATAAGCTTGATCCAAGATCTCTTACATGCATATTTTTGGGATACAATAAAAGACATAAAGGATATCGATGTCTTTCGCCCACTAATGGACATGTCTGTATTAGTTGTCATGTGGTGTTTGATGAAACAATTTTTCCTTTCACCAATCGACTAACAACTGAGTATAATCAAGGTACTGATTTGTACAAACAGTGGATAAATGGTGTGACTTTTCTAGGCTCCATCGCTACAGAACAAGTCAAGCCTAAGTCCAATGAGCATACGGGACATTTGCAAGATACTAGACTAGTGCAGAATATCCACACTAATGCATAAGATCCTGTTGTAATACCACATGTGCATACAATTCCTGAGGACCCAGTATGTTCTATTCAAGCACCCACTCTGCCACCAGAGATCAATATAAATCAAGCACAAATCAGCTCCTCAGTCAATACACAAGGTATACTGTCTGTTCATCCTATGCAAACCAAACTCAAGTTTGGAATTGTTAAACCAAATCCTAAATATGCATGCTTGGCTGAATATAAAGTTCATGTTGAACCAAAATCAGTCAAATCTACAGTGGCAGACAAAGGCTGGTATCAAGCGATGCAAGATGAAATGGATGCCTTATATACAAATCAAACTTGGGAATTAATGCCTCGAACTGATCACATGAATGTCATAGGGTGCAAGTGGTGTGTTTAAAACTAAGCTTATAGCAGATGGTCAGCTTGATAGACTCAAAGCCAGACTAGTAGCTAAGGGGTTTCATCAAGAAGAAGGTGTTGATTTCACAGAGACCTTTAGCCCTGTCATTAAACATGCTACTATTTGAATTGCTCTCTCTGTGGCAATGACAAAGCATTGGCCAATTCATCAGCTTGATGTTAAAAATGCCTTCCTACATGGAACTTTGAATGAAATTGTGTATATGCAACAACCATTAGGTTTCACACATCCTCAGAAGCCTCAACATGTGTGTCTGCTTAAGAAGTCATTGTATGGCCTTCGTCAAGCACCACGAGCCTGGTTTGATAAATTCAGTAACTTTCTACTTGAAAATGGATTTTCTTGCAACACCACTGATCACTCATTATTTGTGTTTCATCATGGCTCGAAACCATCTTTATTCTTGCTCTATGTAGATGATATTGTGCTTACTGGTAGCTCAGCTCAGTTGCTTTCCCACTTGATTCAACTACTGAGTCTTCAATTTCATATGAAGGATCTTGGCCTTCTGCATTACTTTCTAGGAATTGAGGCTAAACAAACTTCACAAGACTCATTTCTTTCTCAAACTAAGTATGCTCTTGATCTACTTACTCGAGCTAATATGAAAGACTGCAAACCCATTTCTACCCGTCTATCATTACGGTTTGCAGTCATGACAACTGATGACATATTATTGCAGAATCCACTTGAGTATCGAAGTCTTGTTGGTGGACTTCAGTATCTCACTATAACTTGTCCAGATATTGCTTATGCCACAAATCTCCTCTGTCAGAAGATGCAGCAGCCCACATTAGGAGATTTTCACAAACTGAAAAGGGTTCTTCAATACATGAAAGGAACTATTGCTCTTGGTCTAACCATTCACTCCAACAGCTCCTTGCACTTGTATGGTTTCTCTGATGTTGATTGGGCAAGGTGCAGCACTACCAGGTGATCTACCACTGGTTTTTGTACGTATCTTGGCTCAAATCTTATTTCTTGGTCAGCAAAACGACAATCCACAGTCTCTCGTTCCTCGACAAAGGCTGAATATCGAGCTTTGGCTTCAGCTACAGCTGATCTTACATGGGTCAATTTTGTACTTCGAGATATTGGAATTGGTTTATCTGCTCCAACAACTCTCTTTTGTGACAACAAGTCAGCTATTGCTCTCACACTTAACCCTATTCTACATGCTCGCACAAAGCATATTGAAGTAGACTATCATGATCAATGAAATTCCTCTCCTTAAGGTCAATAGGAATCAATCCACAATTGATTGCTTGAATACTAATTTAAACAATGTCTCAGATGAACTTGCTTTATATCTTTCAATACTTCCATCACTCTTTTTAACTTTTGTAGCGGGGCATATCTGGACTATCTGCCTTGACTAGTCCTATGGATTTTATTATATGTTTGTTGACATATGACATAAGTACTCACCGCTTTCATGGCCCCTCTATGCTTTTGTCCACAGGAAGCACCTCATCGTTCTTAAAATAAATATTTCTTGTACGTGATTCGACAATCTCGAAGTTGGATTCGGGCACCGGTGCTCTGTCCGCATCCGTTTTTCATTCGACACCGCATGTTGCTCATGCATGCAGTACAATCCATATAGCACAATGCCCCGTTGCATGCTCTGTGGCCGTAACAAGACTCCTCGCCGTCTTCGGACGTGGGAAGCCCATCCACCAATGTGCCTTCTATAGAGTTTGAGCTTCGTGGATTTCTTCGCCAATCTCACGTATGATGACGTTTGCTTAAAGACTAATATTTTGTTTTGACTCTATTGAACAATATTATTTGTTTATTTTTTTTTTTCACTCAAGGACTCCAAGAGACAAAAATCTACACTTCAGGAATCCCTGGAACATAAGGTTTTGCATTTCATCAAGTAACTTCAATAGTTTGTCTCGACATTTTCTGTGCTAAGCTAATTTCACATTCAATATGGAATCCATCTAGAATGTAATAATCCCTCCTACTATATGTGGGAATATCTTAAGAGTTGCATTGTACTAGATGGTCAATGTGGTCGATGATACAAAATGTGCTAGGTATAAACAGCCAATCTACCAAATTAGTGTGCCAATGATTTTTTCTGTAAGTCGGGTAAATATCATATGTAGTTATTTTATATAATAAAGTCACTAACTTTAATTTCAATTGCCCAATGCACTAACGCTATTTTCTTTTCCCATATGCAATTGATGCATTATGAAGACTTTTTGAACAATTTTTCTAGGCAATATTGACATGGTAGTCTTACATGTCTAATTGGAGATCCCGTAATGATCATAGGATGCCACGTGAGTCTCAATTAAGAAAAAGCCAAAAAAAAAAAAAGTTCAAAAAAAGAAAGGGTTACATGGCCCTTGTGTAACGAGGAGAGGTTCTCAAGGCACAACTGGATCTGCAGGAAGCTAAAGTCATCATGAGTATCTAAATCCTTTTTTATCCCCATTGGATTTTCTAAAAATCTTTATAATCAAGTATGTAATGACTTTTCGATTCAATTTTTCCCCACAAATTGATAAGTCTCAATAAGCAATTGTAAAATCATGAAAAATCCAGTTGCCATAAATGAACCAAACTGACACAATGGTAATTTCATTACATATTTTACTCTCAAAAGCGTTGGTTTATTTGCTAAAATAATCATTATTTACCGAAGCTTGCCCCCACTAAGAAAAATTTCTAGATACATTCATGGATTGGCCATAATTTGGTTGGATTTCGATTAGTTACAAATTCTGGAGCCCATTCACCAATTGAAATAAAAAAATTCAATGACCAATAGCAAAAATGTGCTATATAATTCAGTTATTGCTACCGATTTCTCATCTACCGTTCCCTTTTAACAAATTTGAATGCCTAGCCTCACACGATCAAGCATCCACAAAATTCCCATCAATCCATCTCCTTTTTCCCTTCAACTGAGCGGCCACTCGTAGCCGCAGTCTCCGCAATGAAAACCTGCTAAATGGCGTTATGCGATCTTATGAGGCCATTTTGGCTCAGTCTTTGAAGGTTGAGCTAAAAAATTTCGGAAATAAATATCTGAAATCATTTGATATAGGACTACACGGTCATGCTTCTACTTTGGAATCGTAGGCAACTATTAGTTTTTGAATTTGTTCGCCGGAGAGATGAGCTACTCATGTATCCATCTTTAATTATTGTAGTTTCCGCTACAGGCGAAGGGTAGAGACTAGATTATTGTTGTTGTTGTTGTTGTTGTTGTTGTTGTTGTTGTTGTTGTTGTTGCTGCTGCTGCTGCTGTTGCTGTTGTTGTTGTTGACGGTCTGCTTCTACTTTGGAATCGTAGGTGACTATTAGTTTTTGAATTTGTTTGCCGAAGAGATGAGCTACTCATGTATCCATCTTTAACTAGTGTAGTTTCTGCTACAGGCGAAGGGTAGAGACTAGATTATTGTTGTTGTTGTTGTTGTTGTTGTTGTTGTTGTTGTTGTTGTTGTTGTTGCTGTTGTTGTTGTTGTTGTTGTTGTTGTTGCTGTTGTTGCTGTTGTTGATGTTGTTGTTGGTGTTGTTGTTGCTGTTGTTAACGGTCTGCTTCTACTTTGGAATCGTAGGTAACTATTAGTTTTTGAATTTGTTCACCGGAGAGATGAGCTACTCATGTATCCATCTTTAACTATTGTAGTTTCTGCTACAGGCGAAAGGGTAGAGACTAGATTATTGTTGTTGTTGTTGCTGTTGTTGTTGTTGCTGTTGTTGCTGTTGTTGTTGTTGTTAACGGCCTGCTTCTACTTTGGAATCGTAGGTAACTATTAGTTTTTGAATTTGTTCACCGGAGAGATGGGCTACTCATGTATCTATCTTTAACTATTGTAGTTTCTACTATAGGCGAAAGGGTAGAGACTAGATTATTGTTGTTGTTGTTGTTGTTGTTGTTGTGGTTGTCGTTGTTGTTGTCGTCATCGTTGTCGTTGTTGTCATTGTTGTTGTCGTTGTTGTCATTGTCGTTGTCGTTGTTGTGGTTGTCGTTGTTGTCGTTGTCGTCACCGTCATCGTCATCATCGTTGTTGTTCAAATTGATTGCAAAATCTACAAATGCTCATAGAAAATCAACACTTTTAAAAGAAAAAATTTCTTAAAATGATCGCTTGTATCACTTAGCATAATGAATGTGATGAAAATATTTTCATCATTAATGATAATCTATAGATATAGATTGTTACTAATAATAAGAATATTTTATGTTGGTTAATCGGTTAATTTTCTTAATGTTTCATAATTGTTATCCACAAGATGGGTACCGTAATTCTCAGAGGGACGTTTGAGTCATTTGAGGAGGAAAGCAAGAACGGTACGTAGCATGCACATTTTGAATTTAATATGCATTTATTCAAATATATAATAATATATTTATATTTAATTGACAAGATCATGTAATTTTTCATGCAACCAATATAAACAAATATGGCTGGTCAATTTCGTATATGACTGATCGGTGTAAGAGTTTTCCTAATGTTGACTATATTAATTGATATTGTAATTTACCGTTTTATTACGGTCGGGGTTATC
Organism: Eucalyptus cloeziana; assembly: GCA_014182715.1. Classification (NCBI taxonomy): domain Eukaryota; kingdom Viridiplantae; phylum Streptophyta; class Magnoliopsida; order Myrtales; family Myrtaceae; genus Eucalyptus; species Eucalyptus cloeziana. The sequence continues at coordinate 7,394,870 of CM024640.1, forward strand.
AACACTTTTAAAAGAAAAAAATTTCTTAAAATGATCGCTTGTATCACTTAGCATAATGAATGTGATGGAAATATTTTCATCATTAATGATAATCGATAGATATACATTGTTACTAATAATAAGAATATTTTATGTTGGTTAATCGGTTAATTTTCTTAATGTTTCATAATTGTTATCCATAGGATGGGTACCGCAATTCTCATAGGGACGTTTGAGTCATTTGAGGATGAAAGCAAGAATGGTACGTAGCATGCGCATTTTGAATTTAATATGCATTTATTCAAATATATAATAATATATTTATATTTAATTGACAAGATCATGTAATTTTTCATGCAACCAATATAAACAAATATGGCTGGTCAATTTCGTATATGACTGATCGGTGTAAGAGTTTTCCTAATATGGACTATATTAATTGATATTGTAATTTACCGTTTTATTACGGTCGGGGTTGTTTGTAGCAATTAGCAAGTCGTACATTTACCATGGTATCACCCAAAGCTGCGGATAAATAAATACAGCTTCGATTATTTTGTGCAAAGAAGCAGGAAATGAGAAGCCGAGAAACACTGGAGCTATGCCAAAGCTTGATGTGAAGATCGCCAACGCAGTTCATGTTTCTCCGGCGAGGGAAACGTTTGGCGGGCTCTACGCTCTCTCAAACCTCGACCAGACCTTCCCGTTCGTGGTTGAGATCGTGTTCGCCTTCAATGGCGAAGGGAGAGGAAGGTGTTCCGCCGCGATTGAGACAATCAGAGAGTCACTGGCCAAGGCATTGGTCGAGTTCTATCCATTCGCGGGCAAACTTGTCATGGGAATCGACGGGAGGATGGCAGTGAGATGCACTGGAGAAGGTGTCCCATTCGTCGAAGCGACATCGGAGGATGACATCGCAGCGCTGGGCGATATCAGCACCATCAATCCCGCCATGCTGCGAAAACTCGTGAAGCACAGCGATGGAGCCCCGACCATATTGGAAGCACCTTTGCTTTCGGTGCAGGTAAATACTCTAGAACATGTTGGTTGTACTGATTCTGGCGTGCCCTTGCATTAGTTCATTGATGAATCATATATTAGACAGATTGTACGAGAATTATGGCTACTTTGTGCGAGATTTTTCTTTTGGGACAAGATAGAAGGAGCAACATAGTGCTTTTGAACAATTTATCTAACAGAAATAGATCATTTTTGCACTGCTTTTTCTTTTTATCATTCATCTGCTTGCGGAGCAGCATGTTCTTTTGGACTCGTGCAAGGGGATTTAGACGTTCCAAGACTGACATACACATGAGTAGCTATCCACTTACAGTTTATCATGAAATCTAGGTGACGACGTTCAAGTGCGGAGGGATCGTCGTTGGCATCGTTATGAATCACGTCCTCGTCGACGGGAAAGCCCTCACGGACTTCATAGCTTGCTGGAGCGACCTGGCTCTAGCCAAGCCACCATCAGTTCTCCCCTTTCTTGATCGATCGGTGTTGCGCCCGAGGCAACCTCCGCGCGTCGATCTCCCCCACCACGAGTATGCTCCGAGAGACTGGCGGCTTGGACTCGTTGTCGACCCCGAAACCAAGCCCCTCGTTTACAGATCGTTCTGCTTCAAGCCACACGCTCTCATTCAGCTCGGGAAAGCGGCAAGAATCGCAGCCTGAATGGCTCTTCCGTAGTCCCGACGACCTTCGAAATCATATCGGCGCTCGTGTGGATCTCGCGAACCAAAGCTCTCGAAATTGGTCCTCATGAGACGACGAAGCTTCTCACTGCAGTTGACAGCCGCCCCAAGTTTGACCCCCTGCTGCCGAGTGGCTACTTCGGGAACGGCATCGCTTTGTCCTGCGCTGAGTGTAGTGCTGGCGAATTGACCCGCAAGCCCTTCTCGTTCGCTGTCCAGATCGTGCATGAGGCCCTCGCATCTGTCACCGAGAGTTACATAAGGTCGGCCATCGACCACATCGAGCTGAACAGGGTCCTTATTGATTGCGAGGGCAACGCTTGCTGCATCAGCAAGTTGAGCCGACTCCCTCTCTACAAGATGGATTTCGGGTTCGGGAGGCCATTCCAGGTGGCGCCGGCGACAATCCCTAACAACATCATCTATGTTGCTTCCCAGAGCAGGGAGAGTGATGACTTGGTTGTGTCCCTGGGGCTTACTAGCAATGCCATGGATGTTTTCTCGAAGTTGATTCAGCATGAGCTCACGCTGAACGTTCTAGTCTCATCTGTGGATATGAGTATATGAAGCTTAGTTTTCGAGCCCCTGGTTTTAAGTAGGACTAGCGCAATGGTGTTGCGCTGCTTGTGCCTCGTTGTTTTATATGATATGCTTCCATCAATAAAGTGTTGTACTTTCCAAAAAAGGGAATCTTATAGATACAAATGTCAATTTATGAAACAGCGCCCACAGCGTACACTAGTAATATGAGAAAAAGTTTCTAGGCGTGTAGTTTTGTACACCATTGATATGATATTAAGAGTAAATTAAGGGCATATGAGGCCATTTGTGTGAGAAAATATTAACTGCACAAGTTGTGGAAGGAAAAGAAAGTGAAAAAAAGAAAATAAAAAAGAAGGGAGAAACGGCAAAGAAAAAGAGAAATGGAGGTGCGAGTCTGCAAGAGGAGAGAGACGAGGAGAGAAAAATTTGACAAATGGGCCATTCGTGGACATGTCGCTTAATAGATGGGCATCTACTTTGTGGTGCTAGCACAACTTGTGTAGCTAATATTTTTCCTTAATTTCGAGTAAGACTAGCATAGTGATGTTGCACTCCTCATGCCTATTGTATCTTATGACATGCTTCCATCAATGAAGTGATGTACTTTCTAAAAAAAAGGAATCTTATAGATACGATGTCAATTTATGAAAGAGTGGTCATAGCATATAGTACCGCAAGGAAGTTTTACACAGGTAGTTTTGTATACCATTAATATGATATCATGACAAAATTAAGGGCAAATAGACAATTCATGTAAAATTTTTCTTTACACAGGTGGTGTGCGCGCTATTTTTCTTTGTGAAATAATGGGTTTGTGTTGAGTGTTTGGTAAAGTGCCATTTTCACTATCTATATATCTTTAGCATCAGGAAGAGTATTGTTGGGTTGTCATCATCCATGTTGGGTATTCATTAATATACAAGTGTGAGCGTACCATAGAGAAAAATTCCCTATCAGGTAATTGAAGAGGGATTGAGCAATTAATAAATTTACTAGACTTATAATTTATTGATTTAAACTCTTAAATAAAGGTGATTTACTAATATGATTTGTTGATGGGTTCATATTCTTGAAAATCTACTCTCCAAGATAAGTTTTATTCTTTCCAAGAGTTTTAGAATTTTGAGAACCAAAGAGATATAGCTACAATTGTCCATGTGCTGCTATTGAACAAAAGGTCCAATATTCATATTGTAGGGAATGCTTCCATTATTCCCAAAATAAGTAATTTTAATGATTAATACCCTACAAAGCATGAATTGCATTATATATGTTTAATGAGAGACTAACATTAATTCCTCGTTGTGAATTTTCGATTTTATAAAACCAGGAGTATAAGTGGAACTGGGTCTTCAAAGTCAATTTCTCCTTTTAATGCATCTTGTATTAAATAGATAAATACATGGAACCCATATTGCATGAAGACCTGTCGACACTCGCACACATAAAAATAGGCATGCTCTAATCGTTTTATTAAACCGTCCATGCTTCAACTGTTGAAATTCTGCAAGTGTGTGTCTTTCACTTTTTTGGATTTGATGTACACATTTTAATATGACATATTGTTAGGGTTAATTAGGATATTTCTTTTGATTATCCTCATCTCTCAAGATAGCGCTTATATTTTATTTTGATTATGCATATCTTTGATTGTTATTTTATTTTAGATAGTCATTTAATAAAGCCTATCTTATGTTCTCTTCTTCTACACACATTAAAATACATAGAAATTTCACAATTATTTCTTCCCATTTTTTTATATTTCAAGTTATACCAAAAGTGATGATGATAATGATTTTTGTAATATTTTAATAAGTTTTATGACATTTCTTTTTTCTTTTTCCTTCATAGGATTTCCAGCCAGTGAGATAACTAGGGCCCCAACAACGGTTATTGACTCTTGCTGGCAATAGGCAAAGGCTTTGTTCTCTCTCTTGGATTTAGGCGAGGGCCCACAATGCCCTTGCCCTCAGGCTAAGAGCAGAAACATATAATAAAAAAGACAAATAAGGGGTTTTAAATAATTTGAACTCAAAAAATCTTCCTTCGATACCGTGTATGATGTTGTGAGACTTTTCTTGTAGTGTTATTTTAGAATGAATCACTTAAATCTCCAACTTAGAAAGCCACAAATATTAGGGGCATGCAATTAGACGTATTCAACCTTGGAACCAGCTCATCTTGGTCGGTTCATACAAGACTGGTTTAGTGCCTTTGTAAAAAATGTGGAAATTGACTTTGGTAGGTTTGGTTTCTAAGCATTGTAATGGTCGGTTCTACCCAAGAACCAAACTTGTCAAGGCTGGTTATAGGGTATAACTGTCAAAACCAACACAAAATTTGGGAACTTTTTCGCATGACTCTCTCTCTCTCGCTCTCTCTCTCCAATAAGATAGTTTCCAAATTACTAGACTGGAAGTTACTCACTTTGTAACCAATCACCTTAATACATACATACATACATACATACATACATGCATACATACATACATACATACATACATACATACACATACATACATACATACATACATACATATCCACGAAAAAAGACACCATCATGGTCCAGTCCCTTTGCATCTCAATAGATGTTTTCAATGACAAATGTTGACACCTAAAATTTCTATTAAAGGGCTTCATATTTTTGTAACCAAACTAGGGCAATCATTGGTTGAATTTGGCCAAACAAATGATAGAGTAATTATAGCCACAATATGTATTGCCGGTCATCAAGGGGATTTGATCGTGATCAACACATGAAAAGCAAGAAATTTTTGCTATTTTGGTCATGCTTTTTTCACTCCTTTGGCTTAAAGACTCCATTTTATTAGTGTATTGACGACATTACCTCTTATTTGGCCCACCATTTAGCATGTTTCAATTAAAATTTACCAAAGAAAGTAGTTCCCCTCTTTTTGTTGGTCAAGTGAAGTCAATCCTTTTGTTTTATTTCTTTTTCTTTTTCTTTGCGGTCCCCCTTTCCTTCTTACTCACTTCTCTCTGTTCTCTTTCATACAGTGGATCCTCTTGGTGTCTACCAACAACGATACCATTCGGTAGAGCATTGTCAATCAAGGGCTGGTTGAAGGTTTTCTCGTTTTGGTGGAGTCGTAGTGCTATGGAAAAGAGGGAGATGAAATTGAGTTTGGTGGGTAGAACCTAGTCAATATGCAAGGGAGCACATGTTTGATCCTTCAACCTGACAAAAAGGGTATGGGTGGTGTTCTCATTATGGCAAAAGCAAGCGGATCTTGTGCCGACATTTCTTCAGCATTCACAGACACAGGGTCCTCGCTAATTGCTCCAACGGTGAGTATTTGACTGTCATCACTAAAGTCAACTAAGCTATTGGAGCCTCCGGTGTTATGAGTGAGAAATGCAAGGCTGTAGTTGCTCAGTAAGGAATACCATTATTCATATGTCTTTTAGCAAAGGAAGTGCCACATTATATATGCTCAGAGATTGGACAACGAGGACCCACATAAGAGGACGACGGAGAGAGTTCACCAAGAATACATATTATAGACCAGAAAAGAAATTATGGGCAACGCACAAGAGATACTCATGACCAGAAAGCACCAACCCAAATATTTTAATTTTTATCACCATCTTTGATCACGAAAGCCATCATCAAGTCATTTCTATTCCTATTGATTTTTTGAGTTGTTCGTCTGTTCAGATTTTTCCTCTCCCATTTTGTCTGTTGGTTTCTTGGGTCTTTGAACCGTTTAAAGCCTATTCGCCTCTATCTATACGTAGCTTGGTGGCTGCCTTGCCATTATCATCACTAGATCTTTAAATTTGCACACCACTGCAGGACAAGCCATTGATATCAATCCGTGGTTTTGCTGTAGAAAAAGGTTACATTTTGTCTTGAATTATTTTCGATTAAGTAAGTTGGACATCAAGAGCATCCTTGCCATTAGACGCAAAGGCGTGGAAAGAAGAGAATTGTCTGTAATGGAAAAGATAAAAAAAGAAAGCAAAAGAAAACAGAGAGAATTGTCTGTAATGGAAAAGATAAAAAAAGAAAGCAAAAGAAAACAGAGAGACATCAATTTGACTTGGTGGGCCACACAAGGATAATGTGATCAAAGTATTGTAAAAGGGAGTGTTTGAACTGAAGCATGGTTGAAAAGAGCACCATCCATTTAAAAGAATAGGATAGTGAAGTTTTAACCAAGAAATTAAGTGGAAATTATAAATCCAATTTCAGCCACTTTAGCAGAGCAACTTTCAGAACTGAATTGATATATCCCATTATTTCGCCCTCTTATAGGAGACGGAGATCACGATTTTTCTGGAAAAGAGAGGGCTAAAAATCCGTGAGTTTTAGGGCATAAACAGAGGAAGTCTTCTGCAGAATAAAAAGGCGGGGACACGCACTCACGGGGGATTACCGCATAAAAAGAGAGCGTAGAGAGAAGGAGGGAGCACGGTACTGAGGGATACATGTTCAACCAGAAGATACTGGCTGCATCATTCACGTTGCCATTATCGTGGGTCCATCTTGTTAAGGTGCATGTGTGAGTTTTGTTAGAAAAAAGTCCCACGTCGGAAAATTGGTCTGGTATAGAGTGGTTAATGTATGATAATTGGCTCGTAACTCATCGACTTAAGCTTTGAATGAAAATACATTGAAGAATTGGTATGGTGTAGAGATGTTAATGTATTATAGTTGACTTATAACTTATTGGCTTAAACTTTTGAGTGGAAGTTGATCTAATTGGATAGATTGACGAGCTCAAACTTGGGCCTTTTCTTGGTAATCTCCCAGCTGAAGTATCTTTGCTGCGCACTCCCAACATATTATCTCAAGCCATTATGTTGCCTGGCTGTTCTTGAATTTGATAGCCCAGACAGACGGCAGTAGCGACAAGGCATTGTTGATTTGTTCCCTCTTAATCCTCAGCGATAATGCAATTTGTCCAGGTGTGGATACTCAGGCTCTATTTATTTGGCAGAAAATAAAATCACTTAGGCACTACATCACATGTGAGCAAATCTCTATTTATTTTGCAGAAAATGAAACTACTTAGGCTCTAAATCACATGCAAGGCATAACTAGAAAATTTATGAATACTTAAGTATTCAAACCTGGACAACACGTATGGAAAATATGTTGGTAGTGCGCGGCCAAGGAAGTGGTTGCCTGAATAACCGCGCAGGGGAATCAACAGTCTCGAAGTGGTCGATGCCTTCAAGAGGATGGCAGCGATTCGTTGTCTTGATCAAATTCAAATTGACGGACACAACTTCGCTGTGAGGACAAGGACTAAGAGGGAACAGATCGGTGTAGGTGACTACGATGCCTTGTTGCCGAGGAACTGCTTTATGGGCTGTCAAACTCGGGAACAGCCCGGGCAACGTAGTGGCTTGAGATAGATCAGTCTAACCACGTGTATCCCCGATCTTTCAGAGTGTTTTATTTGGTGAAAGATGAATGATTTGAAAAATATATATTTTTTTAAAATGATCATTTATATCGATTACAAAAATGAGTAACAAAAAGAATGATTCCATTTTTTACGTAAACATTTGTATATGAATTTTTGTCGATGATGAAAATATATTTCATCAAGTAATTATTTCAAGGGATGAAAATGATTATTTTTAGAAAAATATTTTCCAAATTATTTAATTTCTGTGAAACAAACAGAGTCCTATTGCGGTGAGCATAGTCCTTAATTTATGGCCTGAAATTTAGGGATGAGCATGGTCCCGATCTAATATAGGCTGGTCGGTTCTAAACAGTTCTCAGTTTCCAAAATGGAAACCAACAATAACTAGTCTGATTCTCGATTCTGCAAAGAAACCAGACTGGACCAATATGCCTTAATTTTCCTTTTTTTTTTTTTTTGGTGTAATTTTCTTCATCTAATTTTCTAAACTAGAGCCGTGTAAGTGTGCATCGGTGGTTTTTTCTTGTTCTGTTTTTATTGGGTGTTTTCACTTCTCATTCTATAATGCAATTTTTCCGACGGAGAAGGTTGTATATTCACCGGCTTGCACTATATATAAGTTGACACGAAATTGAAATCTTATATAATCTCTTTCTAATGTCTTGAAATTTAAATATATATTTTTTATATTCATTTGTGAAGAGAAAATCATATAAATAGAAGTAAAAAATAACTGATAAATTGTGAAAAACATTTAAATATTTGGGGCAAATTTTTGTGGCGGTACCCACCCACACTTGCTTTAACTCTTATTGGCAGGCAATAGCGATTCTCTCGGGCCGTATATTAACTTAGAACCCAACAAAAGTGAGTCGAACTAGACCGCGACTCAAACCACAATTAGCATGACGTAGTCACCTTGTCGTATTGATCCGTCTAGAGATGATTAGTTCTAAGGAGCGTCAATTCTCACCTTGAAATCTGGAAGTAGAATAGATGGAATTGGTTCTCAGTTTGTGGAATTGAAAACCGGCCCATCTGATCTAGTTCAGTTCTTAGGTCGGTCCAGGAACCAATGATTTCTTCTCTTTTTATTTTGGTTTCTTCTATTCCCAGCAAGTGGGAGTTTCCCAACAGTAAAAGGAAAAAGTTATCTATAGTCGGTCCCAATCCAACCTGCTATTTCCAAGTGCACAATGGTTCCCGGTGAACTGACCCTACCTAGTTTGGTTCCTAATTCTAGAGTGGGAACTAACTCATCCTGTACCCTTACTAAAACTCACGAATTTTTAACTGTCTCTTGTCCAGAAAAATCCCCCCATACTCGGGCGAAATATGCAGAATATTTCAATTTTATTCTGCTGAAAGTTGCTTTCCTAAAGTGGCTGATATTTGAAGTTGTAGTTTTTACTGAATTTCTTGGCCAAAACTCCACTTTCCTATTTTTTGAATAGCTTTTTTTTTTTTTTTTTTTTTTTTGCTTTTCATGTGCTCATCACGATCAAATACCTTAGACGGCCGGCAATACATATTGCAAATAAAATTGCTCTTTTATCCCTCATTTGGTTGGCCACACTCGACCAATGATTCTCCTAGTTTAGTTACGAAAATGTGAAGTCAGTGTCAACAATTGTCATCAACCGAAAACCTAAGGAGTCGCCGTTGTCGCCTCTCTCTCCATCCCATACGCTGCCCAAGTGGTTCCGGAATCGGACAGTCCATACGATTGTTCCTTAGTGACGAGGGGCGGTCGTCCTCTATACCGATCTGTTCGCTCCAAGTCCTAGTCCTCACCAAAAAGCTGTGTCCATCCGTCTGAATCTATATTAAGACAACCAGTTGCTACCATCCTCCTGGAGACATGGCCCGCATCAAGATTGTCGATTCGCTTGCACGGTCGTTCAGGCAACCGACTTGTTGAGTGCAGTTTGTCATACGTGTTGTCCAGATTTGGATACTTAATGATTCGTGAAATTTTCTCGATATGTCTGCGTGTGATGTTGGGCCTAAAATGGGTGCTTTTAGATATGTGAAATCTCTTGGATGCTTCAGTGGTCCTAAAGTGTTTTTGATACCCATTTGAGTAGTGATGTTGATATTCAGAATTCAGATCACGTGCATATTAAAAATTTATTGACCGTCAATCATTGCTGTGCCTAATTTTGCGCTTAATTTTGTTTTTCCTCCTGTTTTGATTGTCTGAGGTGAAAGTAGGAAAAAAAGAGGGTTTCGTTTTTCCTGTTTGGTTGTCATTAGGATGCATTTCATGTGATAAAAATAAGTACTCTTTTGCATGCATCTTTCTTTTATTAAAAAAAAAAAAATAGAAAAACTGAACATAAAAGTGCTTTCTTGCATGTCATTTGCTCATGATTGTTCAATTGCATAATAGGATGAACATTGCCTTTTACATTGACAATGTTTCCTGGTTCATGGATTGCATGTTTATTTATTAGATACTCTGCATATTGGAAACTGCCTCTTGTATATTTGCATATCTAGAAAATTTATATCTACGCATCTAACTGTAATCTCATTTGTACATGTCTAGGATTTTGCATATCTTGTATATTGGGATAGGATCTCGCATTATATTTGTGCCATGACTACTGCCATTTTAGAATAACTAGGATGTATTTTGCATGAATAATTGAATTAGTGCAGATCCAGGATATCTAGCATGCATTATTTAATATCCATATTCGCACGTTTCTTTCTACAATCACATGTCATAAAATGAAAATATAAAAAAAATATCATATCTTGCATGCTAGTAATTTTAGATTGCATCTTCATTAAAAAAAAAATCACAAAAATATGTCTAGGAGTGCATTTAGGGGAATTTGAATATTCATATTATACCAATTGATTCATTCTCTTAGTATTGCATGGCATTTTAGATTGCATTATTTTAAATTCAATTTCCATGTTTAAGGTTCATTTCAGGAAAACACTTTATTTATTATATAGAATGACATAGCATATCATAATTGCATATTCACTTCCTTTTGTTACGTTCGTCTAAGCCTATTTGTGTACTTTTAGACTTTCCATTTACTACTCACGGGGTTTAAATCCCGAGGCGTAATTAGGGGTGATTGGTTTTCGGGTTGGGTCTATTACTAAAATTGGAATTGGAATTGGATTGGTTTGTCCTAGTCCGAGTTAGGGTTTTGGCAATTCCATTTTTTTTTTTCTTTTTACTCTTTACAAGGAAAGGAAAAATTTAAAAGAAATAACATAGTAGTTTGGCCCGATCTAGGTGGTTTCATTCTGTACTTAGAATTGGAAACTGCTTAGAACCGCTCAGTTCGGTCTAGTCTAGTCCGGTTGTCGGGCTCGGTCCTAGGCGTAAGTAATAACAAGGCTATAATTTTTGCCCAACACAGCTCAAGGTTTTATCACGTGTGAATATGGCAGTTTAAACAATGCAATCTAGATATCCTAGATGTGCACTAAAACAATCATTCATGCAAAATCCATCCTAATTATTCTAACATGATAATAGTCATGACACAAATATTATGCGAAGTCCTATCCCAATATGCAAGATATGCAAAATCCTAGACATGTACAAATGGGAATACAATTAGATACGTAGATATAAATTTTCGAGATATGCAAATACACAATAAGCAGTTTCCAATATGCAATATCTTATAAATTTACATGCAATCCATGAACCAAGAAACATTGTCAATGTAAAAAGCAATGTTCATCCTAACATAAAATTGAACAATCATTAACAAATGACAAGCACGAAATTTTCAGTTTTTCTATTTATTTAAAATAAAAAATGCATGCAAAAGATTTTTTTTTATTTTTTTATTTTTTTCAGATGAGATGCATTCTAAGATAACCAAACAGGAAAACGAAACCTTTTTCTTTTTTACTTTCACGTCAGACAATCAAAACACAAAAAAGGAAATGATAAATTAAGCGCAAAATTTGACATAGCAATGATTGAAGGTCAATATATTTTGAATATGCACGTCTTGGAATTCTAAATATCGACATCGCTACTCAAATAACACTTGTATATCCACTTGATATCAAATAGCACTTAGGAGAACTAAAGCATCCAAGCCGAGAGATAGGTGGAGTTTTGAGCGATTTTAACTTGTGCGAGAGCTGCATGTGTTCACACACCACTTTGCATGCTCTTGATATTTAAAATTCCCACTTCGCATCTTAAGATTGACTAAAACGATCGAATCACCCTTCAATTAATGTACATAAATTCAATCGGGGCGAGAAAAGCGGAAGGGCATTTTTTTAAAGAAAAATGATAGTCTAATTTTGAACTCTAATAAATAAATTCTAAATGATGCACGATTAATTGAGTTTCATGCAAGTTATATCACCTTTTTTTTTTTCTTTTTAAGAAAACACGCCCTCGGAGAATGTCTCCATCAAATAATACCTAGACAAACCTCATGAATTAGATAATATAGGCGAGAACCCTTATGAATAAACCCAAGCAAAAGATGACTCGCAATTGTTGGTGTGAAAAAACTGATTCATGTGAGTTTCTGATGGGAGAATAGTAACAATTCGAACAATATCGAATTAACGCAGCGGAATAAAATAATCTCCCCTCTTGTGTAAACCTAATAGAAATCGATATAGTAGAGTAAAGTAGATACCAAGCACGCGAACACAAGACGATTTTTTTACTTGGAAAACCTCCTCGATGTGAGGAGATAAAAAACCACAGGATCGGAGTCCACTCGAAAATCTTCACTATCAACAAAATTGGATGAACAATATTCTTCTCTAGCAAATACTAGAGGTACATAGCAACAAAGACCTCAAGAACATAATTATTGGCAATATACATGAATTTCACAAGAGATTAAGGATAAATCTGACCAAAAACGCAGGTTTTGATCAATCCACGAAAAACCTGATGTATGGAGCTTCAGACGAAAATCAAACCATTTAGATTCAAGAAAATTGCGCCACGAACATGCTGATAAAATTTCAGCTCAATCGGACAACGAATCGACCTCCAATGCCAGCTTGATGTAAATCAGATATTACCCTAAACCCCAGATTTTCTGCTTTTTCTTTTTCTCTTGTTACTATTTCCTTTTGTGGCTACCACTTTATATATATATATATATAGTGAGGAACCCTAATTCCTCATATAACTTATCATATGGGCTCAAGCCCCTTTTTTGGCTTGCAAGTCATTGGGCTTCCTCCACATAGGAGTGAACCCAGCTAACAAATCTCCCCCCCACGACAATGTGGAGGGATTCACCATCCCTACTATCAATTGGCAATGTTCAAGCTTCTCTCTTGGTAGAGTCTTCGTCATCATATCAGAGCCATTATGATCCGTATGAATTTTCTCAAGTTCCAACAACTTTTCATCTAGAACATCCCTTATCCAATGATATCTAACATCAATATGTTTCGATCTAGAATGAAAAGATGAATTCTTACCAAGATGAATTGTGCTTTGATTATCACAAAATAGCACATACCTCTTTTGCTTGAAACCAAGTTCTTCTAAGAACTTCTTCATCCATAGCATCTCTTTACTAGCTTCAGTCACCGCAATAAATTCAGCTTCGGTTGTAGAAAGTGCAACACACTTCTGCAATCTTGACTTCCACGACATAGCTCTACCCGCAAAAGAAATCAAATAACCAGAAGTAGATTTACGAGTATCAATATCTCCTGCCAAGTCAGAATCTGTGTATCCAACTAACTCGAGTTTCCCGGTCCCGAAATTGAGTTTCAAATTTGAAGTTCCCCGAAGATACCTCATAATCCACTTCACTGCATTCTAGTGTTCTCTGCCTGGATTTGACAAATAGTGACTAACAACGCCAATTGCGTGCGCCAAGTCTAGGCATGTACATACCATTGCATACATTAAGCTTCATACGGCTGAGGCATATGGAATACTTTCCATATCTTTCTTCTCTTTATCAGTCATAGGACTTTGCTTCATATTTAACTTAAAGTGGGCAGCAAGAGGAGTACTAACCACTTTAGCCTTGTCCATGTAAAATTTCTGAAGGATCTTCTCGATATATTTCTCTTGCGACAAAAACAACTTCTTAGCATCTCTATCTCAGGTAATTCTAATGCCAAGAATATGCTTCGCCAAGCCCAAGTCTTTCATGGCAAAAGACTTGCTCAATTGTTTCTTCCATAACTCAATTCTTGAAGCATTCCTGCCAACAATCAGCATATCATCAACATAAAGCAAGAGAATAATAAAGTCATCATCAGAAAATTTTTGGACAAACACACAGTTATCCGAGGAAGTCTTCTTATAGCCATGTTCTGTCATAACTGACAAAAACTTTTTGTACCACAGCCTCGGTGCTTGTTTTAGGCCATAGAGACTTTTCTTCAATTTGCACACATAATCCTCTTTCCCTTTCACTTTAAAACCCTCAGGTTGTTTCATGTATATCTCTTCCTCCAAGTCACCATGTAAGAAGGTTGTTTTAACATCCATTTGCTCAATTTCCAAATCTAGGATAGCTGCCAAGCTTAGTACCACACAGATAGAAGACATTTTCACTATCGGAGAAAATATATCTTCAAAATCAATACCCTTTCTCTGACCGAACCCCTTAACAACCAATCTAGCTTTGTACCGTGGTTGTGAAGTATGTTCATCTTGCTTCAATCTATATACCCACTTGTTCTTCAAAGCTCTTTTACCTTTAGGTAACTTCACCAACTCAAAAGTATGATTATCATAAAGCGACTGCATCTCATCTCGCATGGCATCAAACCACTTACTTTTGTACTCATCTTCTATTGCTTCTGCATAGCACTCTAGTTCACCTGCATCAGTCAATAATACATACTCATCTTCAGAATACCTGGTGGAAGGTCGTCGGTCTCTAATGGATCTCCGGACTGGAACATCCAGTGGAACATCTAATTGAGCCTCTGGTTCAGGAATAGTATTATCTGTTTCAACATGTTTAGGAACATGTGCGTTATTTGAAACATTGATTTCCAGTTGCTCTTCATCAACCTGTGTAGGAATATTTGTAAGAGGAACTGGATCCAAATCAACAAAATTATCACTAACCTGTGGTTCTGAAAACATCTTTGTTTTCTCAATATCCTCTATTGTTTGATCTTCCATAAACATAACGTCTCTGCTTCTTACAATTTTCTTTTCAACCGGATCATAAAATTTGTAGCCAAGCATATCATGTCCATAACCAATAAATATGCACTGTCGTGTTTTCACATCAAGTTTAGACCTTTCATCTTTGGGAATATGCACAAATGCTTTGCACCCAAAGACACACAAATAATCATAAGAAACATCTTTGCCTGTCCAAACTCTATTAGGAACATCAAACTCTAAAGGAACACATGGAGTAAGATTTAATACGTGCACAACTGTACTTAAAGCCTCACCCCAAAAAGATCCAGGTAGCTTTGACTGTGAAAGTAAGCATCTTACCCTTTCAACCAGTGTTCTGTTCATTCTCTCAACTAAGCCATTTAATTGAGGCGTCTTGGGAGGTGTCTTTTGATGTCGAATATCTTGTTGTCTGCAATATTCATCAAAAGGTCCAATATACTCTCCCCCGTTATCAGTTCTGATGCATTTCAATTTCTTTCCAGTCTGTCTCTCAACTGAAGCCTGAAATTGCTTAAAAGCATCTAACACTTGATCTTTAGTTTTCAAGGAATGAATCCAATTTTTCCTTGAAAAATCATCTATGAAGGTAACAAAATAAAGAGAGCCACCAAGTGATTTTGTTTTCATAGGACCACAAACATCAGAATGCACTAAATCTAGTATACCTGACTTTCTTGAAGGAGGGGAGCTTTTAAATGCAACTTTGTTTTGTTTTCTTGCTAAACAGTGAGCACACTTCTTTAGCACCGAACTTTTCAATCCCGAAAGGAGCTTCTTCTTGGCAAATATTGACAAACCCTTCTCACTGATGTGACTGAGCCTCTTATGCCATAACTTAGCTGCATCTTTGCTGTCTACTACATTAATTTTGTCTGTGGACAACTTTGCCTACATAATGTACAACGAAGAATATTTTTCACCTCTAGCCACAACAAGAGAACCTTTGGTGAGCTTCCATTGACCATTACTGAAGGTGCTGCAATATCCCTCATCATCCAACTTGCCTGTAGAAATCAAATTCAAGCGGATATTAGGTATATGTTTAACATTATTCAATACTAACCTTATGCCATTGCTGGTTTCTAGGCACACATCACCAATGCCTACAACTTGAGCTAGCCCATTGTTTCCCATCTTCATAGATTCGAAGTCACCTGACCTGTATGATGTAAAGAAATCCCTACGAGACGTAGCATGAACAGATGCACCACTATCAATTACCCAACTGGTCTCATGAGATACAAAATTCACAACATCACCATAAAAAATAATGAGAAAGTCTTCTTTAAGTGCAGCAACACGATTCTCATCGATGTCATTATCACTTTTCTTCTCTTTACCTTTCTCCTTTTGTTTCTCCCTTTTTAATAGGCGACAAAACCTTTGAATATGTCCCTTCTGATGACAATAATGGCACTCAACATTAGAAAATTTATTATACTTACTTCTGCTTTTATCTTGACTTTTATCTCTATTTCTCGGACCTCGAGACTCACTTCTTCCTATTTTCTCAACAACCAAGGCATCAGAATGTGAAGAGGACGATCCTTGTGTCTTCCTTCTCATCTCTTCGTTCAAAATACTACTCTTGGCCAAATCCATGGTAATTGTACCATCCGGGGCAAAATTAGACAAAGATGTTCGGAATGTCTCCCATGAGTCTGGCAAAGTACCAAGCAACCATAGTGCTTGTATCTCATCATCAAACTTGATTCCCCTTGCAGCCAATTGATTTATAATTCCTTGAAAAGAATTTAAATGATCAGTCAAACGAGTACCATCTTGATATCTCAGAGCCATCATCTGTTTTATCAAAAATAACTTATTATTCCCAGTTTTTTGAGCATATAATTGTTCGAGCTTATCCCATAAACTGTGTGCATGTGTTTCCTCAATAATATGGTTCAAAACATTATCATCCACCCACTGCCCGATATAACCACACACTTGACGATGAAAAATAGACCATTCAGCATCAGTTTTATTCTCTGGTTTTTCCTCGGCAAATACGGGCAAATAAAAATCTTTCACATATAAAAGGTCTTCCATCTTCCCTTTCCAAATATGATAATTCGAACCATTCAGTGTAACCATTCTACTCGTATTCGTTTCCATTGTTTAACATAAGGCAGAAAAATCAAGCAATAACTAGATGCTCTGATACCACTCTGATGGGAGAACAGTAACAATTCGAACAATATCGAATTAACGCAGCGGAATAAAATAATCTCCTCTCTTGTGTAAACCTAATAGGAATCGATATAGTAGAGTAAAGTAAATACCAAGCACGCGAACACAAGACGATTTTTTTACGTGGAAAACCTCCTCGATGTGAGGAGATAAAAAATCACGGGATCGGAGTCCACTTGAAAATCTTCACTATCAACAAAATTGGATGAACAATATTCTTCTCTAGCAAATACTAGAGGTACATAGCAGCAAAGACCTCAAGAACATAATTCTTGGCAATACACATGAATTTCACAAGAGATTAAGGATAAATCTGACCAAAAACGCAGGTTTTGATCAATCCTCGAAAAACCTAATGTATGGAGCTTCAGACGAAAATCAAACTGTTCAGATTCGAGAAAATTGCAAATTTCAGCTCAATCGGACAACGAATCGACCTCCGATGCCAGCTTGATGTAAATCAGATATTACCCCAAACCCCAGATTTTCTGTTTTCTCTTTTTCTCTCGTTACTATTTCCTTTTGTATATATATATATGAGAAACCCTATTTCCTTATATAACTTATCATATGGACTCAAGCCCATTTTTGGGCTTGTAAGTCATTGGCCTTCCTCTACATAAGAGTGAACCCAGCTAACAATTTCCTATGGTATTAAGCTTAAGAAATTTTTATGTGCACATTAACACTACATTTGTTTCACGGAAAACAAGTTTTGAGGAAACGTTTTCCGAATTTTTCGATATTCATTTCATAGAAAATAAGCTGATTGGAGAATACATTTTCCGTCAACAAAAAACAAAAACTTCTTCAAAAGTGGGGAAAATGTTTTCTTTTTTTTTTCCATCCCCTTTCTTTCGCTTCTAAACCAAACACCTTTTTTTCACCAAACACATTTTCCTTTTATTTTTATTATTTTATCTTTAAAAAATTCGAATTTTTAATCATTTAAAAAAAAATCCTTCTTCTTCGTACTCTCCTCATGTCCGCGCACGGTTGGCATGTGTCCGCACACCACTGCATGCACCGTGGCCGAAGCACTCAGCCACGGTGGGAAGAAGCATGCGTAGTAGTCGAACCCCTATTCTGCGACAGTGGACCTCAGATCGCACGGGATGGTGTAGAATGCCACAGCATAATCATCCCGATCAGAGTATTTCTCTCCACTGCATACCTCGTCCACAAAAGTCAAGCGTCCGAGTAGCAGAGCATCGACGCTCACGAGGCGCGTCCATTCGGGAAGAGGAACACAGGAATGGGAGCCTCAGCAGAAAATTCTCTATCGGATCAACCCCATTTCCAGACGCTACTCCATCTCCGCTCTCTCTCCGTCGCCTCAGTCCACTGGTTGCCACCATCGCTCGTCCTCCATCGCCAGCCAGAACTCTTATGCACTCAGCACAAATCATACATGGTGGGGAGGCTCAGAGGTTTCTGAACGTCCGGAGAGTTATCTCTCTCGGCTTCTTGCTTCGTATGGTGACCTTCAACAAACCTCCCGGCACCATTAGCATCATCTCCGATCATTGCTCCACCGGCAGGCCGTAGCTCTGTTAGCACCTGTTTTCCAGTGAGTTTTGCTCGGACTGCTCTGACCTTGTTCGTTTCTCCTTCGCTGGCTCCGATCCTCAGCATCATTGTCTCAAACAACCTCTTCCTCTCATCCAATAGTCCTTTGTGCACCGGATAAAATAAACACTATATTCTTCTTCTTCGTTCTTAGTTTCATGAAGAGAGACTCAGGCATTTTTGTGTGATTTTTATTGTCAAATTCACTGCTGGCGTGCCAATATGCACGCTACAAGTGCTTTGTATGATCGTTGCTGAAGTGCTCACCGTGAAGTGTTCACAATAACAATCTAAATCACAAATCAACATTCACTGCAATGCATGTTTGTTTGTTAGATGGTCAATACTTGCTTAGTTCTTCTTGCAAAATGTCTTGCAAAGATGATTCTGTCTACATCTATGTTACTTTGAGATTGCCAAGTGTAGGTTGCTCTGTTTGGCGGTTTCTGGAGTAATGTTCCATAAACTGTGTACAATCTGTTCTACTGGGAGGAGAAAGAAATACTTAGCGTTATCTCCCGAATGCTGAAAATTTATTTTCTGCATTCTGTTATGTCATTCTTTGTTTTAAATTCGAAATCAAGTTCCGTAGGCTTATTAAATCATGGGTTTTATTTTTTCCCATGGGGAACTTCAAAGAGGTTCATGAGAAAATATGGTGAGAATTTCTGAGAGCGTCCAACGGTGCAATTATTTGGCCTATGGAATTGGGAAAATTGCGACGAAATGGTTTGGTAGGGTTAGAACGAATCCATGAAATCGTACTTGATAAAAGCTCGTTTGTGATAGAATATCCGCCCTCAGCGCCGAATGCCGATGGTGAGGAACAGAGCCATGGCTATTGAGTATTTGTCTCAATGAAAGTGGAAGACGTTGGCGACGGCCATGATGTTTTGGTCTGAGCTTGAAGTCTTGGGGGATGAATTGCATTCACCTAAGCATCCTCAGCTTTGTGAGCTTGCGAAGTTCATGGCAGTTCCCATTCGCGTTAATTTTAGCAAGAGAGTTTGGGGAGAGGCAGATGCTCGAACTGCGCGTCACAAGATTTTCGAGGTGCGAGTCATAATCTATGAGCTAAACATCCCCATGCGACTGTGTTGTTCTCTTGTTTGATTCAAATTCCGTACATAATCTATATGTGTTGGGGGATCTCGGAAATGTCAAGCTAATGGAAACAAACTGAATCGGTCATATAGGATATGATTGTGCTGGAAAATGACGTTGGTGTTGTGCCTATAGGTCTCAAAAGCTAGACCATTAGAAAGACTCGATCTATTGTTTTTAGGTCGCTATGCCAGTAGATACCAGTCGCACATAACAGGGTATGCCTAGAGATTGAAAGCTTTCTTCTCTTGTTTCGTTTGCAATCGACCCAGGTAAAGCTGAAAGAACAAGGTGCGTGCACAGTCCTCAAAGCATCACGCAATTTAAATCCAGGCATTCTATCTTGCAACTTGTGGTGAGGCAAATATATATGGAGAAAACAATGTGGTAAAATCCTCATGGCAATGACTGCTCTTGGCTTTAAATCACATAATCAAAACATAGTAAATGAAAACATCACCTAATAAACCAAGCTCATAATCAAGGGATCGAAAGTAAGTAAATGCAGAAATTAAAGTCCAAAAATTCAACCCGATACAATGTTGGGTAAAGAATATATATTGTCTCATTATCAAACCTCGGGACAAAAAAATCTATAAGTCCGGAAATTAAAACCAAGCCTAATGAAGACATACGTTGAAGTGACCCCATAATGTAATCCTAATATTAATGCAAACGGGATTTTTTTATATAATTTATTTTCATTTTTTAATTTTATTTATCCATTTCATCTAAGAAAACACATTGCAAAATTTCAATTTATTTCAAGATTCAAGAGATATGACCTCCCGAAACTTGAAGAACATGAATAAAATGAAATTCAAATTAAATCATTCTTAAAAAGTAATCGCCCAACTGAGACTTGCGTTTTTCTACCATTTTTTTTTTTTTTTAATTAATGAAAACAAAATAGGAGGATTTATCCGGAAACAAATGTACCCCAAATATATCCACTCTAGCTATTTGACTCACGAACATTATTGGCTAAAGTTCACGGGCTCTGTTTTTTGTTCATAAGCGGCAGAAACAGAGTGTGTGGAATTTACCTTGATGAGAGTGAGGTTTTGACCTCGATTGATGATCAGATCGGAGACGAAGTCCCTGAAGGTGTTGACATCGACGATCGAGGCCGGCGAAGGGGAGTGACCAAGAGTCCGTGCTCTTTCGGCCATCCTAACCAGAAAACAGAGCAGAACGAGAGGAGGCCTTGCTGCAGCGAAATCAGCAATGGCGGAGTGGCTCCAGTGGCGGCTAACAACGTCTGGAGGACGATGGAGAAGCGAAAACTGATGAAGATGCCTCTAGAATGCCTATATGTGATGTGCACAAAGATGAAATCGTTGCGGATGAATTCGTTGTGGGCCTCGATTCCCTTCTTCCTTCATGAGTGCACATAAAGATATTGGTTGCATTTAACGTTTGGCTTAATGGATCAGATGATACCACTATCAAGGTTAGCATTTTCATACGAGTTAAGGTCCTTTCTTCCGGATATTCATTCTATTTAGACTGGCCTCTTTGTAAAGTTCGATCCATGAGTGTTGCATTTATTTCAATCAATCTCGCAATTGCGCTAAAGATTAATTTGCCCGTCACTCATCCTTCTCCCATTAGAGATCGATATGTAATCTTAAATACTGAAAACTCTCTCGCACGGCTCATCGATATTTAATTTCATCAACTTGCTCACGATCTAGAAAAGACATATCGAAAAAATGAAGACAAAATATTAGGTCCCCAACTTTACATCTGCCTTACAAATGTTCCCCGGCTAGATACAAAACGAGATGGATTTACTCCTAATTGCAATGTATGCAATTATGTCCTTTGATTCGTTGGATTCTTATTATTCAATTATGTGTCCTTTAATTTGTTGGATTCGTGCAATTCATAATCTTTTTCTTGTTTTGCATCCCTTCCTTACATAGCATATTCATAGATGATTTGGTTATCGACTCAAAAATCCCTGCATACTCCAACAAATCAATTATCGTACTTACCAACCAAAAGAAAAAAAAAATTATCGTACTCACATGATTATGGGTTCTCAATGTATTAAAAATCAACAACGTGACAAAAAAGACAGTGAATAATTTGTATCTCGTCTATTTTCTTTTTGCCCTTTTTTGTTGGCCTCTGAATGTGTATTGTACTACATATTACATAATTTCGTTGTGGTTGTGTCCTACGTACGTATAACATATGCCTTTCATGAAAAAAGTGCACTAATCGGGTCCTTTCATTGATGCTTGTAATTTTCAATTGACTGCAAATTATATGTGGTCTAGCGCAAATGGGTTGACAGGCCGAGGCTTATTCTGGTGGGCTTGGTACGGTCTAGGCTGCGCTTGTGGATCGGGCACAACAAACCGGACTGGCTATGTCAATTCCGACTGAATTAGACCTTTTTAATTACTTTCTTTTCTTTCGTAGTTTTTTGTTTGGATTTTTACTTATTTTTTACTATTTTTCATATCATATTTTTATATTTATTTTTACCACAGTGGGTGTTCGACTTCTTGGAAAAAATTCAAGTGTCAATAGAGGCAACATTCTATCATCTGGCCAAAGATTTACTTCACATTGAACTCTACTACTATCTTTTATTTGCGCAATACTCATTCAATGAAAGAATAGTCCTCGTACTTAACTCTACAATCCTTGAGTAACTCTACAATCCTTGAGTTGAATTTAAGTGTGATAATGTCGCTGCGCTCGTGCTTGAGTTGATTTCACATAGGATTGATGCATGGTGTATCGCTTGGGCCTTGAAGCACACCATTACATGCTCCACCCATGTAGCACACTGCGGTGGAATCATTATACATGCTAGAGTAGTTGTACTCATGCTCACCATCTTAGTGCCCAAGTCCTTTAGGATGATTTTCACTATAGTTGCGTATGGAACCAACGGGAAATACTATCACTTGCTATAAATTATCTTTGACACAGTCATGTCTACCGCATAGATAATTGTGGTGCACAAAAAGAAAGAGTTAGTGATGCGTACGATTACTTGAAATGCCATCATGATATTCATATAGGTGATCTATGTATTTTCAAGATTGCTAATTTATTCCTATAGTATTAATTATCTTGTGGATCCATCCAGGTCTTACAAAGTAGAAGCGTTATTGCATGGATCGATGTCACTTAGTTAATATAACATTTAGGCAACATATGAATTGGGTATAACCACAATGAGTTCCCGTCTAGCAAGTGGAATTGCAATGAGCATTTGACATTAGTGCTGGTGAGAGTTTTAGAGAGTTGGTATGAAAAGGGGCTAACTTGGAAAGCCAGGGAGTGGCATAACTTTTCCCCCCCTTTGAAATATGAACCGATCTTTTGTTTACAAGTCCTAAGTTTCTCGGTGAAATCATAGTACTTATACATGATTCTGCAATCTTGAATTGTGCTCCGGCGGTACGTGGACAAACTTTTGTTATTTGCTTCTGGGCGATATTCATGCAGCCGGCACGATTTGATTGGGTCAATGCCCAACTGCACACTCCTTGGCCAAAGGAGTCCACATCACCAATTGGCTTAGCCAGGATAGTTGAACCCCTCAGTTTCAGTAATAAGCCTCGTATCAATCGAGAAATAGTCCAAAACACCCACGTAAGCTTTCAATTCATGGTACTTCTCTCCACTACAAACCTTTTAGATAAACGAGATGTCGGATCACTTACAATGTTCAAGCTGTACAAAATCCTCACGAAGGTAAATGTGATTCTTTGTGATGTAGATATCTAGCATATGTGGTTCTTTCATTCACTTTTGTTTAGAAACACAAGATTGGAATCCAACCATAAAAAGGACTCGTTTTAATAGGGCACTCCCTCATTTTATTATTGTTATTGTTATTGTTATTGTTATTGTTATTGTTATTGTTTATCGTTTATTGTTTATTGTTATTGTTTGGGTTAAGTAGCTGATCTCTTAGTCATTAATCACGTCAAATGGATCTTTGCTTATATCAAACTTTAGAGCAGTTCCAACTAATCGTCCAGCCATTGTTATGATATAGGCAAAAATAACTTAGTGATTCTCCATCATTCTTGGAATCTTGACTAAATGCGAATCTTCGTTGTTTTCATTACTTCAAGGTTTGTCATACAAGACAAAATTTCTTGACGTCCCTATAATGCATCCCCTCATCTCACAACCTTGTATAAAGTAGAATACACACACACATATACATATATATATATTTATGAATGTCTTATTTCTATTTGCTTATTTCCTAAAATTCACACAAGGTATAATTGAATCAAATATTATTTTTGCCTTAAATTTAATCCATATAAAATTTTCCAATACCCTCACGATTGGTTCACAGTTCCACACCACTTTACATGCTAGACGTTTGAAATTCCCAATTTGCATCTTAGATTAACTTGAAAGACCGAATCACCATTCAATAGTGAACAAAACTTAAGTTGGCGTCAGAAAAGTGCAGGAGCATTTTTTTCAAAAAAAAAAAGTGAAAACAGAGTCTAATTTAAACTCTACTGAACAATAAAAATTCTGGATGATGTGTGACTAATCGGGATTCATGCAAGCTATATTGTTTTTATTTTCTTTCTAAGGAAACTTTTATGTTAATCGAATTCATGCAACTATTATCCAACCTAGGAAATTTCTATGTGCGCACCAAGCGATAAAGATCCTTTGCCACGGTTTGTGCTCGCGTCACGCCATCAGCTCGGGGCTCCGTGTAGCTCGCTCTAATGCTTACTCAGTTCTCTCCCCTTCCCTCTCTCCACACCACCACCGTCGACATCTCATCGCATCCAGCCATCTCGGTTGAGATTTTCCGAGATTCGACGAGGATGAAGAGCAGATCTGGAGGAAGGGCATTCAAATCTCAACGCAATTAACGACTAAGACGTTGACAGCGGGGACGCAGAGCTTGGTGCGCGGCATAGAGTCCTGTCGGGATCCACAGACACAGCACTGCCACAAGTTCATGGTCAGCGCGTCGAGTAGAGAGAGAAGATCGAGGACCAACAAAGATGTGGAAGGAGCGATGGAGTTTCTATGTCTCTGATGACGGTGGCTGGCTTCAGAGGCTATCATGGTTGGGCTAGGCATGCGAGGAAAGTTGCAACGAGATAAAGAGAGAGGATTTCTGATATATTTTGCTCATTTACGGTCAGAAACCAAGTGAGGATCTTCTTCATGTAGCACACTTCGTAGCAGACGATCTTCATTCTTCCTTGTGTATGCCATTTTCGTCGACCTAACCTAGTAATCTTATATCAAGTATTATAAATTCTCTTTTTATTTCTTTTAAAATATTAACATTTTAGATGTGATTATTGACTTATTTGGACTGGCAGTTTCGTGCTCTAGGGCGAGAACCATCCAAAGCTGTTCATAAACCGCAATCCATCACTAAATATGAAATTCTCTCAATTATAATGAAATAAAAAAAATTAATAAGAAATCTAGTTGGCTTTATCATTTGGGGATTTTCCTTTGTACTACACTAGCGCAGGAGCACACACGTCTGCGCATTTGCGAAAAGAGAATTGAAATGGTTGTGATAACACAAATTTAAAAGTAACATATTTGACGTAATTATATCATATACACCATTTGTGTAAAAAAAAGTTATGCATGGATGTCTCATACACTATTAATTTGAGAGTGGTGTGTGCACTATTTTTCGATATTTTTGTGCGATTAGTTGATAGTTGTTTAGATTTTTTAAGTTATGATTTCATTCTTTTTGTTATACCGTTTTCCCATGTTAAATTTTAAAAATAGATATAGGCATTTCTGAGTTGGTTTTTCATGGTCCTACACTTCCCAGACCTCTCATTACCCCTAAATTAGCCCACAAATTCGATTTATAACTATCCTTTTTCAAAATGGTGATTCCGCATCTTATATGAGTAGTTTGATAAGATCTTGAGCTTAATTTGTCACTGGTATACCTGGAGCTTAGTTATAATTGCTAGCACCGGTGATACGGCGACCATTTTAGCAGTCGATGTCTACTTGTTCGAGATTTTTTTTTCCATTTATACAGTGTCTATAGTTGAAGCCAATAGAATCCTAGAACAATACCCATTAATAACATGTATTAAAAAAATGATGTTAGCTATTATTTCTTTCATCCTCGAGCACTTTCAAATGGATAAATTTATCCTTGGATTTCTTCGACTTCAAATCATTACCTTCTTACTCTTTGCCCTCCAATTTTATCTTTGGATTTCTCATTTCACTTATATAATTTCATAGCTTAGTCGTTCAAACATGTAAATGTGCAGAGTATTCTGGATGGATTCATTAAGCAACATATTCAGGAGAAGCAAAGAGCAACTCTTAGGTATCCAAAAGTTCATCGGGAGCCATAGACTCATAAGAGGGGCTCTGTTTGTGTCCTTTTCTTCTGGTTGATGTGCATTTCAGAGAGAAACTGATCTACCTGTAGGAAATGTCTGCATGAATGGATGAACAAAGATAATCACCTGAAGGCCTGCATTCTTTGCAGCAGTAGCTTCTCAATACTATGTGCTTATCACTACTCGTGACTCGGTACCTCCATGAAACTATGTGCTTTTTCTTCCCCACATTTAGTGTCGAAAATCCACAAAGACACTACCTCAGATCTCCATGATTTGTATTTCCAGAGTCTTTATGCTAATCTGCCGTCATAAGATACATGTATACAAAAACAAATGCAGCAAATGGCCTATCATCAACAAAGAACTTGCCTAGGAGTGAGCTTTTGGGGCTCACCAATTTCATACCCCACGTTGTAACAGAATGAAACAACACATAATATTGACACTAATAACCATGAAGCAAAGCAGACCCAAAATAAATTAATTCAACCCCTAGAACAGCAGAGCAGGTAATTAACAAATAGAATTTGACGAGACTGAATCATCGACTAGTTACCCGCGTTACCAGATGGAACAACAATTTAGAGAACAGCTGTTAAGCTATGCAACAATAGGTCACCCATCAGAGTTTATGAGGGCAAAGAGACATCAAATGGCAAAAGCAATTACTACTTGTGAACAGGACAAGCATGTCCAGAATTTGTGAATGGCTGCTTACCCTTTCAAACAAAAGAAGGAGACATGAAACTTTCTGAGGCTAAAACCAAAAATTACAAGCTGAGTTAAGTAGAGTAATTACAATGGTCCCATCCTGCGTCAATGATCTTATAATGGGCACATGTGCCGTGTATTATCTCATTTTTCTGTGCTTATGTTGATCCCATCATAATATTAATATCAATTGAAAAGGAGACTTTGAGTAAACACCGATTAAATTTGCAACCACGCAGAATATTCACTTCTTGACAACAACGCATTCAAATAATGCAACTAAACACACTGCATTAATAAATTAGTGAGTGCCAATCTGAAAAAACCAGAGGATGAGGAAGTACTTTGTTGGAGGACATACCAGAGATGTTACACCGTTCATGAGCAACTCTCATTTCGCATGCCATGAGCCATTCTCGTGTCCGATAGATTCTGAGGGTGACAAGTGATCTAATGAGGCCGGATCTGGAAAAGCTTCCTCCAGGTGGGATGGCTATGTCATCACGAGGCTTGGGAGTGATGGGCACTGACTCCTGCTGCAGCTCCTCTTGAAACTATATGGACTGATGTATTGCCAGCCGACATGTAGTTCATCTTTGCAGGAGAATTTATAACATAGTCAATCGCCTGCATAGCAAAATTGAATGTCATAAACTCCACAACAGGCCTGAGAGCATTGAAAGCAGCGCTGACTTCAGCTCCAGCAAAACCAGCCTCTGTGATTGCAGTATCAACAACCCTCTCAGGTCCATGCTTCTGCCCAAGAAACAAAAAAGAAAAAAGAAAAAACCTTGGTATTCTGCGACCTCCTCACCCATTAGAAAGACTCTAGGATCTGCAGATATTTCATCGTCAAATGCAGTATTTAGAGCCTCTCTCATAGTCATCTCTTTTGCTGCAGTGGCATAACTATGTAGAGGCGTTTCTGCGTCACAACTTTTCCGCAGCCTTTCTCTCAACATCACAGCATCCAAGCCTCTGGCAGTGGCTTTTTCTATTAGAATCAACAACATCATGCGCTCTCGAACTCAAACTTCCTCTCATCGCTAGATAAGGCTCGCCAATTCTCTCTCTCTCTCTCTCTCTCTCTCTCTCTCTCAAACAGGTATCCTTGGAAAGAGAGTCCAGCTTCGTCATTCCATCAAACACCTTCCTTGCAAACTCCAAATTTTTCTCCAACCAGATTTTTTTTCGCATCTCTCTCTCTCTCTCTGTGGCTCTGGATCCCCCTGATTCAGCTCCAGCAATTCAGATCATCCCCACAGTGAACGACATCATCAGATTCCACACTCGAGTCGCAGCCACTCCGATTCAAGTTGTCGCTTTCCTGTCCTTGTCCACGTCCGGATCAGATTTATCCGTGGCCGGGCCATCTCGGTCTCTCGCCGCCATCGCCGCTGAACCATTGTCAGGCCCGTTTCATTTCCGAGACAAATTCCGATTCATTCCAGGATATGTGCTGTCCGATTCTTGCTTCGTTCTGTTCGCTCCCACTTCACCGCTGTCTTTCGGAATTCCATTATTTCGCCCATCCACGCCGCGGGCAAATGGGGATGCCCGGTGGCGTTGACTGTTTACAAGAGCTTTATCCGATTGCCAAGGCTAAGGTCGGATGGATCATCATCATCATCATCATCTGGATACGATCAGCCGATTCGAAGGATGAGATTCTTCGGTTCCGCTCTCGGCACTCCCGCCGGTCCGGCGTCGCTTCGTCCATCGCGGCAGCCGAGGCCAATCTGAGTCTGTCATCATCATCCGAGACGATACGCCGAGCATGAAGATTGGCGGCGGCGAGCATGAAGAGAAAAACACAAACGAGAATAAAAAAGGCGCGAAGCGAAGCGGGGGATGGAGATGATTCGGATGTTGTGTGGGAAAACGGCGCAAACGGGAGAAGCCTGGGGTTGTTCTGGATGAGAAAGGAACTGAGTTTGAAAATAAAAAATATTTTTAAAAAAAGGTAAAAAAAGAACCCACCGTCGTTTTTGAAAAAAGCCCGTAAAAAACTCCAAATTCTATTCATTTTTGTTGCATTTACTTTTCTTTCTGTTAAAATTATGTACATGCCATATTTATCCTAAATTTTTTTCTTATGACATAAAAAATTCTAAGTTTGTACTAGTATGACATTCACCTTTATTAAGATTTGCGTTTGATGATTTTATTTTTTTTTCAGTTGAAGTTGTTCTTATTTCATTTGACGTCAACATCATTCACTTTCCATCGTCCATATAAGCAAATTTTTTAATCATATTTATTGATAGAGGGTAAATATGTTTAAAAAATTAAAGTAAATGTAAAATTTGGAATTTTTGTTGGTTTTTCCCCCTTTTTTCTTGGCTTCATTAAAAAATCAATCACAACTCATAATTGAAAATATGTTGGTCTCTCTCATGGAAGCAAGTCCATTTGCTTGTCGCTCATTGGCCACCACCAGACTTCCATCGCCCTTTCCCTCCTAGATGTCCGTGGTGGTGATTATATGTCATTTGTTCTTGTCCCTTTTAGTATTAGGAAAGCGCTTTTGTCTCTAAATTGCTCGAATGTTGAATTCGCGGCTTGAAATTTGCTTTCATAAATCATACAAATCTGTCGCTGTGACTCATTCTTACTTGAATGAACGGTATTTTGATGTCATTTATGAAAGGAAAATTCCACTTTTATCCTCGCAACTTCAATTCCGTAGAAATATTTTTAATTTCCACAAGTCTTTCGACTTCATATTTCTATTTAAATTTCCTCTTATTGGAAAATTGACCCAACATCATTTCCGTACGACAACGAATTGCGTCGGAAATGAGGGATTCCAAGATTTCAAGCGATCTTCGGCTGGGAATGAGTCGTGGCTTTATTAGCATGTGGGGTGGGCTATAGAGGGCCTGCAGCCGATTAGGCTTGATGGACTTCAGACGAAATTTTATCTTGTCAGAGCTATGTGAATTGGGCCACAAACCAGAAAAGCACCCCTTTTAACACCCATCATTTTCTAAACGTTTTTATTTTTTAATTAGTTTGTTATTTGTTTGTTTGTTTATCTATTCTTTTTCGCTCTCTTTTGTTGTTTTTTGCTATTTTCTATTTTTGTACTTTTATAGAGATGGACGCTTGAATTTTTGACAAAAATTCAGGTGTTGACGAGATATGCGGTAATATTAAGGTTAGTGCCACGGGAAACTCGGTACCTTCGTAAATTGGTTGGTTAATAAGTGCATTCTACATTGACTAACACATTCCCTAAAAATATCTTCCGCAAAACCAAAAATCATAAAAAGGGCGAGAAGGAAAAGCTCCTCCCCTACTAAAATTAGTCAAATTTAAGAGTATAGGAATCAAAATTATATTCTATATTGACATTACCAACAATTTATTTGTTTTGTTACTCCCCATCTCCTTGCAAACTCATCTCTAGCTTTGATACACATAAACCAGTTTGAATGTAATAATTTTGATTTTTGGACTCAAGATCTACCATTATTTGAAGGAAAGGAGTACCGAAGAAAGCTTCTCTTCCTAGCATGAGAGCATGAGCAAAATCCTACAAGATTTCATTTCCATGATGGATACCTTCTTGGTGGGTGGCAGAATAATCTATGAAGCACTGACACTCTCCAAGAGCTTTCGTGTCATGTCGAACATTTTGACACGTGTTCGACACTCTCGGACACTGCGACACGTGTTCGACACTTCCGGACACTTGGTCGACACGTGTCGGAAAATCCAACATCTAGTCAACTTTCTTGATACTCTCCGACACTCAAGTCAGAATTCTGACATACGAGTTTTCGCCATATGATACTGATATTGAGGTCATTTTTAAAAATTCAATAAATGAGAAGTCAAACTATATATATGTGAAAAAATAAAACACAATAATAAAAATAATAAATGGAGAAAGAAGAAAAACATGGTTTTTTTTTTTTTTTTTTACTCCTACTTCCCGTGATACACAATTCACCTCTTAAGTTTTTTTTTTTTTTTCTCCTTTTCCAACATATCTAACATGTGAGTCCATAATATGGTCGCTTGTTTTTCTCCAAGTTTTATGAATTATTGAAATAAAATTGAATTTTGTCAATTTGAAACAATGAATGATGTTAATAAATGGCAGATTAATGTTTTTAGTGCAT
Organism: Eucalyptus cloeziana; assembly: GCA_014182715.1. NCBI lineage: Eukaryota > Viridiplantae > Streptophyta > Magnoliopsida > Myrtales > Myrtaceae > Eucalyptus > Eucalyptus cloeziana. Next base: position 7,425,689 of record CM024640.1, read on the forward strand.
ATTCATTCTAGGATTTTTTTAATTATTTATTTATTTATGAATTTGATTGAAATAATCATAAAAATGATAATTTATTATGTATATATAAATATATATATTTAATATATAACGTGTCCCAACTTATCGGAATTCTCTATTTTTTTGATAAATGACGTGTCGGCGTGTCGTGTCGTATCGCGTCGCGTGTCGCATGTTAGTGTCGGTGCTACTTAGAGAATAATTCAAGAGTTATAGATTCTGCATCAAATTTGATAAAATAATCCGGCCCTAGACATAAGATCATGATTCACTATGGTTTGTATGTGAAGCCACTAGAATGAGCTACAAAACAATTCTCAAACAATTGATCTGATTTGATACTTCGGTTTCGTAGCAACCCCGATGGCAAATCCTGCGGCAACAACAACACCATTTAAAAGAAGAGAAGAAAAAAAATGATAAAAGCATTGAATCTAGCATCGATCAAAAGTTAATCAACAAATGTCAAATTCCAAGACCTCAATTTCACATTGGAAGCAAGCTTCAAAATCCACAAAGATACTTCCTTGGATCTCCATTATCTGTATTTCCAGAGAGTCGTTAACGTCACTAGAAACATGTATACAAGAGAAACAAATGCCCCAAACGGCCTATCATCAATGATGATGTTGCCTAGGAGGGAGCTTAAGGAGTTCACCAATTTCCTACACCGCATTATTACAGAATGAAGCAACACATAATATTGATACTAATAACCATGAAACAAAGTAGATCCAAATAAAAATTCCTTATACCAGAGCATGTAACAAACAAATCGAATTTGACATGACTAAATCATGGACTAATTTAAAGAATAGCAGTTCAACAATAAGTCACAGATCAAAGTCCATGAGGCAAAGAGCGTCATTGAATAGCAAAAGCAATTATTACTTCGGAACAAGACAAGCATGTCCAGAATTTGCGAATGATTGCTTACCCTTTCGAACAAAAGAAGGCAGGAAAAGGATGAAGGAAACGTGAAGCTTCCTGAGGCTAATACCAAACATCACAAGCTGAGTTAATCAGTGTAATAACAATGCGCCTACACTATTATATTGAGTATATGGGTCATTTTGGTACCCTCATATTATCAACTGAAAAGGAGACTTGAGTAAACGCCAATTAGATTTGCAACCACACAGCCTGTCCACTCTTCGATGACAAAGCCTTCAAATAATGCAACTAACACAGTGCATTAAGAAATTGGTGACTACAAATTTGGAAAAAGTAGGGGATGAGGAAGAACTCCGGTTGGAGGCACATACCGGAGATGTTACGCCGTTCATCAGTAACTCTCATTTTGCATGCCACAGACAATTCTCGCGTTCCATAGACCCTGAGGGTGACGAGTGATCTAATGAGGCTGGATCTGGTAAAGCTTCCTCCGGGTGGGATGGTGACATCTTCACAGGGCTTGGGAGTGTAAGGCACCGACTCCTGCTGCAGCTCCTCTTGAAACTATAGGGATTGATATATCGCTAGTCAACATGCAGTTCATCTTTGCAGCAGAATTTATAACGTGTTCAATCACCTGCATAGCAAAATTGAATGTCATAAAATCCATGACAGGCCTGAGACCATAGAAAGCAGCACCGACTTCAACTCCAGCGAAACCAGCCTCTGTGATAGCAGTATCAACAACCCTCTCAGATCCATACTTCTGCCAAATAAAAGAAACTTTAGACACATTGAAAGACTCTAGGATCTACAGACATTTCCTCATCAAACGCAGCATCCATAGCCTCTCTCACAGTCATCTATTTGCCCACAGTAGCATTACTACATAACGGCATTTCTGCGGCACAACTCTTCCGTAGCCTTTCTCTCGACTACATAGCATCCAAGCCTCTGGTAGTGGCTTTTCGTATTAAAATCGACAACATCATGCCCTCTCGAACTCAAACTTGCTCCCACCTCCAGATAAAGCTCGCTAATTCTCCCTCTCTCGAACGGGTATCCTTGGAAACAGAGTCCAGCTTGGTCATTCCATCAAGCACCTTCCTTGCAAACTCGACGGGATTTTTTCCGACCAATTTTTTTTTTTTTTTTCGCATCTCTCTCTGGCTCTAGATTCCCCCGATTCATCTCCAGCAATTCAGATCATCCCCACAGTAAACCACACCATTAGATTCCACATTCGAGTTGCGGCCACTCTGATTCAAGTCCTCGCTTTCCTGTCCTTGCCCATGTCTGGACCAGATTTATTTGTCGCCGGCCCATCTTGGGCTTACGCCACCATCGCCGCGGAACCATCATCAGGACCATTTTCATGTCTGATTGAACTTCCGAGTCAAATTCCAATTCACTCCAGAATATGTCCCGTCGACTCTTGCTTCATTCTGCTCGCTCCCACTTCATTGCCGCCTTTCGGAATTCCATTATTTCGCCCATCTATGCCGCGCGGATAGGGGGACGCAGGGTGGTGTTCACCGTTTACAAGAGCCTTTTATCCGATTGCCAAGGCTGAGGTTGGATGGATCATCATCATCATCATCATCATCTAGATACGATCCGCCGATTTGAAGGATGAGATTCTTCGGGTTTCGCTCTCAGCACCTCCACCGGTCCGACGTCGCTTCTTCAACCGAAGCAGCCGAGGCCAATCTGAGTCGTCATCGTCCGAGACGATATGCCGAGCGTGAAGATTGGCAGCGGCGAGTACAAAGAGAAAAACAACGGAGAATAAAAAAAAAAAAAAAGGCGCGAAGTGAAGGGAGGGGGTGGATGGAGATGATTCAGATTTTGTGTGGGAAAACGGGGCAAACAGGTGAAGCCAGTGGTTGTTCTTCGGATGAAAAAGGAATTGAATTTGAAAATAAAAGAGAATAAAAAGGAAAAATGAACCCACCATCGTTTCCGAAAAAACCCGGCAAAAAACTCCAAATTATATTTATTTTTGTCGCATTTATTTTTCATTTTGTTACGCAAAAGCTCAAAATTATGTATGTGGCATGACGTCAAAAATCTTAAATTTGTATAAATATAACATATTTATCTTCTGTTAAGATTTCGTTTGATGGATTTTATATATATATTTTTTGGTTGAAGTTGTTTATTTCATTTGACGTCAACACCGTTTACATTTCGTCGTTCATAAAAGCAGTTTGATACTCATTGACAAAGGGTAAATGTATCACATAAATATAGTTTAGAGTCTTTGATGGCATTAAAAAAAAAAAAAACTTAAGGTGGATGTGTCGCAGTAAGCATATTTTAGGATTTTTAGTGGTTTTCCTCCTTTTTTTCTCAACTTCATCAATAGTCAATCACAACTCAAAACCGAGAATGCATTGATCTCTCTCTCCTTGTCGCCTATCAGCCATTGTCGAGCTTTCGTCACCCTGTCCCTCCTAGATGTCCTTGGTGGTGATTATGTCAGTTGTTCTTGTCTCCTTTATTGTTAGGAAGGCACTTTCAATTGCTGGTATAATGAATTTGCGGCTTAAAATTCGCTTTCGTAAATTGTAAGATTATGTTGTCCATGACTTGTTCTAGCTTGAATGAACAGTGCTTTAATATCACTTGTAAAAGGAAAATTTCACTTTTCTTTCTCGCAACTTCCATTCCGAAGAAATATATTTAATTTCCACTAGTCTACCGGCTTGAGATTTCTATTTAAATTTCCTATTATTGGAAAATTGACCGAATGTCATTTCCGGTTAATGGCGTATGACGACTAATGGCGTCGGAAATGATGGGATTCTGATTTTAAGCGATCTTTGGCTGGGAATGGGTTGTGGCCTTATTAGCAACTAGGGTGGGCCAAAGGGACTGCAGACGACCAGGCTTGTGGTCGGCTTGATGCACTTACGACGAAATTTCATCTAGGGAGAGCTAAGTGAGTTGGGCCATGAACCAAAAAAGCCCCCCTTTTTTAACACCCATCATTTTCTAAGAGTTTCTTATTTTTTTAATTAGTTTATTATTTATTTATTTGTTTATCCATTCTTTTTCACTGCTTTTTGTTGTTTTTGCTATTTTCTATTTTTGTAATTTTACAATGACGGACGCTTAAATTGTTGATAAAAATTCAGGTGTAGACAATATACGTGATAACACTAAAGTTAGTGCCATGAAAAACTCGATACTATTGTAAATTAGTTGTTTAACAAGTGTATTATGCATTGACTAACACACTCCTTGTAAATATTTTCCACAAAATCAAAAATAATAATAAGGATAAAAAGAAAAAGCCCCTCCCCTCCTGAAATTAGTCAAATTTAATAGTATAGGAATCAAAATTACATTCTATATTGGCATTACTGACAAGTTTTTGTTAAATTGTTACTCCCCCATCTTCTTGCGAACTTATCTTTAGCTCTGATACCCGTGAAGTAGTTTGAAACTAAACAGTAACTAACGTATGAAACTCCTTAAACATTAATGGTCAGATTACTTACTTTCATGAAAACTAGGACACAAATTGGGCATAGGGACGAGAGAGAGTGCGTAGTGAAAGCTTGTTTAAGTGGAGTCTGATCATTATTTTCCTCTATAGTTGCAATGAAACTTAGCACTCGTGGACATATATTAAGATCAGTGAGTGCAGAAGCCAACTCAATGATTGCCAAGTCGAACTAGAAAGGGCTTAACCAGAAATTTGAAAAGCAAAAGCATAACATGATTCGTTCTAAAGCAAGCTCCAAAATTGATTGCATCTCTTAATATTTCTAAATATACAGAATTTACATATTTTGAATGAAAATGTTGTAGCTAGAAGCCCAAATCAAGACAATGAGATACAAGTTGCTTACAAGCCATAACTGTAAATCCTACAAGATTTCATTTCCACTATGGATACAATACGTTCCTTGGTGGGTAGCATAATAATTCAAGAGTGACAGATTCTGCATTGAATCGAATAAAATAATCCAGCCCTAGACATAAGATCAGGAACCACTATGGTTCGCTTGTGAAGCCACCGGAACGAGCTATATAATGACTCTCATTTAACTGATTTGATCTAATACTTCGGTTTCGCAACAACCCTGATGTTGAATCCTACGGCAACATCATCACCATTGAATCTAGCATTGATCGAAAGTGAATCGACAAATGTCAAATTCCAAGACCTCAATTTCGCATCAGAAGCAGCTTAAGAAAACTAACGGGAAGAGGAGGAGGGGGGAGGAGTCATGTGGTGAAAAGAGGAGGAACAGCCTGCTGTTGGGACCACGGTGGCATTGTCGGGGTGGCCCCCGATCCTCGGATACGTTGGAGATTGGACTTCCCAACGGCAGCAACGGTGGTGTCGAGGAAGGTAGCAATGACCTTGGTGTGAGAGGGAGGAGAGGAAGAAATGGAGGAGTTTCCAAGTAGTGTGACTAGAGGGACCAGAAAATGTGAAATTAGAAGGGAAAACCTAATCCCAATTCATTTCGGAATTTTACCAAATTATAAATTTTGGACAAAATTACCCTTATGTAAGTCCTCGGAAAATGTTAGCCGATGACCAGCACACAAGCTTAGACCCTAATTTGAGGCTAGTTTGGCCACTTTATGCCCTAACTTATAGAGCAAAATCAACACTTTCTTTTTCTCCATAAAGGAAGCTTGCAAGATGAAAATGGAGAAGCTGGACTTGAAAGATTTGCAGGAGGACTTCTTGGCAACTTTGACTTAGCAAAACTTTTGGACTACTATCACAAGAAAATTTATCGGATGATGATCATTGTATCTTTAGTTATTTCAATTTTGAAGAGCTTCAATGCTTTAGGATCTTATTTCTCTTGAATTCTTCTTTACAGCCAGAATTGTCTGCAAAGAGCATTCACACGACACGCATGGCAAAGCAAACATTTATTCATGGTTAATCAATTAAACAATTTTTTACACCATCTACTAAGACTTCGTTCGTTTCATAAAAAATATTGCATTTTTGGAAATTATTTTCTAGGAAAATGAAAAAATTTTCCGGTGTTTACTTGAAACTTAAAAATGAATTAGAAAATATTTTCCATCGTTCAGTTTGGAAAATTCAATTTGATTTTCCTTTGTGCACTCATTTTAACAAATTTTTTATCTTTAAAAAAATCAAATTTTCAATTTTTTATTTACATTTTTCTTTCTTTTTTTTTTTTTTTTTCGTTTTACTTTTTGTATTTTTCCCTTGTATTTTTTCTTTTCTTTTCTTCCTTCTTCTTCTTTAGTCGATCATCATGGCCACAAGTGATGGTCGTAAAGCTTGAGGCCTTGAGCCTCACCGGATCGGCAATTTTGGCAAGCCAAAGGCTCATGCTCACCAACCTGGAGAGGCTCGAGCTCAAGGCGTTGGGCCTCGCGAGATTGGCGAGCGAGCTTGCTGCTCAGCAAAGGCTTGCTTGATCGGTGAGCGGTGAGCATAGCTTGCCAATCCAGCGAGCCCTAAGCTTGCCTGTGGTTGGTTGCGACAACCGACCAAGATACAAGGAAAAAAGAAAAGAAAAGAAAAATAACAAAATAAAAAAATTCAATTTGTTAAAAAATTAAAAAAATAAATAAGAAAGATAGGAAGGATAATAAGGGTATGAGATAAAAGAAAGCAAGTGAGGAAAGTATTTTCCCAAACTTAAAATGTGAAAAACATTTTCCTCTATTTTATAAGAATTTTTTCATTGATAAAAATATTTTCACCGTCTAGTTCATTTTTATGAAATGAACGCTAGGAAATCTAGAAAATATTTTCTTGAAAGTTATTTTTCACAAAATAAACGAAGCTTAAATTCCTCATAGTTCCACCATGGGAAATGGATTTCTAGTCACCCCCCTTGCCCTCGGCCATGCTGCCAAATGATATGATATCACAATAAAGTCCCCCAACGTGGAAGGAGCAGCTTTACTATTTCTATTATTATAGAAATGGGAAGTAGTCTCTATGCAGATTGAGCCACTCTGAGTTGGTTTTTCATGGTCTTACACTGCCAAGACCTCTCATTACTTTTTTAAAATGGTGATCCCGCATCTTATATGAATTGTCTGGTAAGATCTTGAGCTTAAATCACCACTGGTATACCTAGACCTCAATTATGGTTGCTAGCACTTACAATACCATGACTGCTTTAGTGTTTGATGTGCACTTGTTGGAGATTTTTTTTCATCTATATTGTGTTTATATATAATCCAATAGAATACTAAAATGATGCTCATTAATAACATGTATTAGAAAATGATGTTAGCTATTAATTCTTTCATCCTTGAGCACTTTCAAATGGATAAATTTATCCTTGGATTTCTTCAACTTCAAATTATTACTTCTTGCTCTCTGCCCTCCAATTTTATCTTTGGAATACTCATTTCACTTATATTATTTCATAGCTCGATCATTCAAGCATGTAAATGTACAGAGTATTCTAGATGGATTCATTAAGCAACATATTCAGGAGAAGCAAAAAGTAACTATGTGCTTATCACTACTTGTGACTTGGTACCTCTAACTATGTCCTTTTTCTTCCCCACATTTAGTGTCGAAAATCCACAAAGACACTACCTCAGATCTCCATGATTTGTATTTCCAGAGTCCCTATGCTAATCTGCCGTCATAAGATACATGTATACAAAAACAAATGCAGCAAATGTCCCATCATCAACGAAGAAGTTGCCTAGGAGTGAGCTTTCGGAGCTCACCAATTTCCTACCCCGCGTTAGAACATAATGAACAGCACATAATATTGATATTAATAACCATGAAGCAAAGTAGACTCAAGATAATTAATTCAAACCCTAGAACAGTAGAGCACATGATTAACAAATCAAATTTGACAAGATGAATGATCAACTAATTACACTCGTTACCAGATGGGACAATTTAGAGAATAATGTTTAAGCTATGCAATGATAGGTCACCCATCAAAGTTTATGAGGGCAAAGAGTCATTGAATAGCAAAGCTATTACTACATCGGAACGAGAGAGGCTTGTCCAAAATTTGCGAATGATTGCTTACCCTTTCAAACAAAAGAAGTTAGGGAAAGGATGGAGGAGACATGAAGCTTTCTGAGGCTAATACCAAATATTACAAGCCGATGAAATTAGTGTAATAACAATCGTCCCATCCTGCGCCAACGTTATTATATTGAGCATGTGTAATTGAATTATCTCATTTTTCTGTGCTCATGTTGATACTGTCATAAGATTAAACTGAAAAGAAGTTTGAATGCATTGTCATCATGGAGTGGATAGTTTGCGTGGAGATTTACTCAAAGCAACGTAACTAACATACTGCATTAAGAAATTAGTGACTGCCAATCTGACAAAAGCAGAGGATGAGGAAGCACTTTGGTTGGAGGAACTTACTAGTGATGTTATACAGTTCATGAGCAACTCTCATTTCACCAACTCTCATTTCGCATGCCACGAACGATTCTCGTGTCTGATAGATCCTGAGGGTGATGAGTGATCTAACGAGGCCAGATTCGGTAAAGATTCCCCCAGGTTGGATGGTGACGTCTTCACTCGGCTTGGGAGTGATGGGTGGCAACTCTGTAAGAGTTTTCCTAATGTGGACTACATTAATTGATATTGTAATTTACCATTTAACGTTTACCGTTTTACGGGAATTGGTCTAAGGTGAGATAGAAGGTTTCTTAATTAGTCTAATATGGGCTGGCTAGTGTGGGCCGAGTTGAGCCTGGCCCGTAATGAGGGGGCCTAGCTGGAAACTCTATAAATAGCGCTAAGTCTCTCCTTTAACCCTAATTCTCACATGTATCCTCACCTAAGGGGCGTTTACCTAACGCTAAACGTGAGGGGGCCGCCTCATTGAGCCAGTGATACGGAGGGCAATAGAGGAGAAGGACTTGCGCGTGGAACATTGTGTTTCCGCTTCCGCTTCAAGAACAATGGATCCCTAAACAGGTGCGTTAATCTTTCTACTCAATTATGCATATTCTTGTTCTGGTTATGGAGATCTTGGGATTGCGCAATTTGCGTCCAACACGTGGTATCAGAGCCTCCATAACCCTAGAACTCGAACGCATAAGTTTTTTGCCCTAATTTGTGATTTTCAAGATTTTTTGTTCAATAAAAATAAAATAAAATCACAAATTAGGATGATCCTGAAACCATGGGGTTTTTGTTTTACATGTCAAGATCTTTCCAACCATATATGATTTGTATAATTTTGTTGAGAATTGAGTGAGAATTTTAAATTTGAAATTCTACGGTTTATACATAGAAAAAGTTCTAGAATTTTAAGTTACATTCTAGCGTTACCTTCGTTTTTCTTCTCCACTCTTTGCGTCACATCGTGTCGTTTGAATTATGAACTGTTGGTCATCATGCGCACTCTTTTTCTCATCCGTCTTTGATTTCGGAATCGACTTTCTGCTCTCGGCGGTTTTGTTCTATTACCGTGGTAAGTTTGCCCGCAGTTGCTAGTCAATGTCGAATTTGTTCGCGACGAGGATGATGGGGTTTGTGAAGATTTGTATTTGTATATATATATTTTTCGCGCGTGGTCAGTAGTGTTGGACTCGTATCTTCATCCTCTACATTGTGGTGTATTTATTTTAATTTTTTGATGATTTTATGGATGTTAAAATACATACAAAGCCCTAAATACGCGTATTTTTAGTGTATTTTTGCGTGTTTTTCTTGTATTTTTCTGTAATTTTCGAAATACAGGTGCTGGGTTACTGGTATGTTATAACATGAATTTTATGAGTGTTATTCATCAATAATTTACAATAAATTTTATTTTTGAACAAAGTAATGTAATTAGCATAATATGTGATTTTTGGTGATATGCTGCCCCTATCACTAAAGCTAAAATCACATGTATATGGTGTATGTGAGGAGTAAAATTTATATCCCTGGTATGAGAGAGTTTCAAGGATTCAATTGAGTAGTGACCGCCAAAGTGGCACGCTTGATTGGGTTTGAGAAATTTCGGTCTCGTATATTGATTGGGATGTCTCCTGGTCTAATGTGTAGTCATACTCCCAAAGGAGGTGATTGTGTATTAGTTCATGGAGGGATACATGATAGTATGGTGGAGGAGTGACTGATTCTAGTGATTCATATGCCCAAAGGTGATGAATTCACGAAGAATTGGAATATATTCTCATAACCGCTATCATGTAGGGAATTTACAACTGCTTATCACGTATTCTGCCCAAAGGTGATTATGTGATTTTGCATGTAACTCTCTGGATGTGTACTTGTGTGTCAAGTTACACATTGCTCACATGATGCTAATTATATATATTGCTTGTTATTTTAGTCACTTTTTTTCTGTAATTAATAATTCCACTTTTATTGAGGTTTTTACTGCTTCAAATTTTAAGTTGTGGACATATGATTTGTTGCTTGAGAATGCAATAAAATTTGCTTACTGTCCATGAAGCGTTCCATTCTGGAACACTAGAAAAGAGGTTTGTCTGCAAACTGCACTGCTATAAGATGATGTAAGCTTTAGTTGCTTGAAATTATGTCTTGTTTGATATTGAAATTAGGACATATTTGCAAAGATTGTGTTTAAGTCCTAATGATATATACATCTCATATAAGGATGAAAAAGTTGTTTCCAAAATTTTTCTATTTACTCTCAACGGTTATCTAAAGACTTCTATAGATTATTGTGGAAGTAAAATTGACCGAGATAAAGAATAAATTGGTTAGAATTAGTCTTATTGAGATTGTCAGATCCGATCATAGTGATGAGTATGATGAGTAAAACTAATTTATCCAGTCTTCTGTGGATTGATATTTTGAAAGCAACTTTTTCACATACAAAAAGTGTCCTTATCAAAGTTGTTTTATAAACTTCTTTTGAGTTATAGATTGGGCATAGATTACTTGAATCATATTAAATTTAGGGGTGTCATGCAGAAGTGAGATTATCTAATCCAATTTTAAGTGTATTGTAATTCAGATCAACTCGGAATTATTTTGTATCTTATCCAGATTGTTAAAGGGGTATTGATCTTATGACCCTAAAGAAGATACAAGAATTATGGAAACATATACTCTAAAGTTTCTTAAGATCGACGTAATTGTAGAGGATAGCTGCTCTCAGACTATTAAAGATAATAGTATGATGGAGGTTACTGTGTTTTTGTCTTTACCTATACAGATAATTATGGAATCTCCTATACCATAGACTAAACTTGTTGAGGTTTAAGGTACTATTCTTGATATAGTTTATAATTAAATTTCTTAAACCTCTCAAGTATAGAATGAAGTGGTTGTAGCTTTATTAAGGAGATTTGTTAGGGAAAGACAATTAGTATACCATCAGATTATATAGTTTTTTTGTGAGAGCATAATTATAATATCCATTACATGGTTGTTTTAGCAACTTATATAAATGTCGTTTCTTGTTCTTAATTAAGTATGTGATTAGATGCCATAAAAAAAAAGGATAATAATATTTTTACTCTGAAAGAGGGGTGGATAGTTAGTGAGGAAATAATTATTTCTTTATTACTAATTCTTTCAGAGTGAACGTGGCATTGATAGTTTTATATGGAGTTACATCAAAGAGATATAAAATCTATATAAGTGCAATTGGAAAATTTTGCAGCAGATTCAAGTAAACTTGTGTGTAGACTGAAAAGTCTTAATTCATGGTCTTAAGCAAGTTTCCAGGCAATATTATTAAAGTTTCATAGTGTTGTTATTTTGTTCAATTGGGAACAAAGTAATTCAATATACTGCAAGGTCAGTGGGAGGAAATTTATTTTTTCTCATACTCTTTGTATATGATAGTTTGCTTACAAGTTGTGACCTTGAGACATCTTATATATTTTGTACTAAGATATGTAAGAATTGTTTTTGCCATATTATATTAGATTTTCTCGGAGGACATTTGCTGATTGTATATTGGAAATATTCAATATACATTATTGCAAGCCAGGAATTGCTCCTGTTGTTAAGGGTGATGGATTGAATCTATCACATTGTCCTTATTTAGATATTGAGAAAATTTAATTAAAAGGTGTACCTTGTGTCAGTGCACTTAAAAGTATAATGTATGCTTGAATTTGCACTAGACTAAATATCGTCTTTTTGACGAGACTTCTAGGCAGACATCAATCAAATTCAGGACGCGATTATTGCGTTGCTGCCAAGAAGGTTTTAAGGTACTTAAAGAGGATAAAATATTATATGTTAATATGTGGATATGTTCAATTCTTACAGTTAGTAGGGTATTTAGATATAAACTTTGCTAGCTGTTATGATGACATGAGATCAATAACAAAAAACATATTTATGTTAATAGGAAGTGCAGTAAATAAAGTTCTATATCATCTTCTACTATGTAAGTAGAGTTTATAACATTCTTTTAGACTGTTACCTGGGCTATTAGGCTCCGGAACCTCATGAAAGAGTTAATCGTTTTAACTTTATGGATAGACCCATACGGTTGTATTGAGATAACAAATTTGTAGTATTATTTATTTACCAACAAAGGTATCAAGGGGTCTAAATATATGGTGGTAAAAACTTTTGACCAAAAGGAGACGGTACAGAAAAGTGACGTTTTAATATAACATATTTTCACAGATGATATGGTTTCAGATCCACTAACTAAAGGCCTACGTCCATGTATATTTGAGCGACATGTCATTAGCATGGGCTTAGGAGCATCTTGGGATGCTGTTATTTAGTGGGAGCTGTTTCTTTGAATAATGTTTACATCTGTTTTTTGTTACAATTTAGTAACATTTTGATATATATATATATATATATATATATATATATATATATGTCAACTTTTGCATTCAATAAAATATTTTTGAATGGTTTGTTATTATGTTGAATACATATTGATAAAGTCTCAAGGTACTGTATAAACCTTGAGTGAAGGCTAGGGGCATCTGGTTATTAGCCTTGTCCATATGTCTTGTTATACATAAAGAATGGTTAACCGTAAGGACAAGACATATGTGGGTTCATGGAACCATAAATGCATTCTCTAGTGGCACAAGTTTTTTTTGTGACGCTTAAGGTAAGAGAATGGACATTCTCTAGTGGCACAAGTTTTTGTGACGCTTAAGGTAAGAGAATAGTGACTGACAAATGAGATCTCTCTATGAGAGATGTTATCCATTTGACACACTACCATATTGGATCCATATCAATAGAGTTGAGAACAATCGTGACCATGGAAGGCTCTGTGTGTATACATGCAGTTACCGCCATGATTCGGTGTTTGAGACTTTATGGGATAGGATTGACTATTAAGAATTATCTCTAGACCAATGTGCGCACATACAGTACGATTTCAATTAATATAGTCCAAGTGGGAGAATGTAAGAGTTTTCCTAATGTGGACTACATTAATTGATATTGTAATTTACCGTTTAACGTTTACCGTTTTACGGGAATTGGTCTAAGGTGAGATAGAAGGTTTCTTAATTAGTCTAATATGGGCTGGCTAGTGTGGGCCGAGTTGAGCCTGGCCCGTAATGAGAGGGCCTAGCTGGAAACTCTATAAATAGCGCTAAGTCTCTCCTTTAACCCTAATTCTCACATGTATCCTCACCTAAGGGGCGTTTACCTAACGCTAAACGTGAGGGGGCCGCCTCATTGAGCCAGTGATACGGAGGGCAATAGAGGAGAAGGACTTGCGCGTGGAACATTATGTTTCCGCTTCCGCTTCAAGAACAATGGATCCCTAAACAGGTGCGTTAATCTTTCTACTCAATTATGCATATTCTTGTTCTGGTTATGGAGATCTTGGGATTGTGCAATTTGCGTCCAACAAACTCCTCTTGTAGCTCCTCTTGAAACTATAGGGATGACATATCGCTAGCCGACATGTAGTCCATCTTTGCAGGAGAATTTATAATGTAGTCAATTGACCGCACAATGAAGTACACTCCACGACAAGCCTGAGACCATAGAAAGCAATGCCAATTTCAACTCCACAATAGACCTAAGACCATAGAATCGAGAACTTAGTTATACTAATTAATCAATTGGTGACCTTTTGGTATCTAATGTTGTTCATTTCACAAAAAGATATATATTAGGCAATTTGAATTGATTTTAGACCTATCCCTAATATGTGAAGTGATTATGTGGATGCGCAATTATTATAATAGCAACTAGCAACCAAGGACCTCGAATAAATTGCATGGCAAAGTGAGCATTTAACATTAATAAATAAGAAAGATATCATTCCTAACTAGACTAAGGGTAATTATATATATATATATATATATATATATATATATTGAAAAGCGTGTAATGAAGTTTGTTTAAATATTGAGTCAATGATTTTCCACAATTTTAGGAGAAGAGTTCCCAAAAGACTATTTTAAAACTTTTTCCAAGGAATTCTATTTTTCAGAAGCTTTTTTTTTAATTTTTCGGAAATTTTAAAATTTTTAATTCTTCTAATTTTTATATCGTTTTTTTTTTTTATATTCACGAATCTTTAATAAAAATAATTTTTATTCTGAAATAGGGACTTTGGTGGGCCCCAAGGCCCGGTCAAAAGCAGGCTGCCATCGATACCTCGTGGGTTTGGCTAACCAGGCTTTCAACAAGCTCAATTTCAAACTGATCTAAGCCCACCTTTGGAAATAATTTTACTGAGCCCAAGCTCAACTAAATACCAAAACCATCCTACATTTGCCAAGCTTCAACTTGAGTCCAACGCCCACTAATCCCATCGCCTAAGAGGTCAGCCCAAAATCTCTGATTTCCCTTCTTCATTCATTCTGTCCCCCACGCCCCTCTCCAATGCTCCCCTCTCTTACGTTGTTCAGGTCCTCATCTTCCGGTTCGGAGATAGCGACAAGCGGGCGAGCTCGTGACAAATCGGGCTATATGGTATGCCACCTTCGTATCTTTGAGCCGAAATCCTCGGGCAAGGGAGGTTTGAACCGAAAAAGAAACTCACCAGCGACGCAGAGATTTGGGAGCGAAAGGTGGTGTGATCGAGGGCGTCGGCCAGAGGTCATCGGAGAGGGTTCGGGCGTGGCAGAGCTGAACTCCTTCTCAGTCTCAAGTTTCACTCTCCTCCTCAACTCTCGCTCGGATCTCCCTCTGTTCTCCGAACCTTCCTGGTTCGATTCTCGCGGCCACTCGAGAGAGGAGCGCACTTGACTAGCCCCACCTCCGGTCCTTCACCGCCGCGACGTCACCTACTCCGCCACCGGAATGCTACCACCGCCGAAGATGTCGAGAGCATAGTCGGTTCTCTCTCGCTTTTTCTTTCTCCAAGAACCAGCCTCCCTCTGGCTCACCCTTTCTCGAGCTTGCTCTTTCTCTCTTTGTGGCTCCCACGAGCAGCTCTCACCGTCTCCTTCTCGAGCAGCACTCGCCCTCTCCGGTTTTCAGCCAAACCCCTCGAGAAGCAGCCCTCGCCCTTTCTCTCCATCTGTTTTCAGCCGATCAAGAAGCCCTCTCGAGCTCACTCCCTCTTTCTCTCCCTATCTCACTCACCAGATCTCTCTCTCTTTTCTCTCCTCTCCCCCGGTTCTCTTCCCAGCTCGAGGAAATATCCAGTGGTTTGCTCTCACCACGTCATCAGCTGATGTGGCGAGCATCATTTTGCTTCCATCCAATTACAGCTTGACACATATTTGCTGATATGGAATTAAATGAAAAAATAGAAATTCTCTCATCGCACCACTTTCTCTCTCTTCCTCCTCTATTCCTCACTTGTCCACACCACCAGCTTGACCTGTGCACCTCCCGTCGTCGTTGGCGTCAACACCGTGTCCAGGCCAATTGCACATCCAAACTGAGTCACCCTCTTTGTCATCTTCCTCAATTTGTCTTCGGCTTCGTCTTTCTCCCAGCGTCTGTTCGTCTTCATCTTCGGGTCACCAGCCAGATCTGGTTGCTTCGTTTTCCTGCTGTCACCATGGTAGCTTAGGGAGAAAATATTACTTTTTACATTTTAGTTTTCTCCCCGACCACCTCACTGCTCAAGGAGAAAGTATTCATGGCTTCATCTTCCTCCCAGTGTCTGTTCATCTTCGTCTTCCTCCCAGTGTTTGATCGTCTTCATTTTGCTGCGATCGAGATGCTCAAAGAATCGCTGGGCAAGATATTGGTTGAGTTCTATCCATTCGCAGGGAGACTCGTCTGCTCGTCTTCATTCCTCCCAGTGTCTGTTCGTCTTCGTCTTCCACCATGGCCAGATCTGGTCGCTTCGTCTTCCTCCCAACGTTTGCTCGTCTTCATTTCACTGCGATCGAGATGCTCAGAGAATCACTGGGTGAGATACTGGTCGAGTTCTATCTATTCGCATGGAGACTCATCGCGGGAGTGACAGGAAGATGGCAGTGAGATGCACGGGAGAAGGTGTCCCGTTCGTCAAAGCGATGTCGGAGGACGACATCGGAATGCTGGGCGACATCAGCATCATCGATCCGCCAATGTTGCGAAAACTCATGAACAACAGCGATGGAGCCCAAACCATATTGGAAAAAACCTTTGCTGACAGTGTAGGTAATGTTTTTATAATACTGGTTCACTGAGTAACTTCTTTTTATTAGAGGGCCCGTTTGAATATGACCTACTTCTGTACATCCCCGCTTACAGTTTATCGTATAATCTAGGTGACAGCATTCAAGTGCGGAGGGATCACCCTCGGCATTCTCATAAATCACGTCGTCGATGGTAAAGCCCTTACAGATTTCATAACTTGTTGGACTGATGTGGCTCGATGACAGAAACTGAGGTGAAGTGGAGAGGAAAGTGATTTTCGTATTTTCTGTATATTCCTTGTACATGTATGATCCTCCACTTAAAATGATAGTGAGAGGAAGTAAGATGGGAAAGAAAAAATAAGGAAATATACACTGATTACATAATGATTCTATGTACTAATTTACCAAGCTAATCACCAATAAACCGAGTCAATCACTGATGCTCGGATTGATACTCGGAATCGGTATCTTCATATTTCCAACACTCCCCCTCAAGCTGGTGGCCGGTATATGTCAAGGACACGTAGCTTGCTTAAAAGATATGTATGCTGTCTTTGACATAATGGCTTGGTAAAGATATCTGTAGGTTGCTTTACAGTTCCAATTCCTCTTGCTATAATAATCCCTTCTCGAATCTTGTCTAGAGTGAAATGAAAATCAACTTCTATATGTTTAGTCCTCTCATGAAAAACTGGATTTGCCGCTAATTTGAGTGTAGCATCATTGTCAAAAAATAGTTCACTAGGTCCCTCGATCCGTACTCCAAGGTCGAAGAGTAACCCACGTATCCACACTATCTCACAGACAGTCTTTGCCATAGCTCGGTATTCCGATTTGGCTGACGACAGTGACACGGTCGACTGCTTCTTTGTCTTCCATGAGATAAGTGACTTCCCTAGTTTAATACAGAAAACGGTAACTAATCTCCTCGTCATTGGACAAGTGGCATAATTTGTATCGCAAAAAGCTGTTATCTTTATATTGCAATCACAAGATAAGAAAATACCAAGTCCCGGACATTTCTTCAGGTACTTCACAACCTTTAATGCGGCATTCATATGAGATTGTTTCGGCTTGTGCATGAACTGACTGAGTATCTGTATTGCATAGCAAATATCGGGTCTTGTCATGGTGGGGTAGATTAGTTTTCCAATAAGACGTTGATATCCCGATGGATCCTCCAGCAATAGATCAACTGTGGATGAGAGCAAGCTCATATCATATTCATGTGTCGTTAGCTTCGCATTTTGTTCAATCGGGATGGCAGCCGGTTTGCATCCTGATAATCCTGCTTCTGAAACTATCTCCAAAATGAACTTTCGTTGACTAAGGCTGATTCCCTTATCGGAGCGAGCTATTTCAATACCTAGGAAATATTTGGGGGGGCCCAAATCCTTGATATGAAAAGCAGAATGCAAATATGTTTTGAACCTTGTAATAGCGAACTCATTGTTTCCCATGATAAGAATGTCGTCAACATATATCAACAAATAAATTGATGAAGTACCTTCAGTCCAAGTAAACAAGGCATAGTCGTGCTTGGAGTGCTGGAATCCTGCGCCGATTAATGCAGTAGTGAATTTGACATACCACTGTCTAGAAGCGTGTTTAAGTCCATACAAGGATTTACGTAGACGACACACACGAGATTCCCCCTGTCTGCGTAAACCTGGTGGAAGTTCCATGTAAATCTCTTCATCTAAGTCTCCATGGAGGAAGGCATTATGAACATCCATCTGATGTAGTTGCCAATTACGAAGAGCTGCAATGGATAAGAAAGAATGAACAGTAACTTCCTTAGCTACAGGAGAAAAGGTTTCATGGTAATCAAAACCTTCCCGTTGCGTGAAACCTTTCACAACTAACCGAGCCTTGTATCTTTCGATGGATCCATCTGCCTTGAACTTTATCTTGTAAACCCACTTGCAACCAATGGGTCTTCGATGTGGAGGTAAAGGAACAATGTCCCACGTTTGGTTTTTAGTCAGTGCTTTAAGCTTAGCTGCCATTGCATTCTGCCATTTGGGGTCACATGTTGCTTCATGATAGGAAGATGGCTCCTGTTCTTCAGAAATCTGACTAATGCAGCATATATGTTTCGGTGACAGCCGAGTAAAAGAAACATAGGAAGATACCGGATATTGTGTACCTGGAGAATTTATCGTAGTGCATATGTAATCCTTTGTCCAAGTAGGCGGTCGTGTATGTCGACCAGAACGCCGAGGCTCCTCCACTCTCACTTCTTCAGTAATGGTAGGTAAGGAGTCTTGTGAAGAACATTGTAACTCCTGTTGTGAAGAAGTGATCGGAGAACCAGGTAGCTGATTTTCCTCATCTGAAAGAACAGGTAATTCAACTCCATGATGAGCTAGAGTTGTTGTTTCCGGTATAGGTTGTTCTGGTGCAGTGATTATATATGGAGGTTCCATACATAAATCTTCTTCTGATAAAAATGGGCGATGATTGGAAGCTGAGATAGAGGATGAGGAGGTAACCACATCCCTGCTCACGAAGAAGTGCCTTGTAGAGATCTCCATGACTCTATAGCCCTTTTGCAAGGATGGATATCCCATAAAAATACATGGAATAGCACGAGGCTCTATTTTATTTCGAGGCCCTACTGCTGTGGCATAACACAAGCATCCAAATACTCTGAGGTGATCAATTCTTGCTTCCTTTTCATAAAGCAATTGAAAAGGTGTTCGCCCATCGAGAATCCATGTCGGCATTCGATTAATCAAATAGGCTGCCATAACAACAGAGTCTCCCCAAAAATCTTCAGGAATCGAAGCCTGGTATTTAAGAGCACGAGCAACCTCTAGGAGGTGCCGATGTTTACGCTCAACTATCCCATTCTACTGCGGAGTATATGTGCAGGAGCTTTCATGGATTATTCCCTTAGATGATAGAAAAGATTCATACTCTCTAGAATAAAACTTGCGTCCATTGTCCGTACGAATTTTTTGAACAGTTTTTTTGAATTGATTTTCAATAAGAGTGAGAAACTTTGATAGAATTGGGAAAGTTTGGTTCTTTGACTACATGAGGAAAACCCAAGTCGCACGACTATAATCATCAACAATGGTAAGAAAGAATCATGACCCATCACGATGTGGTGTGTGATAGGGTCCCCAAATATCAATGTGTAGTAAAGAGAAAGCAATGCTAGCTCGAGATGTGCTAGTGGGAAATTGTGTCCGAGATTGTTTAGCTAGGGGATAGATGGGACATTTCAGATTAGGGAAATGTGTGCTATGACCCAAGCGTCGATGGAAAATAAGATTTTTATTATTGATAATAGCATTACAAGAAGTGCTTTTATCAAAAACTTCAGAAGAACTAATCCAAAAATAGAGTCCTTGTGCAACACTACCCAAGCCCATCGGTTTGCCAGTCGAAAGGTCTTGAAAGAAACAATTTTCGGAATTGAATATGACACCACAAGAATTGTCTTCACAAACTTTTGAAACGGATATCAGGTTGAACTCAAACTCTGGAATATGGAGGACATTTTTTAGGACAATATCGGAGCTAAGGTGAATAGTTCCAACCTTAGTGACATGAGTAACATTGCCATTCGGAAGTCGAACAGTATATAAATATGGACTTTTTTGAGCATGGGAAAATAATTTCTCATTGCATATTATATGATCACTTGCACTCGAATCTATAATCCATGTATCAGTTGGTATTGAGTTCGTTTTACCAAGGATATTACCTGAAAAGCCTGCGCTCATGTCACTTGTGTTTAAACGATCCAGAGCCCTTATGATATTATGGTATTGATCTTGGGTAATTGGTTGGTGTGCCCCATCAGTCCTGAGTGTCGACACCTGATGAGCAGAAAACTCCTTTTTTTCTTTATCACCCGGCTTGCAATGCAATTTCCAGCAAGTTTCTATAGTATGGTGTGGGTGTTTGCAATATTCACAGAATTTTCCTTTATTTTTTGAAAGTTGCCCACCTGATCTGTGTGATGACGTGGCGTGTCGTGGTCCGTTGGATTTCACGGACATTTGAGCTGACGTGGCCAAGCTACGGCCGTCGGATTCTGGCGCACCGAAAGAAGAATATCCACCGTCGGATCTTCTTTGCTGCCCACCATTGGATCTAAAAAGGTTGGTAGTTGGATATGAGCCATTGGATCCCTTCCTTTGATCCTGTCCGTCCATCTGTGGGCTTCTAGGGTTCCCACTTATTTTTCTTGCCGCTGCAGCCGCAAGTCCTTCGGAGCTCCCGAAGTTGTTGTTTCCTCCATGACCGATGTGCTCTGGGTCGAGTAAGATGGAGTCTCCGGCGAACGCAGCAGCAAGAGTGACTCCATTAGTGGCTCGTGCGTGCTCGGTGGTCGCCAATTTCTGGCTTTCTTCTTGAACGGCTAGCTGATAAATTCGTCCGAGCGAAGGCGTTGGCTCCATCGTCAAGATCTGTGACCTAAAGGTAGCGTACGTCTCATTCAAGCTCAGTAAGAACCGCGTCACCTTCTCCCTTTCCTTTATGGTTCGATACTGACGAAGTGTTGTTTCGGGTCCCTCCAGTCGTTCCTCGGCCGCCTCGAGTTCGTTCCAAAGAGCCGAGAGATGATTGAAGCAAGCGGTAACCGTGAGGTTCCCTTGCTTCAATTCGGAGAGAGCTTGAGTTATGGTGAATAGCTTCACCTAATCGAGCCATTCGTACATCTCACGGATGCTTTCCCAGTAGGCTCTTGAGTCCTCTATTGGAGGAAGCCCTACTGCAACATCCGGCGCAAGGCAATTTCCGATCCAGGTGCGTACCAATTGATTACACCATCGCCAATGCCATTGAAGCCGTTCATCTGTTGGGTAGGGCATGGATCCGTCGAGAAAACCCTCTTTGCCTTTGGTGATGAGGGCTCGATGGAAATCGCGCGCCCAAGTGCTGTAGTTGTTGGGGCCGGTGAGTTGTAGCTGGATGAGTTTTAGGTCTGGTCCATCCGTCGGTGAAGTGAAGAGAGGGTCGCCGGCTTCGAGTCGATTACTGCTGCCGTTGGGAAACAGGTACGGTACATAACCGGGTCCAAAAAACGGGTAGGGATTTGATCCTTGACTCGTAGACCCGTTTCCTTGGTTCAGATCCCTACGATCCGGTTCCTGACTTAGGTCAGTTTCATTTTTGTTGAAGCTCGGATCTTGCGCATACGAATCATGTTGAGGCCACCCCTGTCCTGGACCTGCGCCCCATTGGCCTTGGACAGGGTACCATGGAAACGCAGGCCACTGCATCGGACCAGGAGCAGAAGGAAAAACAGGACCAGAAGGAAAAACAGTGGTGCTCGAAGGATCCTCTAGTTTTTGGGTGAATGCATCCTCCTGTTCATTCGGATTGATCTGAATCGATGAAGCTGAGGTTTGATCTTGAGGCATTTCCTCCAAAGGTAAATCTTGAGTATTCCCTTTTCTTGCCATGGTACAGAAGATTGAATTCCAACTCGGCTTTTTGGTTTGGTTTGCAAATTGAAGAATCGCAACAACAATAACTCAAGAAAGAAACGAGGGCAATTCTGAGAACGCGGAAGCTAGGTTTAGGACCGAAGCTCTGATACCATGACAGAAACTGAGGTGAAGTGAAGAGGAAAGTGATTTTTGTATTTTCTGTATATTCCTTGTACATGTATGATCCTCCACTTATAATGATAGTGAGAGGAAGTAAGATGGGAAAGAAAAAATAAGGAAATATACACTGATTACATAATGATTCTATGTACTAATTTACCAAGCTAATCACCAATAAACCGAGTCAATCACTGATGCTCGGATTGATACTCGGAATCGGTATCTTCATATTTCCAACACTCGAGCCAAGCTGCTTTCGATTCGTCCCTTTCTCGATCGATTGGTATTGTGCCCGAGGTGACCTTTACACGTCGATTTTCCCCACCACGAGTATGCTCCGATGGATCGGCGTCCCGAATGCATAGTCAACCTCCAAACCAAGCCCCTTGTTTACAAATCATTCTGCTTTGAGCCACTCACTCTCGTAAAACTCAAGAAAGCGTCCACAATCACAACCAACGTGGCTCCTCTATAGTCCCTACAAGCTTCGAAGTCATATCGGCGCTCGTGTGGATTTTGTGAATTAAAGCTCTTAGAATCGATCCTCATGAAACAGCAAAGCTTCTCATTGCAGTCAACAGTTGGTCCAAGTTCAACACGCCGTTGCCGAGCAGCTACTTCGAGACTGGCCTTGTTTGGTCCTGTGCAGATTGCAGAGCGAGTGAACTAATTCACAAGCCCTTCTCGTTTGCTGTCCAAATTGTGCACGAGGCGCTCTGATGCATCACTAACAACATACGGTCGTCCGTTGACCACATCGAGATGAACACGGTCGTGGTTGATCGTGAGGGCAACACTTGCTGCATCAGCAAGTGCAGTCAACTCCCTTTCCACAAGACGATTTCGGGTTTGGGAGGCCGTTCCAAGTGGCACCAGCTACTGTACCCCACAACGTCGTCTAAGTCTCTTCTCATAGCGCGGAGAGCGATAAGTTGGTCGCGTCACTGGGGCTTCCTCGCGATGCCATGGATGTTTTTGCAAAATTGATTTAGTCTGAGCTCGCACTAAAAAGCAAGTTTTTAGCCTCATTTATGAAAATGAGTACATGTGTTTGTTTTGGTAGACATGGGTGAAGTCTAAGGAGGACTATCGCAGAGCTTGTTGGGCTGCTTATGTCTAATGTATTATATGATACGCTTCCATCAATGAAAAAAGGGAATGTTAGAGAAACAAATGTCAATTCATGAAAAAGTAACCACAGCATACGCTAAAAAAGGCAATGGTAATTACATTATAGCCAAAGGTTTCACGTATCCACTTGTGTAAAATTATCTAAACACATTTAGAATAATTGATTCACTACATGTAAAATTAGCTAAACACATTTAGAATAATCGATTCACTACATGACAAGGCCAACTCTTTCGAGTGTTCAGTATGCCCTATTTATTCATCCATCCATTTTACCACATTATTTTCGTAATCCCTTTTTTAGCACTATCTATATACTTTTAGCGTTTGGAAGAGTATTGATGGATTGTCTTTTCTTCATGCTATATATTATCTGTTGAGGTATAAGTGTGAGCATATTACAAGCAATATTCCATCTTTGGGCGACTAAATAGGATTTGACCAGTTAATAAAATCTAGTTGAATTATAACTTAAGACTCCTAAATAAAAGTAATCAAATGACATTATATGTCAATGGGTTTAGATTCCCAAAGGCATTCCTTGAAGGAACTTAGAAGGCTGGAGTTTTGAAGAGCTCTAAAGATTTAAGAGGTTGGGGATTTGAAAACTTTAGTACGTGAAACTTGCACGATAGTAAGGTAAATTTTTTTGTTTCTATTGAGTAGTTTCAACTTTGTGAATTGTGCTTGATGTGATCCATCCATTAAATTCTTTGTTGGGAAGTGTTGATGTGGCACTTACTCTGGCACTTACTCCATAAGTGATTATAAGTTATGCTGTGATGTGGCACTTACTCCATAAGTGATGATACGTTATGCTGATACAATGGCCATTGGTTTTGACAAGTCACTTTACTTTTCTGTTTCCTCCCCCTCGGAAAAAAAAAAAAAAAACATTAGACAAAAATACTTGGTACACGTCATTTTTGCGCAAGTCCATTTAATGAGCAACACGTGTCCTATTTGAGCCCACATGTGAGAAATGCTCTCTTTTATCTCTTTCCCTCTCATGCGATCCTTTACTCTTTGTTCTTTCTCCCCCTCTCCTGCAAACCACGCCCTAGTCAATTGCCTTCACCATCGTTTCATCCACTAATCCCCACTCCGATGATGGCTCCACTATTGAGGTTGTCCAATACCCCTATGGCCACCCCCCAAGTTCAAGAACAAGCCCAAGTCTCCCATTGCCATTGCCTGCAACCTTGAGCCCTCCTTCAACCCTTGCCTCCTCGAGGTCCCTTGCGGCTCCAATATCATCCCCTCCCTCCACAGGTCATCCACCGCCCCCACAGGTCCAAGAATAAGCCCAAGCCCCACTATTGTTTGCGACGCCAAGCCTTCTCTTAGCCCCTACATCCTCGAAGTCCCTCATGGCTCCGATGTCATCACCTCCCTCCACAACTTCTAGATCTAGATTGAGCCCTCGCTGAATCCAGGAAAAGCAACCCTCACCTATGATCGGTCACCGACTATGGCCAAGCACTGGCCGCGGGCCAAAGGGAAAGAAAGGACAAAAAAGGAAAGGGAAATAAAGGAAGAAATGGTGAAGAAGAGAAACAAAAGGTGCATAAGAAAGGAAAGAGATAAAGGGAGAGAGAGGGGGGCTTTCAAAATTTCTGACACGTGTCACTCTTTAAATGGACTTGCATAAAAATGAGGCATACCACTTGTACCCCCAATAATTTCTCAAGACTATCCTTGCCTATTGCGGACAACCACCACTGCTTAACTTTGTTGATTGACCTTGAACGAAGGTTGTGACCATTAATTGAGGTCCCGCTGCAAACAATGACGATGACAGACGATGGCAACAAGGAAGAAGGTGATGGAGCATTTGTGGTGGAGAAAGAGTTTGGCAAAACTCACGAGGAAAGCGAACATGAAAATGAAAAATAGAAAAGCACATCCTTTAATTTATTCAAGTTTCCTTTGGTAATCCTTCTCAACACTTTTGCCGAATAGGCGAGTCATATGTGAGCAAGTAGGCCGTGTTGATACACATTATGTGACAATTCTTCTAACGTAGTTACTAGTTCAAGTCACATTTCATACTCGATTGAACAAGGATAAAAGTTCAGGTGATATTGAAGGAGGCAAAAATTCATGCTCCTCTAGTGCCGCTACCTCTTTTGTGTATTGGAGCAAGTAGTGCATAACACAATAAATAATGGTTTTATTATAGCCAAGTCTCATGATATCGCTAGTACTTGAACTTTCTTCCCCCTTAGAATGTTGTACTCAAATCTTGTGGTCAATCAAGTATCTCAGCTTTTCAAATTAGGCTTAATGTGAAGTCTCTGTTAAGTATATCATTATGTCATGTGAATTTGTTGGCATGCCTTGCTTACTCGATGGCATTTAAGCTCAATTGGTAATATGGCTCACTCACTTAGAAAATTGTGTCATTCTCATTTAGGCATTGGGTGATGAGAAGGCAAAGAGTATGGCCCCATTTGATTCGGCTTTGGGAATGGGCTTTGAGACTCTAAAGTCCCTTGGCCAAATTCAAACACGTTTAGTTCAATTTTTTGTGCGACTTTGGCAAGATGCAATTGCAGGTCTAGAGGTCCTTTGGGAACTCGCATTTTCGGAATGCAAGCTCCGGTTACTGTTCATCACTATTCATCTTCTCCGGTGGAGAAGCCGATTGGAGGTTGACGACTGCCGGCCAAGGGGTCGTGCGCGCCGGCGACTGCCGCCTGAGGGTCGCTCGACCTTGCGATCGTCATCGGACCTCAGGCGACACCTGGGTCGCGTGACCTAGGCGACTGATGGCCTGAATCGCGGGTCTTCCTGGCCAAGCCCTGGGTCACCCGGCTATGTGGGTTCCATGCATTAATAATTTCAGTACAATATGGCATTCCAAAGAGAAAATGACCTTGAAGACCCAATTCCAAAGAGAAAATGACAAGCTCTTCTCGCTTTCTTTGGAAATTCCAAGATGTGATCCTCATAAAACACATGAATCATAAATTCCAAGATGTGATCCTCATAAAACACATGAATTTACGAAGCGAGCGAGAAGAGCGTGATTCATGTGTTTTATGATGATCACGTCTTGGAATTTGCGAAGGGAGCGAGAAGAGGTTGTCATTTTCTCTTTGGAATTGGGTCTTCAAAGTCATTTTCACTTTGGAATGCAGATTGTACTGAAATTATTAATGCATGGAACCCACATAGTTGGGTGACCCGGGGCTTGGCCACAAAGACCCGCCAAACCTCGCACATATAAATACAGACTTGCTCTAATTGCTGTAACTCAACATTCGAAAATTTTAAAAGTTGAAATTGCTCAGGTATGTGCCTTTTCTATTTTGCACATTAAATATGCATTCAAGTTTGATTAATTTTAACTAGAGTTTTTTTTTTATATTAAAATATCGACGTGAGTTTAAATATTACATCTATAGTGATACTTATAAGCAAGAAAATTGGTCCGTGTCTCTATCGAGTCAAATTCGACTGGAAAGCTGGTCAGATCCCAGTCAAAGCGCCATCAATTGTGAAGAAATAAAAGTTTGGTGCCGATAATAAAAAGCAAAGTGAGGCAAATTGATTGCAAAATCTACAAATGCTCATAGAAAATCAACACTTTTAAAAGAAAAAATTTCTTAAAATGATCGCTTGTATCACTTAGCATAATGAATGTGATGAAAATATTTTCATCATTAATGATAATCTATAGATAGATTGTTACTAATAATAAGAATATTTTATGTTGGTTAATCGGTTAATTTTCTTAATGTTTCATAATTGTTATCCACAAGATGGGTACCACAATTCTCAGAGGGACGTTTGAGTCATTTGAGGATGAAAGCAAGAACGGTACGTAGCATGCACATTTTGAATTTAATATGCATTTATTCAAATATATAATAATATATTTATATTTAATTGACAAGATCATGTAATTTTTCATGCAACCAATATAAACAAATATGACTGGTCAATTTCGTATATGATTGATTAGTGTAAGAGTTTTCCTAATGTGGACTATATTAATTGATATTGTAATTTACCGTTTTATTACGGTTAGGCTTGTTTCTAGCAATTAGCAAGTCGTACATTTACCATGGTATCGCCCAAAGCCTGCGGATAAATAAATACAGCTTCGATTATTCTGTGCAAAGAAGCAGGAAATGAGAAGCTGAGAAACACTGGAGCTATGCGAAAGCTTGATGTGAAGATAGCGAACGCAGTTCATGTTTCTCCGGCGAGGGAGACGTTTGGTGGGCTCTACGCTCTCTCAAACATCGACCAGACCCTCCCGTTCGTGATTGAGATCGTGTTCGCCTTCCATGGCGAAGGGAGAGGAAGGCGTTCCGCTGCGATTGAGACAATCAGAGAGTCGCTGGCCAAGGCATTGGTCGAGTTCTATCCATTCGCGGGCAGACTTGTCATGGGGATTGACGGGAGGATGGCAGTGAGATGCACGGGAGAAGGTGTCCCATTCGTCGAAGCGACCTCGGAGGATGACATCGCAGCGCTGGGCGATATCAGCACCATCAATCCTGCCATGCTACGAAAACTCGTGAAGCACGCCGACGAAGCCCCGACCATATTGGAAGTACCTTTGCTTTCGGTGCAGGTAAATACTATTGAACATGTTGGTCGTGCTGATTCTGGCGTGCCCCTGCATTAGTTCATCGATGAATCATATATTAGAGAGATTGTACGAGAATTATGGCTACTTTGTGCGAGATTTTTCTTTTGGGGCAGGATAGAAGGAGCAACATAGTGCTTTTGAACAATTTATTTCACAGAAAGAGATCGTTTTTGCACTGCTTTTATTTTATTTTATTTTTTTATCATTCAACCGCTTGCGGAGCGGCATGTTCTTCTGGACTCGTGCAAGGGGATTTAGACTTTCCAAGACTGACATACGCATAAGTAGATATCCACTTACAGTTTATCATGAAATCCAGGTGACGACGTTCAAGTGCCGAGGGATCGTCGTCGGCATCGTCATGAATCACGTCCTCATGGACGGGAAAGCCCTCACGGACTTCATAGCTTGCTGGAACGACCTGGCTCGAGCCAAGCCGCCATCAGTTATTCCCTTTCTTGATCGATCGGTGTTGCGCCCAAGGCAACCTCCACGCGTCGATCTCCCCCACCACGAGTATGCTCCGAGAGACCGGCGGCCCGGACTTGTGGTCGACCCCCAAACCAAGCCCCTCGTTTACAGATCGTTCTGCTTCAAGCCACACGCTCTCATTCAGCTCAAGAAAGCGGCAAGAATCGCAACCCAGAATGGCTCTTCCGTAGTCCCAACGACCTTCGAAGTCATATCGGCGCTCGTGTGGATCGCGCGAACCAAAGCTCTTGGAATCGGTCCTCACGAGACGACGAAGCTTCTCACTGCAGTCGACGGCCGCCCCAAGTTTGACCCCCCGCTGCCGAGTGGCTACTTCGGGAACGGCATCACTTTGTCCTGCGCTGAGTGCAGCGCCGGCGAATTGACTCGCAAGCCCTTCTTGTTCGCTGTCCAGACCGTGCATGAGGCGCTCGCATCCATCACCGAGAGTTACATAAGGTCGGCCATCGACAACATCGAGCTGAACAGGGTCCTTGTTGACTTAGGGGACAACGCTTGCTGCATCAGTAAGTGGAGCCGACTTCCTTTCTACAAGATGGATTTCGGGTTCGGGAGGCCATTCCAGGTGGCGCCGGCGACGGTCCCCGACAACGTCATCTTTGTCACTTCCCAGAGCAGGGAGAGTGACGACTTGGTTGTGTCCCTAGGGCTTACTAGCAATGCCATGGATGTTTTCTCGAAGTTGATTAAGCATGAGCTCACGCTGAAAAGCAAGTTCTAGTCTCATCCATGGATATGAGTATATGAAGCTTAGTTTTCGAGTCCCTGGTTTTAAGTAGGATTAGCGCAGTGGTGTTGCGCAGCTTATGCTTGTTGTTTTATATGATATGTTTCCATCAATAAAGTGATGTACTTTCCAAAAAAGGGAATCTTTGATTGTGATCAACACATGAAAAGCAAGAAATTTTTGCTATTTTGATCATGCTTTTTTCACTCCTTTGGCTTAAAGACTCCATTTTATTAGTGTATGGACGACATTACCTCTTATTTGGCCCATCATTTAGCAGGTTTCAATTAAACTCTACCAAAGAAAGTAGTTCCCCTCTTTTTGTTGGTCAAGTGAAGTCAATCCTTTTGTTTTATTCCTTTTTCTTTTTCTTTGCGGTCCCCCTCTCCTTCTTACTCACTTCTCTCTGTTCTCTTTCATACAGTGGATCCTCTTGGTGTCTACCAACAACGATACCATTCGGTAGAGCATTGTCAATCAAGGGCTGGTTGAAGGTTTTCTCGTTTTGGTGGAGTCGTAGTGCTATGGAAGAAGAGGGAGATGAAATTGAGTTTGGTGGGTAGAACCTAGTCAATATGCAAGGGAGCACATGTTTGATCCTTCAACCTGACAAAAAGGGTAGGGGCGGTGTTCTCGTTATGGCAAAAGCAAGCGGATCTTCTGCCGACATTGCTTCAGCATTCACAGATACAGGGTTCTCGCTAATTGCTCCAACGGTGAGTATTTGACTGTCATCACTAAAGTCAACTAAGTTATTGGAGCCTCCGGTGTTATGAGTGAGAAATGCAAGGCTGTAGTTGCTCAGTAAGGAATACCATTATTCATATGTCTTTTAGCAAAGGAAGTGCCACATTATATATGCTCAGAGATTGGACAACGACGACCCACATAAGAGGACGACGGAGAGAGTTCACCAAGAATACATATTATAGACCAGAAAAGAAATTATGGGCAACGCACAAGAGACACTCATGACCAGAAAGCACCAACCCAAACATTTTAATTTTTATCACCATCTTTGATTCACAAAAGCCACCATCAAGTCATTTCTATTCCTGTTGATTTTTTGAGTTGTTCGTCTGTTCAGATTTTTCCTCTCTCATTTTGTCTATTGGTTTCTTGGGTCTTTGAACCGTTTAAAGCCTATTCGCCTCTATCTATACGTAGCTTGGTGGCTGCCTTGCCATTATCATCACTAGATCTTTAAGTTTGCACACCACTGCAGGACAAGCCATTGATATCAATCCGTGGTTTTGCTGTAGAAATAGGTTACATTTTGTCTTGAATTATTTTCGATTAAGTAAGTTGGACATCAAGAGCATCCTTGCCATTAGACGCAAAGGCGTGGAAAGAAGAGAATTGTCTGTAATGGAAAAGATAAAAAAACGGAAAGCAAAAGAAAACAGAGAGACGTCAATTTGACTTGGTGGGCCACACGAGGATAATGAGATCAAAGTGCTGTAATAGGGAGCGTTTGAACTAAAGGATGGTTGAAAAAAGCACCATCCATTTAAAAGAATAGGATAGTGAAGTTTTAACCAAGAAATTAAGTGGAAATTATAAATCCAATTTCAGCCACTTTAGCAGAGCAACTTTTAGCAGAACTGAATTGATATATCCCACATATTTAGCCCAATTGTAGGGGACGGAGATCACGATTTTTCTGGAAAAGAGAGGGCCAAAAATCCGTGAGTTTTAGGGCATAAACAGAGGAAGTCTTCTGCAGAATAAAAAGGCGGGGACACGCACTCACGGGGGATTACCGCATAAAAAGAGCGTAGAGAAAAGGAGGGAGCACGGTACTGAGGGATACATGTTCAACCAGAAGATACTGGCTGCATCATTCGCTTTGTCATTATCGTGGGTCCATCTTGTTAAGGTGCATGTGTGAGTTCTGTTAGAAAGAAGTCCCACGTCGGAGAATTGGTCTGGTATAAAGTGGTTAATGTATGATAATTGGCTCATAACTCATCGACTTAAGCTTGGAATGAAAATACATCGAAGAATTGGTATGGTGTAGAGATGTTAATGTATTATAGTTGACTCATAACTTATTGGCTTAAACTTTTGAGTGGAAGTTGATCTAATTGGATAGATTGACGAGCTCAAACTTGGGCCTTTTCTTGATAATCTCCCAGCTGAAGTATCTTTGCTGCGCACTCCCAACATATTGTCTCAAGCCACTATGTTGCCTGGCTGTTCTTGAATTTGATAGCCCAGACAGACGGCAGTTCCTCAGCGACAAGGCATTGTTGATTTGTTCCCTCCTAATCCTCAGCGATAATGCAATTTGTCCAGGTGTGGATACTCAGGCTCTATTTATTTGGCAGAAAATAAAATCACTTAGGCACTACATCACATGTGAGCATATCTCTATTTATTTTGCACAAAATGAAACTATTTAGGTTCTAAATCACATGCAAGGCATATCTAGAAAATTTATGAATACTTAAGTATTCAAACCTGGACAACAAGTATGGAAAATTGCAGCCGAGGAAGTGGTTGCCTGAATAACCGCGCAGGGGAATCAACAGTCTCGAAGTGGTCGATGCCTCCAAGAGGATGGCAGCGATTCGTTGTCTTGATCAAATTCAAATCGACCGACACAGCTTTACTGTGAGGACAAGGACTAAGAGGGAACAGATCGGTGTAGGTGACGACGATGCCTTGTCGCCGAGGAACTGCTTTATGGGCTGTCAAACTCGGGAACAGCCCGGGCAACGTAGTGGCTTGAGATAGATCAGTCTAACCACGTGTATCCTGATCTTTTAGAGTGTTTTATTTGGTGAAAGATGAATGATTTGAAAAATATATTTTTTAAAATAATCATTTATATTGATTAAAAAAAATGAGTAACAAAAAGAATGATTCCATTTTTTACGTAAATATTTGTATATGAATTTTTGTCGATGATGAAAAGATATTTCATTAAGTAATTATTTCAAGGGATGAAAACGATTATTTTTAGAAAAATATTTTCTAAATTATTTAATTTCTGTGAAACAAACAGAGTCCTATTGTGGTGAGCATAGTCCTTAATTTATGCCCTGAAATTTAGGGATGAGCATGGTCCCGATCTAATCTGAGAACAGGCTGGTCGGTTCTGAACAGTTCTCAGTTTCCAAAATGGAAACCAACAATAACTAGTATGATTCTTGATTCTGCAAAGAAACCGGACTGGACCAATATGCCTTAATTTTCCTTTTTTTTTTGGTGTAATTTTCTTCGTCTAATTTTCTAAACTAGAGCTGTGTAAGTGTGCATCGGTGGTTTTTTCTTCTTCTATTTTTATTGGGTGTTTTCACTTCTCATTCTATAATGCAATTTTTCCGACGGAGAAGGTTGTATATTCACCAGCTTGCACTATATATAAGTTGACACGAAATTGAAATCTTATATAATCTCTTTCTAATGTCTTGAAATTTAAATATATATTTTTATATTCATTTGTGAAGAGAAAATCATATAAATAGAAGTAAAAAATAACTGATAAATTGTGACAAACATTTAAATATTTGGGGCAAATTTTTGTGGCGGTACCCACCCACACTTGCTTTAACTCTTATTGGCGGGCAATAGCGATTCTCTCGGCCGTATATTAACTTAGAACCCAACAGAAGTGAGTCGAACTAGACCGCGACTCGGACCACAATTAGCACGACGTAGTCACCTCGTCGTATTGATCTGTCTAGAGATGATTAGTTCTAAGGAGCATCAATTCTCACCTTGAAATTTGGAAGTAGACTAGATGGAATTGGTTCTTAGTTTGTGGAACCGAAAACCGGCCCATCTAATCTAGTTCAGTTCTTAGGTCGGTCCAGGAACCAATGATTTCTTCTCTTTTTATTTTGGTTTCTTCTATTCCCAGCAAGTGGGAGTTTCCCAACAGTAAAAGGAAAAAGTTATTTACAGTCAGTCCCAATCCAACCCGCTAATTTCCAAGTGCACAGTGGTTCCCAATGAACTGACCCTACCTAGTTTGGTTCTTAATTCTAGAGTGGGAACTAACTCATCTTGTATCCTTACTAAAACTCACGAATTTTTAACCGTCTCTTGTCCAGCAAAATCCCCCCATACTCTTGGGCGAAATATGCAGAATATTTCAATTTTATTCTGCTGAAAGTTGCTTTCCTAAAGTGGCTGATATTTGTAGTTGTAGTTTTTACTGAATTTCTTGGCCAAAACTCCACTTTCCTATTTTTTGAATAGATGATATTTTTTTTTTTTTTTTTTTTGCTTTTCATGTGCTCATCACGATCAAATCCCTTAGACGGCCGGCAATACATATTGCAAATAAAATTGCTCTTTTATCCCTCATTTGGTTGGCCACACTCGACCAATGATTCTCCTAGTTTAGTTACGAAAATGTGAAGTCAGTGTCAACAGTTGTCATCAACCGAAAACCTAAGGAGTCGCCGTTGTCGCCTCTCTCTCCATCCCAAACGCTGCCCAAGTGGTTCCGGAATCGGACAGCCCATACGATTGTTCCTTAGTGACGAGGGGCGGTCGTCCTCTATACCGATCTGTTCGCTCCAAGTCCTGGTCCTCACCAAAAAGCTGTGTCCATCCGTCTGAATCCATATCAAGACAACCAGTTGCTACCATCCTCCTGGAGACATGGCCCGCATCAAGATTGTCGATTCGCTTGCACGGTCGTTCAGGCAACCGACTTGTTGAGTGCAGTTTGTCATACGTGTTGTCCAGATTTGGAAATTTTCTCGATATGTCTGCTTGTGATGTTGGGCCTAAAATGGGTGCTTTTTGATATGTGAAATCTCTTGGATGCTTCAGTGGTCCTAAAGTGTTTTTGATACCCATTTGAGTAGTGATGTTGATATTCAGAATTCAGATCACGTGCATATTCAAAATTTATTGACCGTCAATCATTGCTGTGCCTAATTTTGCGTTTAATTTTGTTTCTCCTCCTGTTTTGATTGTCTGAGGTGAAAGTAGGAAAAAAAGAGGGTTTCGTTTTTCCTGTTTGGTTGTCATTAGGATGCATTTCATGTGATAAAAATAAGTACTCTTTTGCATGCATCTTTCTTTTATTTAAAAAAAAAAATAGAAAAACTGAACATTAAAGTGCTTTCTTGCATGTCATTTGCTCATGATTGTTCAATTGCATAATAGGATGAACATTGCCTTTTACATTGACAATGTTTCCTGGTTCATGGATTGCATGTTTATTTATTAGATACTCTACATATTGGAAACTGCCTCTTGTATATTTGCATATCTAGAAAATTTATATCTACGCATCTAACTGTAGTCCCATTTGTACATGTCTAGGATTTTGCATATCTTGCATATTGGGATAGGATCTCGCATTATATTTGTGCCATGACTATTGCCATGTTAGAATAACTAGGAGGTATTTTGCATGAATAATTGTATTAGATAATTGTATTAGTGCAGATCCAGGATATCTAGCATGCATTATTTAATATCCATATTCGCACGTTTCTTTCCACAATCACATGTCATAAAATGAAAATATAAAAAAAATATCATATCTTGCATGCTAGTAATTTTAGATTGCATCTTCATTAAAAAAAATCACAAAAAAATGTCTAGGAGTGCATTTAGGGGAATTTGAATATTCATATTATACCAATCGATTCATTTTCTTAGTATTGCATGGCATTTTAGATTGCATTATTTTAAATTCAATTTCCATGTTTAAGGTTCATTTCAGGAAAACACTTTATTTATTATATTGAATAACATAGCATATCACAATTGCATATTCACTTCCTTTTGTTACATTCGTCTAAGCCTATTTGTGTACTTTTAGACTTTCCATTTACTGCTCACGGGGTTTAAATCCTAAGGCGTAATTAGAGGTGATTGGTTTTCGGGTTGGGTCTATTACTAAAACTGGAATTGGAATCGGATTGGTTTGTCCTAGTCCGATTTAGGGTTTTGGCAATTCCATTTTTTTTCTTTTTACTCTTTACAAGGAAAGGACAAATTTAAAAGAAATAACATAGTAGTTTGGCCCGATCTGGGTGGTTTCATTCTGCACTTAGAATTGGAAACTGCTTAGAACCGCTCAGTTCGGTCTAAGTCTAGTCCGGTTGTCGAGCTCGGTCCTAGGCGTAACTAATAACAAGGCTATAATTTTTGCCCAACACAGCTCAAGGTTTTGTCACGCGTGAATATGGCAATTTAAACAATGCAATCTAGATATCTTAGATGTGCACTAAAACAGTCATTCATGCAAAATCCATCCTAATTATTCTAACATGATAATAGTCATGACACAAATATTATGCGAAGTCCTATCCCAATATGCAAGATATGCAAAATCCTAGACATGTACAAATGGGAATACAATTAGATACGTAGATATAAATTTTCGAGATATGCAAATACACAATAAGCGTTTCCAATATGCAATATCTTATAAATTTACATGCAATCCATGAACCAAGAAACATTGTCAATGTAAAAAGCAATGTTCATCCTAACATAAAATTGAACAATCATTAACAAATGACAAGCACGAAATTTTCAGTTTTTCTATTTATTTAAAATAAAAAATGCATGCAAAAGATTTTTTTTTTTTTTTTTTTTTTTTTTTTTTTTTTTTTTTTTTTTTTTTTTCAGATGAGATGCATTCTAAGATAACCAAACAGGAAAACGAAACCTTTTTCTTTTTACTTTCACGTCAGACAATCAAAACACAAAAAAAGGAAATGATAAATTAAGCGCAAAATTTGACATAGCAATGATTGAAGGTCAATATATTTTGAATATGCACGTCTTGGAATTCTAAATATCGACATCGCTACTCAAATAACACTTGTATATCCACTTGATATCAAATAGCACTTAGGAGAGAACTAGAGCATCCAAGCCGAGAGATAGGTGGAGTTTTGAGCGATTTTAACTTGTGCGAGAGCTGCGTGTGTTCACACACCACTTTGCATGCTCTTGATATTTAAAATTCCCACTTCGCTTCTTAAGATTGACTAAAAAGACGGAATCACCCTTCAATTAATGTTAGAGGTGGCAAATGGGTGGGTCAGGTCGGGTATGGGTCGGGTCGAAAATGGGTCGACCCATATTTGACCCATTTAACCCGTTTTGACCCATATTCATGTAGTGTAAATTTAGTGACTCATACCAGATTCGACCCGTATCCGACCCATACCTAACCCGACCGTATTGCTAAAATCTATTTATTGTTAAAACATTTTTATGTAATACAAATTTTTTAACAATTTTTATGCAATACAAATTTAATGGAAATTTTTATAATTCTTTTTAAAATATTTTTTAAAAAATCGAATTTTTAATTTTTTAAAAATATAATTTTTATAATTTTTATTTTTTAATAATTATTTTTTTTTTCTTTTCTCGTTTTTTTCCTTCTCCTTTGGCCGACCGCCGGCCACGACGACGGTCGGCGATCGACCACAGGTGAGATCAAGCTCACCGGCGTTGGATGGGGCTCGATCTCGCCGATCCGACAAGGCCGAGGCTCCGCCCGACGCCGGCGAGCTTGAGCCTCACCGGTTGTCGACGAGGCCGGGCCTCGCCGGATCTAGCGAGGCTTGAGCTCACCGGCGTCGGGCGGGGCCTCGGCCTGGCTGATTTGGCAAGATCGAGCCTTGCCCGACGCCGGCGAGCTCAAGCCTCGCCGGATCCGGCGAGTCTCGAGCCTCGCCAATTGAGCTTGAGCCTCGCTAGATCCGGCGAGGCTCGGCCTCGCCGACGACTAGCGAGGCTCGAGACTCATCGGATCGGGCGGGGCCTTGGCCTCGCCGATCTAGCGAGGCCTGTCGCTAGCCGGCGGTCGGCCGTCGCCCGCCGACCGCCGGTGAGGAATGAAGAAAAAGAAAGAAAAAGAAAAAGAAAAGAAAAAAAGAAAAAAAATTGAAATATGAAAAATAATTATAATTTCGATTTTTTATTAAAAAACATTTTTATAAATTTAAAAAAAGCCAAGGGTTTAAACTTTAAAATGGGTTTCCTTATAACTCATTTAGACTATTTCTTTTTATGTTTTACATTCACTGACTCATATTAACTTTCACTTGACCCATTTCTTACCCATATTTAACCTTCACTTGACCCATTTTTGACTCATATTTAAGTTTCATTTGACCCATATATGACCCATTTAACTAAAAATGGGTCATAATATGGGTTTTTGACACATATTGCCAGCTCTAATTAATGTGCATAAATTCAATCGGGGCGAGAAAAGCGGAAGGGCATTTTTTTAAAGAAAAATGACAGTCTAATTTTGAACTCTAATAAATAAATTCTAAATGATGCACGATTAATTGAGTTTCATGCAAGTTATATCACCTTTTTTTTTTTCTTTTTAAGAAAGCACGCCCTCGGAGAATGTCTCCATCAAATAATACCTAGACAAACCTCATGAATTAGATAATATAGGCGAGAACCCTTATGAATTAACCCAAGCAAAAGATGACTCGCAATTGTTGGTGTGAAAAAACTGATTCATGTGAGTTTCCTACGGTACTAAGCTTAAGAAATTTCTATGTGCACATTAATACTATATTTGTTTCACGGAAAACAAGTTCTGAGGAAACGTTTTCCGAATTTTTCGACATTCGTTTCATAGAAAATAAGCTGATTGGAGAATACATTTTCTGTCAACAGAAAATACTTCTTCAAAAGTGGGGAAAATGTTTTCACTTTTTTTCCATCCCCTTTCTTTCACTTCTAAACCAAACACTTTTTTTCACCAAACACATTTCCTTTTATTTTTATTATTTTATCTTAAAAAAATTCGAATTTTTAATTATTTTAAAAAAAATCCTTCTTCTTCGTACTCTCCTCATGTCTGCGCACGGTTGGCATGTGTCCGCACACCACTGCATGGGCCGTGGCCGAAGCACTCGGCCACGATGGGAAGAAGCATGGGTAGTAGTCGAACCCCTTTTCCGCGACAGTGGACCTCGGAGATGGCTACAGTGGCGGCTAACAGTGTCTGGAGGACGATGGAGAAGGGAAAACTGATGAAGAAGCCTCTAGAATGCCTGTATGTGATGTGCACAAAGATGAAATCGTTGCGGGCCTCGATTCCCTTCTTCCTTCACGAGGGCACGTAAAGATATTGGTTTGCATTTAACGTTTGGCTTAATGGATCAAATGATACCACTGTCAAGGTCCTTTCTTCCGGATGTTCATTCTATTTAGACTGGCCTCTTTGTAAAGTTCGATCCATGAGTGTTGCATTTAGTTCAATCAATCTCATGATTGTGCTAAAGGTTAATTTGTCCCTGTCGCTCATCCTTCTCCCATTAGAGATCGATAGGTGATCTTACATGCTGAAAACTCTCACACAACTCATCGATATTTAATTTCATCGACTTGCTCACGATCTAGAAAAGACATACCGAAAAAATGAAGATGAAATATTAGGTCCCCACTTTACATTTGCCTTACAAATTTTCCCCGACTAGATACAAAATGAGATCGATTTACTCCTATGGAACATAATTGCAGTGTACGCAATTATGTCCTTTGATTTGTTGGATTCGTATTATTCAATTATATGTCCTTTAATTTGTTGGATTCGTGCAATTCATATTGTTTGCATCTCTTCCCCATAGTATATTCACAGATGATTTGGTTATCGACTCAAAAATCCCTGCACCAAATCAATTATCGTACTCACATGATTCTGGGTTCTCATTGTATTAAAAAAACAACAATGTGACAAAAAAGACAATGAATAATTTGTATCTCGTCTATTTTCTTTTTGTCCTTTTTTGTTGGCCTCTGAATGCGTATTGTACTACATATTACATAATTTCGTTGTGGTTGTGTCCTACATACGTATAACATATGCCTTTCATGAAAAAAGTGCAGTAATCGGGTCCCTTCATTGATGCTTCTAATTTTCAATTGACTGCAAATTGTATGTGGTCTAAAGCGAATGGGATGACGGGCCGAGGCTTATTTTGATGGGCTTGGTACGGTCTGGGCTGCGCTTGTGGATCGGGCACAACAGACCAGACCTGGCCTTGTCAATTCTCACTGAATTGGACCTTTTTTAATTACTTTCTTTCCTCTCCTCGTTTTTCGTTTGGGTTTTTACTTATTTTTTACTATTTTTTATATTTATTTTTACCACAGTGCGTGTTCAACTTGCTGACCAAAAATTCAAGTGTCAATAGAGGCAACATTCCATCATCTGGCCAAAGTATTACTTCACACTAAACCCTACTACTATCTTTTATTTGCGCAATATTTATTCAATGAAATAATAGTCCTCGTACTTAACCCTACAATCCTTGAGTTGAATTTCAGCGTGATAATGTCGCTGTGCTTGTGCTTGAGTTGATTTCACATAGAATCGATGCATGGTGTATAGCTTGGGCCTTGAAGCACACCATTACATGCTCCATCCATGCAACACACCGTGGTGGAATCATTATACATGCTATAGTTGTACTCATGCTCGCCATCTTAGTGCCCAAGTCCTTTAGGATGATTTTCACTATAGTTGCGTATGGAACCAAAGGGAAATATTGTTGCTTGCTATGGATTATCTTTGACACGGTCGTGTTTGCTACATAGCTTATTGTGGTGCACAAAAGGAAAGAGCTAGTGATGCATACAACTCCTTGAAATGCCATCATGATATTCATGTTAGGACTAGAGTTAGCACCTAGAGGGGTGTGAATAGGTGTTTAAAGCAATTTTAACAATTTAATTCAAATGAGAGATTAATAAATTAAAACCAACAATTGCAGCAAATGAAAGCAATTAATGATAAAAGGATTAGGGATAGAGAATCAAGACTTCAGATTTATAGTGGTTCGGCTTAGACCAAGCCTACGTCCACTCTCCCGCACGGACAGCCCTTCTGGCTGGATTTCACTAAGAATCAATAAGAGTGATTACAGTCTCACGCTCTTGAGTCCACGGTGTAGAAAACTCTACTACACTTCCTCAAGGTCTCACTACAATATGATCTCTCTTTTGATTACATATATCGCTCGAAGAATGATATCGCAAAATAGAAAAAGGAGATTCAGACTTTGGAATTCTTCTATCCGCACCCTTCAACAGCTAGAGCATCTCTCTTATATACTTCTTCATGCCTTCCATACCGTTGGCACATTCCAAAGAAGTTCTTCCAATCAACCCGTTGGACAGAATCAATTAGAGAGATCTCGAGCTCTTTAAGGTAAGTGTTAATAGCCCATCAATCCTGCTCGCCCATACAATCAGGATCTCGGTTTCCATAAGTAGATCCTTCCAAAAATAAGTTGCGAAATCTTTAGAGAATCTATACAAATTCGAATATGAAAGTTAGATCTTCTAGTGCTGAATCCAGTAGAAGGATATTCTCTAGCCGTTAGAATAAAGATCATATAAGATCGAATAAACGTCGTCCGGAAACCGTCCATGAGAGTAGACTTTGAAATATGAGTCTTGAGTCTTGCTAGCTTCAGACTTTGATCTTCAGACTTTGTCAATAGAGTCTCGTAAGTCTTCGACTAGACTCGATGAAAATGTTTTGTCAACTTCAAAATACTTTAAGAGAATTTATCCAACAATCTCCCCCTTTTTGATGGTGACAAAACTTTTTCTGCAGATTTGAATATTATTGCCCCGCAATACAACTTTTAAGCAAGCATTGATATCTCATAAAGATTAGAATAAAAATAGTAGAAGTTATCCCGTACACAGATATATCCTGTACACGAGACTTACCCGTACACGATCCGCATTCACCAAAACCTCATTAGTCATGAACAGACAGTACTATCTTTATCTAATTTAAAAGCTTAAAAGTAATGCAATAATGAGCACGCATTCAAAAACTGCACACAATTAAAAACTCAAGATAAAGTCAAAATGACAACTAAAAAATGTTTAAACTTGAAGAAAAGATTTGGTTTGGTTTGAGGAATGAGTCTGAAGTTGAAATGCTTGAAAATCTGCAAAGTCTTCTCCCCCTTTTTGTCAGCATAAAAAAAAATCAAGGAGCACGAGGAATGCGAACAAGTTGAAAGTCCTCCATAGACTTGACAGTTCCTTCTAGTTTCCTCAAATCTTCCTGTACTTGGGTGAGCGTAGTGCCCTTTGCGTATCCCGAATCGATCTGAACATCTTTAAGCTAATCATGCGAGTGATGAACATTGCATGATTTTCATTCTCGCAAGTTCTGAAATTCATATCCCATGGCATAAATTTGGCCTTTGAGTTCCAAGATGATTTCAAGCAGCCTTCGAAAATCTCCGAATTGTCGGCCCGAGTGCTTGTTTCAGCTCGGTCCGATGGTGGAGTCAAGCCGTATGAATGTCGGCAGGAATTTCAGTATGTGGAGAGATGATGCCTCTCCTTCAGAAACCGTGCAAAGCATGAACATCTTCAGCATCACGAGGTGATCGACTAACACCTGTTTGTATATCTTCTTCTCCAAAAGTCAGTAGAAGAAGGGTATGTTCTCTGTTTGTATCTCCCCCTGTTTCCATATCTTCTGTAGGAGAAAAGAACTCTTCGTTCTGAGGAGTTTCCTCAATGTGCCGTTGTAGATCCTCTTTCTCTCCGCCGGAGAAACCGTGTTTGCTTGGTTCCTCCGCTTGTTCTGCTTTTTCTTCTTCCTCTCTTTCTTCCTTTCTTTCTCTTCCTCTTCCTTTCTTCCTTTCTCTTCCTCTTTCTCTTCTTCTTTCTCTTCTTCTTTCTCTTCCTCTTTCTCTGTTTCTGCAAATTGTTGTTCTGGAACAGATGGAGTAGATGCAGAAAATTGAGAAACAAGAGCAGAGATGGGTAGAGCATCCTCATCATCTTCATCTTCCAAGATGATTGCTCTTCTCTTCTTGGTAGAACTAACCACTGGTTCTTTCCCTTTTCTTTTGGCCGCTGATGAGTCTGGTCTGAACTTGATAGGAGTCTTCTCCTTGAACTTCTCTAACTTCTTGCCGAGTTCTTTCGACGCATCTTGGTAATCATCTCAGCCCGATGACCATTTTATCAATGGTCTTCACGGAGAGAATGTGAGGAGGCTGAATGTTCAGATGTCTAAAAATACGAGTGATAAGAGCAAGCATAAGGAAGTTTTCCTTTGTCCTTTGCCATGCATCGTACATGTGAAATATGATGGTGTGCGGCAAAGAGAAGTTAAGACCGTCTTGATTGCAAAC
Source organism: Eucalyptus cloeziana (assembly GCA_014182715.1). Taxonomy (NCBI): domain Eukaryota; kingdom Viridiplantae; phylum Streptophyta; class Magnoliopsida; order Myrtales; family Myrtaceae; genus Eucalyptus; species Eucalyptus cloeziana. The sequence continues at coordinate 7,467,743 of CM024640.1, forward strand.
ATCAACTTAGCCCTCGAGATGGATACATCTGTCTTGGATGTTGATTTGGGTCTCAGACAGTTAATCACAATCTTGTGAAGCAAAGTATTTGTTGCATTCATCCTTGAGTAGGAGAGACGACCTTTAGCAATTCTGTCTTTTGCGAGTTCAAGAGTAGCATGGCTTACAGACACACTAATTGATTGGAAAGCCCCTCTTTCCACACCAAGTATATCTCGCAGAATGTCCTTATCAACAACATACTCTTTATCCGTTATGCCGAAAGAAAAGCGTTTGCATCAATAAAACCGAGATTGGAGTAGAAGTACGCCGTTAATTCGGAATGTGCCATATCACGTCAAGTACAAAAATCGATAAAGTTGAAGTTTTTCAAACTTCTCTCTCAGATTCATGCTCAATAAGTCCAGAAAATTGAAATCCACAGTCCGTGGATTCATCAGCCCACGCTTCAGCAACTTTTCATACTTCTTCATATGTCCGTTTGAGCGGAATAGTTCATCCTTCTTTCCTCGAAGGTTTGCAGCCACACCCATCCATGGTTTAAAGTGTATGAACATCTTTTCATCATCATCCTTTCCCTCTGGCTGATTCATACTACCAAACCTAGGGTCATGGGAAAGTTTGCAAATGCTTTTACAGCGGTTCCTTCGGGAATAATTCCCGACCTTTCCATGACGGTGAGAAAATGAGTCTCATTTCGTAACCCTTCTCTTTCGTAAATTCATCAATGAAGGTCATTGCTGAGAACCTCCTTCCTTTAATACGAGTAAAGCCTATAAACAAAGGCAGGCTTAAGAGTTCTTATTGGTTCAATATCTTCAAAACTGTTTTCGCATCTTGAGGGCGATGTTCTTGAGGTCTAGTTGGGGAAGACCGCAGTTGAGATCGTTGAGGAGTTTGCTCGAAGGAAAGTCGCTTTCTTCGGTCAGATCGAAGTGCGTAGGTCCCTCACTAGATCCTTGTGGTCCCCTGTTTGCTATTCTGGATCACTTCCTTTGATACGACATTGTTGCTTTCTTTGGAGAAGTTTTCTCACTTGTGTCGCAAGAAAGTTAAAAACTTATCGATATGACAGTTTAAATAAATAACTTACAGTCGTGTCGATTCGTATTCTCAGTCTTCAATCTTTGAGTCGATGCTCGTCGACTTTAGTTTCGAGTCCGAGCTTCAACATTCGTCAAGAGATAATATATTGAGTCTTGAGCGAATAGACTCAAACAAGCTTTTCTCAAGTGGCTTTGTGAAGATGTCGCCGAGTTGATTCTTTGAGTCTATGAACCGTATCAATACCTCTTTGTTCTGAACATGATCTCTTATAAAGTGATGTCGAATCTCAATATGTTTTGCCCTTGAATGTAGGATAGGATTCTTTGTAAGATTGATTGCGCCGGTGTTGTCACATCTTATTTCGTGCAAGAGTCTTCAATGCCAAAGTCTTGCGGTTGTTGTTTTATCCACGTATTTGAGAAAGCAACTTCCAAGGGCTACGTATTCGCTTCAGCCGTTGAAAGAGCCACGGTACTTTGTTTCCTTGAAAACCAAGATACCGCCCCGTTTCCAAGCAATTGACAACCTGAAGTGCTTTTTCTTTCAACTCTACAACCCGCAAGATCCGTGTCCGAATAGCCAAGAAGTGTAAAGTCTCATTCTTTGGGATACCATAGACCGATCTTAGCAAAGAGTAGCAACCTATTTAATAATACGTTTAACAGACTTAGATGAGATTCTCTAGGATCGATTGAAACCTAGCGCATATGCAAACACTAAATAATATGTCGTCCGGATGCGTAAGATAAAGAAGTGAACCAATGATACTCCCGTATAACTTTTGGTCGATTTTCTTCCCCGCTTCATCTTTGTCTATCTTCAAGGAACTTGACATTGGTATGTCGATCTTTTTGCAATTTTCCAGACCGAACTTTTTAACAAGTTCTTTTGCATATTTCTCTTGATGAATGAATATTCCCTCCTTTAGTTGTTTAACTTGTAGACCAAGGAAAAGGATAGTTCACCCATCATGCTCATCTCGAATTCATCTTACATAGACTTAGAAAATTTCTTGCACAAAGTCTCATTAGATGATCCAAATATGATGTCATCAACATAAATGTGAACAAGTATAAAACTTTTACCTTCCTTTTTAATAAACAAAGTAGTGTCTACCTTTCCTTTAGAAAAGCCATTATGAATTAAGAAATTACTTAGCCTTTCATACCAAGCTCGAGGAGCTTGTTTCAATCCATATAAAGCTTTCTTCAGTCTGAACACTGAGTCTGGTTTCTTTGAGTCTTCGAATCCAGGAGGTTGTTCTACGTAGACTTCTTGCTACTGGAGCGTAAGTCTCAGCATAGTCTATCCCTTCCTCTTGCGTGTATCCTTTAGCTATGAGTCTTCCTTTGTTTCTCGTTACTTTGCCTTTTTCGTCAACTTTGTTCCTGAAAACCTATTTAGCTCCAATAACTGATTTACTTTTTGGCTTGGGAGTTAATTCCCATACGTCGTTAATACTTTGAATTGTCCGAGCTTTTCTTGCATTACTTCAATCCAGCTTTCATCAGCTAAGGCTTCTTCAATATTTTTGGGTTCTATTTCGAAATAAGAGCAACAAAGCACTAGACTCTTCTCGCCTTTTGGATCTTGTTCGAATTCCCTCATTAATGTTCCCAATAATGAGTTCTTCAGATGACAAGACTTGTGCTTCCGATTCTTCGGGTCGATCCGATAGATTGTTGATCTTCTTCTTGAGTAGATTCTTCATCGGTAGCTTGTTGTACCGATTCCGAATTAGTAATGCTTCTTCGGTGGAGTTAGATCTAGCGAGTCCTGGAGCAGATTCCGAATCTTCGATCGAATTTGCTGAACTTGTGGAGAGTCTTGAAATTTGACATTTATTGATTCTTCCACAGTCTGAGTCTTTTTGTTGAATACTCTAAAAGCTTTGCTTGTAGTTGAGTAACCAAGAAAGAATCCTTCATCTGATTTTTCTTCAAACTTACCAACACGATCATTTGCATTCTTTAGAATAAAACATTTGCAACCAAATATTTGAAAATAAGAAACTGTTGGTTTCTTTCCTTTAAAAATTTCATAAGGAGTTTTCTCAAGAATTGGCCTTAAAAATACTCGGTTTATTATATAGCAAGCAGTTGAAACAGCTTCAGCCCAAAACCTTGAAGAAATTTGATTTCCAATTAAAAGAGTTCTTGCCATTTCTTGTAAAGACCTATTCTTCCTTTCTACAATCCCATTCTGTTCTGGTGTATATGGAGAGGAGAATTTGTGTTGAAAACCAAATTCATCACAAAATTTAGTAAAGTCTTGATTTTCAAACTCACCTCCATGGTCTGTACGAATGCTTGAGATAGTGTGACCTTTCTCATTCTGCACTTTCTTAGCAAACTTTGAAAAGAGAGAGAAAGTCTCGACTTACTTGAAAGAAAGTAGACCCAAGTAAATCGTGAGTAATCATCCACGATTACCAGATTTAACCTTTTTCCACCAATGCATTGCGTTCGGTAGGTCCAAACAAATCCATATGCGAAGCTGCAATACATGATTAGTGGAAACTTTATTTATTGATTTGTAAGAATTTCTAACCTGTTTACCCAGTATGCATGGTGTACATAGATCAGACTTTGAGTAATTGAGAATAGGCAACCCTCGAACAAGTTTCTTGGTAGAGATCTTGTTGATTTGCTTCAAATTGATATGGCCTAGCTTTCTGTGCCATTGATTTGTTTCATTTTATATTGATATTAAGCACTGTGATCTTTCTTAATTCACGTCCAGAAGGTAGATATTTCCATGTCTTCGTCCAGTAAAAGATTGAGTAAAGTCTTTACTGATTCTAGAGCACGTTTCTTCCTGGAAGTTGATCTTGAAACCAAAAGATCGCACAACCGACTTATGCTAAGCAGGTTGTAATTTAATCCTTCAACTAAGGAAACATTATTGATTGACAAACTTCCAATCTTTACTGTTCCTCGACCAGTAATTTTTCCTTTGTTGTTACCACCAAAGGAAACTTTTCATCCGTTTATCTGGACAAGTTTTATGAAGCAGCTTGAGTCTCCTGTCATGTGTCTTGAGCAGCCACTATCAAGATACCATTTAATCTTATTTTTGATAGTAACCTGCAATTAACACGAATTCAAGCTCTTTTTGGTACCCATACCATCTTGGGTCCAGAAGTGTTAGAACAATAGACAGTCTTAGCCCGGCTCTTTTGACAGTCTCCAAACCAAAGGACATTCTTTTTCAAAATGTTCTAAGCTTTTACACTTGGAACATCTCAACGCATTTTCGCCAACAGGTTTTACAAAAACTTTCTAGAAATGATTCTTATAAGCGATTCTAGCTGGTCTCTGTTTAATTCTTTCTTTAACCTTCGGAAAATCAATTAGTGGAATAGTTTCAGAAGTCATACCAAGACCTAATTTATCAAAGTATGGTCTTTGTATCGAAAGAATCTTATCCAACTTTTCAGAACCATTTGAAAATCTTTTTGATATGTTAGTGATATCATTTTTCAAAAGATTATTTTCATTTGAAATAACGTCTGAATTTTCTTTCACAAAGCATCAAAATCTTTTTCCAGCTTTTCAAACTTTTCTTTCAAAAGTTTATCCTGTTGTTTCAATGTAGAATTTTCCCTTTTTAATTCGGAGATCCTCTTAAGAGAGGTTTTCGAGACTAAGACAAAGTTCATCAATATATTTAGAAACCTTAACAGGAATTTTCAGGTTACCAACCTCGAGTTCGCTGTTTGAGTCTCGGTTCGAATCAAGGTCTCGAGTCCGAGTCCGATTTTGCCATCAAACAGATATTGGCATAATCATCGTCACTTTCTTCACATTCGTATCACTCCAAGTCTCTCGCTTTGAGTGCCTTCCCTGTTTTTTCTCAGTCTTTCCTTTTCTCTTCTTTAACAGAGGACAGTTGGGTCCGATGTGTCCATTTTTCTTGCATTCAAAGCAAGTCACTTCTTTGTTAGAATCATCTTCCCTCTGTTGACTGTTTTGAAACCTTTGAGAATTTTGTTTCTTCCAATTGAATTTCCTTCCTTTTCTGTTCAACTTTCTGAATCTCTTTATCATGAGAGCCAGTTCTTCATCATCTAGTTCTTCTTCGAGTCTCGTAACATCGAATAGTCATTAGACTTTAAGGCAATAGATTTCTTACCTTTTGAGTCTTCCTCTTCGTTGGTCCTGTTCCACTTCATAGGATTGAAGAGTCCCAACTAGTTCGTCTGAGAGAGTGGAGCAATCCTCTCGTGTCTCTCTTATTGAGGTTTTTATGTAATTCCGTCTTTTGAGAGTCATCGAAGGAGTTTGTTGACCTTCATATGTCCCGAGATTGGATGTCCCCGATATTCAAGACCATTCACAATTCAAGATAAAGCGACTAAACATGTCAGTTATTGATTCTCCTGATCTCATTTTGAAGACTTCATATTGTCCCAAAAGAATATTGATCCTCGTTTCTTTCACACGATCAGTTCCTTCATAGGTAATGTGAAGCCTATCCCAGACTTCTTTTGCTGTATCACAAGAAGATATTCTGTTATACTAAGTAGGGGATAAAGCACAATATAAAGAGTAAATAGCTTTGGCGTCAAGAGTCTGTCTCTTGGTGATTTCTTCTTGAGTCAGAAGAGTAGGAACATCGGTTTCTTTTTCCTCTCCGATTCGATGCGGCGGTAGGAATGATTCCCTTATCAACCACTTCCCATTCCAAAGGATCTTTTGATCTTAGGAATGCCTTCATCTTATTTTTCCATATGCTGTAGTCTTTTCCATCAAAGTATGGAGGTCTGGTATTGCTTTGATCTTCAACCAACCTTGTAGGCAACATACTAGCCATAGATCTTTTACTTAGAAGTAACGACACTTCTTATAAGCAAGTACACGAGCTCTGATACCAATTGTTAGGACTAGAGTTAGCACCTAGAGGGGGGTGAATAGGTGTTTAAAGCAATTTTAACAATTTAATTCAAATGAGAGATTAATAAATTAAAACCAACAATTGCAGCAAATGAAAGCAGTTAATGATAAAAGGATTAGGGATAGAGAATTAAGACTTGATTTATAGTGGTTCGGCTTAGACCAAGCCTACGTCCACTCTCCCGCACGGACAACCCTTGGCTGGATTTCACTAAGAATCAATAAGAGTGATTACAGTCTCACGCTCTTGAGTCCACAAAGTGTAGAAAACTCTACTACACTTCCTCAAGGTCTCACTACAATATGATCTCTCTTTTGATTACATATATCGCTCGAAGAATGATATCGCAAAATAGAAAAAGGAGATTCAGACTTTGGAATTCTTCTATCCGCACCCTTCAACAGCTAGAGCATCTCTCTTATATACTTCTTCATGCCTTCCATACCGTTGGCACCTTCCAAAGAAGTTCTTCCAATCAACCCGTTGGACAGAATCAATTAGGGAGATCTCGAGCTCTTTAAGGTAAGTGTTGATAGCCCATCAATCCTGCTCGCCCATACAATCAGGATCTCGGTTTCCATAAGTAGATCCTTCCAAAAATAAGTTGCGAAATCTTTAAAGAATCTGTACAAATTCGAATATGAAAGTTAGATCTTCTAGTGCTGAATCCAGTAGAAGGATATTCTCTAGCCGTTAGAATAAAGATCATATAAGATCAGAATAAACGTCGGTCTGGAAACTGTCCATGAGAGTAGACTTTGAAATATGAGTCTTGAGTCTTGCTAGCTTCAGACTTTGATCTTCAGACTTTGTCAATAGAGTCTGTAAGTCTTCAGACTAGACTGATGAAAATGTTTTGTCAACTTCAAAATACTTTAAGAGAATTTATCCAACAATTCATATAGGTGATCTGTGTATTTTCAAGACTGCTACTTTATTCCTATCATATCAATTACCTTGTGGATCCATCCAGGTCTTACAAAGAAAAAGCATTGTTGCATGGATGTCATGTGGTCAATATAACATGTAGGCAACATATGAGGGTTGGGTATAACCACAATGAGTTCGCGTCTAGCATGTGGAATTGCGATCATCATTTGACATCAGTGCTGGTGAGAGTTTTAGAGAGTTGGTATGAAAAGGGGCCAACTTGGAAAGCAAGGGAGTGGCAAAACATTTTCCCCCTTTGAAATATGAACTGATCTTTTGTTTACAAGTCCTAAGTTACTCGGTGAAATCGTAATGCTTATACATGATTCTGCAATCTTGAATTGTGCTCCGGCGGTACGTGGACAAACTTTTGTTATTTGCTTCGGGGCGATATTCATGTAGCCAGCATGGTCCAATTGGGTCAACACCCAACTGCACACTCCATGGCCAAAGGAGTCCACATCACCAAATGGCTTAGCCAGGATAGTTGGACCCCTCAGTTTCGGTAGTAAGCCTCGTATCAATTGAGACATAGTCCAAAATGCCCACGTAAGCTGTCAATTCATGGTGCTTCTCTCTGCTACAAATCTTTTAGATAAACGAGATGTCGGATTACTTATAGTGTTCAAGCTATACAAAATCCCCATGAACGAAAGTGCGATTCTTTGTGATGTAGACATCTAGCATATGTGGTTCTTTCATTCACTTCTGTTTAGAAACGCAAAATTGGAATCCGACCATAGGAAGGACTCGTTCTAATAGGGCACTCCCTCATTTGTTATTATTATTTTTTGGGTTGCGTAGCTGACCTCTTAGTCATTAATCACGTCAAATGAATCTTTGCTTTAATCAAACTTTAGAGCAATTCCAACTAATCGTCCAGCCATTATTATGACATATGCAAAAATAACTTAGTGATTCTCCATCAGTCTTAGAATCTTGACTAAATGCGAATCTTCATTGTTTTCATTACTTCAAGGTTTGTCATACTAGACAAATATTCTTGACGTCCCTATAATGCAACCCCTCATCTCATAGCCTTGTATAAGTAGAATATATATATGTATGACAAATATTCTTGACGTCCCTATAATGCAACCCCTCATATATATATATATATATATTTATGAATGTCTTATTTATATTTGCTTATTTCCTAAAATTCACACAAGGTATAATTGAATCAAATATTATTTTTGCCTTAAATTTAATCAATATAAAATTTTCCAATACCTTAACGATTGGTTCGCAGTTCCCACACCACTTTACATGCTAGATGTTTGAAATTCCTAGTTTGCATCTTAGATTAACTTGAAAGACAGAATCACCATTCAATAGTGAACAAGACTTAAGTTGGCATCAGAAAAGTGGAGGAGCATTTTTTTTTTTAAAGAAAAAGGTGAAAACATAGTCGAATTTAAACTCTACTGAACAATAAAAAATTCTGGATGATGCGTGACTAATCGGATTAATGCAAGCTATATCGTTTTTATTTTCTTTCTAAGGAAACTTTTATGTTAATCGAATTCATGCAACTATTATGCGACCTAGGAAATTTCTATGTGAGCACTAAGCGATAAAGATCCTTTGCCACGGTTTGGGTTCGCGTCATGCCATCAGCTCGGGGCTCTGTCTAGCTCGCTCTATCGCTTACTCAGTTCTGCACCACTGTTGACATCTCGTCGCATCTAGCCATCTCAGTTGAGATTTTCCGAGATTCGACGAGGATGAAGAACAGATCTGGAAGAAGGGCATTCAAATCTCATGGCAATTAACAACTAAGACGTTGACAGCGGGGACGCAGAGCTTGATGCGTGGCATAGAGCCCCGTCGGGATCCATAGACACAGCACTGCCACAAGTTCATGGTCAGCGCGTCGAGGAGAGAGAGAAGATCGAGGGCCGACAAAGATAGGGAAAGAGCGATGGAGTTTCTGTGTCCCTGGTGACGGTGGCTGGTTTCAGAGGCTATCGTGGTTGGGCTAGGCATGAGAGGAAAGTTGCGACGAGAGAAAGAGAGGATTTCTGATATATTTTGCTCATTTACGGTCAGAAACCAAGTGAGGATCTTCTTCGTGTAGCACAGTTCGTAGCAGACGATCTTCATTCCTCCTTGTATATGCCATTTTCGTCAACCTAAACTAGTAGTTCTATATCAAGTATTATAAATTCTCTTTTTATTTCTTTTAAAATATTAACATTTTAGATGTGATTATTGACTTAATTGGACTGGCAGTTTCGTGCTCTAGGGAGAGAACCATCCAAAGCTGTTCATAAACCGCAATCCATCACTAAATATTAAATTCTCTTAATTATAATGAAATAAAACTATTTAATAAGAAATCTGGTTGGCTTTAAAGGTGTTAAATGGGTTGTGCAACCCATTTATTGACCCATTTTTGGTTAAATGGGTCGTTAATGGGTCAAGCTTTATTTCCTAAAGCACTTATAATGAGTTTTAATGGGTCAAGATTAAGATATATGGGTTTTAAATGGGTTAGTTCTTTGACCCATTTAAGACCCATTTATCAATCCATTAAAAATGAACTCATTTATTTTAACTCAAAATCTCACCATCTTTCTCTTCTCTCTTTAACTTTACAATTTTTTTTTTTTTATAAAAATCGAAACTATAATTATTTTTTATTTTTATTTTCTTTTATTTTCTTTTCTCTTTCCTTTTTTTTTTTTTTTTTTTTTTTTTTCTTTCTTCTTCCTCCGGTTGCCGGCATGGCGATGGCCGGCGGCGCCGGGCGAGCCTCGAGCTCGCCGAACGTTGGCGAGGCCTTTGCCTCGCTAGATCCGGGCGAGCTCGAGGCTCGCCGGCATCGGGCAAGCTCGAGCTCGTCGGATCTGGCGAGTCGCAAGCTCGCCGACATCAGCCAGCCGAGCGAGCTCGAGGCTCGCCCGTGGCCGGCCGTCGGCCCGTCGTCGTGGCGGCGCCCAAAGAAAAAGAAAAAAAAAAAAGAAAAAAAGAAAATTAAAAATAAAAATAAAAATAAAAATTATATTTAAAAATAAAAAATTAATTTTTAAAAAATAAAAATAATTAAAAATTAATTTTTAAAAAATAATTTAAAAATAATTTTAAAAAATAAAAATAATTGAAAATTAATTTTAAAAAATAAAAAAATAAAAAATTAATTTTTAAAAAATAAAAATAATTAAAATTAGATTTTAAAAAAAAATAATTAAAATTATATTTTTAAAATAATTATTTTAAAAATTATAAAAAAATTTCCATTAAATTTGAATAAATATATATAATTTTTTTGAAAAATTATAAAAAATTGAAAAATTATTGATTGGATTTGTATTGTTTGGAAGTTTTTTAGTAATATAATTTAAAAAAACATAATAATAAGTTTTCCCAAATTTGGTTAAATATGAAAATATTTTATTAATATGGATCGGGTCGGGTATGGGTCGAGTATGGGTCGAGTCAGGTATGGGTCAAAAAATTTACATTAAACATAAATGGGTCATAAATGGGTGGGTCATAAATGGGTTAATGGGTCAATTTAGGTCGACCCATTAATGACTCGACCCAAACCCAACCCGACCCACCCATTTAACAGCTCTAGTTGGCTTTATCATTTGGGGATTTTCCCTTGTACTATACTAGCGAAGGAGCACACACATCTGCGCATTTGCGAAAAGAGAATTGAAATGGTTGTGACAGCACAAATTTAAAAGTAACATATTTGACGTAATTATATCATATACACCATTTGTGTAAAAAAAAGTTATGCATAGATGTCTCATAAACTATTAATTTAAGAGTGGTGTGTGCACTATTTTTTGATATGTTTATGTGATTAGTTGATAGTTGTTTAGATTTTTTAAGTTATGATTTTGTTCTTTTTGTTATACCATTTTCCCATGTTAAATTTTAACAATAGATATAGGCATTTCATGAAATTCTTTTATAAAAGTTCGAGATTGAAATCCATCCTCTTCGAATATAATTATTTTCTATTTTGTTTGTACTTGTCAACATCTAACACTACCAATTTCGAGTGGGGTCACACCCAAACATCATCCGATCCAATTGATCAATTCTTGTGGATAATTAATTGATTCAAACAAATACAAAGATTAGTAGCACCAGCAACTCCATTCATCCTCATTCATATCACATTGCAATGATTTCTCATTGAAGTATTGTTTTTCTTAGATGTGAGATATTAGATATTTTCCGACAAAAGCTTAGGTTATTCTGTAAATGAATGTTGAGATATACTACAAATATATATCTGTATGTATCTCAATAATCACTTTTTTTTTTTATAAGAAAATACATCTCGGCAACCGGCTTCATCAAAAAGTACCCAAACGGCCTCATGCTACAGGTAAGATATAGGCGAGAACCCCTTATGAATGACCCAAGAAAAATAAGATTACTTGCAATTACCATCATCGAAAAATAGGATCATGTTGTGTCCATCCACTAGAAACTAAAGCCAATCGAACAATCTATGTTTATAATGAGTCGCCGCCGTGCTAAACCACATAAATTTTTATGTGCACTCTAAGATATACAGATCATTCGATCTGGTTTGTATTCTCATCACCCATTCCAATCAATTGATACGTGCTCAATGCGCGCACCGCATCTAGCCATCTCAATTCTCAATTGAGATATCTTGAGATACGATGAGGATAAACAGATTTGGAACAAGAGCCCGTTGACACCTGATTGTTAGACGACATATCATTGAAATAATAAAAAAATCGAGATTTATGTTTCTGATCGTGACGAAATCCTATCTCTCAACCAAAAAAATGTTGTTTTTTCATTTCTTTCTTTTGCATTGTTGTTTTTAAGCTGTTTTTAGTTCAGTTCATTTTCAAGAAAAACTCGGAAAGTCAAACGGTTGACTTTCATGTTGACTTTTTTGTCAACCCTTTGACCAAAAGTCAATCCCAAGTCAAAAATTGACTTTTTACCCAAAAATTCCACTTAGCTTTAATTTCATTTTTTTCAAATCAATTTCTTGAAAATTCAAAGATTTGATGAAAAAATCAACATTTTAGGAAAAGTCAACTAAATGGTTGACTTTTGGTCAAACATTTGACCCAAAAAAAATAAAAATAAAAAAATGCAGAAATACATTTCTTTTAATGCCAATTTGACTTTTGTGTAAAAAATTTCACAAAATTCGATTAAGAACCTTGATTTCTGAATTTTTCAGTTTTAGGTTCTAAATCGACCAAAAATAAAATTACTTTTATTCTAGTCATAATTAGGTGTAGTTCCATTTTTGACATTTGGTTTAGGGACTATCTGAAATCTGTTTGAGTATTCAATTTCGCGATTTACCGAGTCAAAATATGAATTGTCGTTTTGAGCCCTAATTAGGGGACCAAAATCGATCCTTCATAACTTGTGAATGGATGATTGTTTCTCACTCATTTTCTTGTGATAAGTCCAAATTCGAGATTGATTTTGTGAAATTGACACAAGAACTCATCAATTTGAAGAATTTTATCCTCCCAAGCATTAGAAAGTCAAACAATTAAGCTTCAATTGACAAAATTCAAATTGACACATTCATGGCTATGGTTTAATTTCATAAATCTAGGTCCAAATTTAATATTAGGCTTAGATCCATTTTTTACCTAAGTTTGAGCACTTCAATTCAAGGTCAATTTGAATGTGGTAAGTGATCTTACCTATGAGTAGCTCATTAGATAAGGCAATTGTGACACTAATTGAGTTCAATTTTAGTTAATTTGCAATTTTGCCCATTGAATTGCAAATTTTACCATTTTAGCCCTTTATGCCCAATTCAAAGCACCCATGGTTTCGACTTTTTTTTTTTTTCACGATAATCATTCAATTAGGTCAATAAAAGACATGTAGATCATGTTCATAAGGTTTGATTAGCTTAATTATATCTTAATTGGTCAATTTCTTCATAAAAAAGATAAAATTCCTTTTCAATTAGGTCCTTTAGGGGTCAAATTGCAAAAAAATTTACCCACAGGGGTCCCAAGTGGACAAAAGAGTAGAAATCGGACCAAATCGGTCAAGAACCGGTCAAAATCCAGCCGAACCGGACTGAACCAGTTCGGCCAGTCTGACCGGCCGCTAGTGAGACTGGCCGGTTTGGGTCCTTGCCGGCCTATTCTTGGCCTCCGGCCACTGGTTCTGGAATCCTCTCAATCCCAATTTCACTTCCACACCTCAATTTCCCAAAATTTTACAAATTGGTTCTCGAATTTCGTCAAATTGCAAATTGACCTCTAATTAGACATTTTGATGCAACTCCTGATTTTGGCTTGGTTTTTTGCAAATCAACCCCACTATATCAATTACCCAACACCTCGTGATCATAATGGTGCCTTCGAAATGGATTTTTGACCGTTGGATCGAGATTTTGGCAGTAAGGTCGAACCGACGGCCAAAATCACTTAATGTGGGAGTATATAAGTGAAATATCTTCTATTTTCAGCATGGGGGGCTTCATTTGCATGATATTTCCCCTCTCCTCAGCCTCTCTCTCTCTCTCTCTCTCTCTCTCTCTCTCTCTCTCTCTCTCTCTCTCTCATTTCTCCCTCCAAAATGTTGCACAAACAAATCACAATTTCTCTTTCTAGATTCGGTTTGCTTCTTGGACCGGTCTCGTTCTAGGTTCGAACCAGCGGTCACCGAAGCTCCCAAACCTTCAAGCTGCTTGTGATAAACTGTAGCAAGAGTCTTTGAAGTTGCTGTGGAAAGAGGAGACCGGATTGGTGATCAGATCTTCACCGGCTGCCCAATCTTCACCAGCGAGTCAAGGCCAATCCGTTTTGGACCGGTTCTTCCTTCTTTTCCTTGAGCCGGAGGTTCGATTAATCCCGATCTAGGCCGTAGTGACTTGATCTAGGTTATTGGAATCTTGATCATGATTCGGCGATTTGATCTAACTAATCGCGATAGAAACCGACGAAAACCTCGACAAAGGTAACAATTCGAAACTCGAATCCGATGAAGCGAGATCGAGTTAGTTGATCGGGGCTAGGATTCAAGATTATGAGTTTTTACATGCTTAATATTCATGTGTATGAATGCTGCAATGAGTTGTTGATGACTTGAATGATGATTGTGATTTTAAGCCTAATTTATGATTTTCGAAGGCTTGTACATTGGTTACTGTTTTGGCCAAAACGAGACCCGAAACGACCTCTTTTCAGCTCGAGTCCTATTAGGATTAGATAGTAGATATCCCGAGCTTCGAAACGATAGGTAGGACGTCCAAAATGGCCATCGTTTGGCCCTCCAAAAACACATCCGAAGATTAACGATTCTATAGTAGTTTAGGTTTTTTTTTTTCAGTTCTAATCCGGTTCCACCTTCTGACTTTGTTATTTTTGTGCCGAATTTCATGACTATTTTTTGACAAAATTTTCTTCATGAGTTTTTTTTCCAAATCATGTTGTGCATCTTTTCTAATTTTTTCATAATTTTGGATGTGTGGAGAATCCTGCAAGACAGATCCAGTTGTGCAGAGAATCCTGCAAGAGGATACCGAGAAGAGGAGAGCCGACTTTCAGGTTTCAGAAGATGGAGCATTGAGGTTTAGAGGACGACTGGTTGTACCTAACGATGTGGAGTTTAAAGAGGAAATTTTGTCAGAAGCGCATCGTAGCAGTTGTAGCATTCATCCTAGTAGTACCAAGATGTATCAGAATATGCGTCAACACTATTGGTGATGTGGCATGAAGGCGGACATCGCCAAGCGCGTCGCCAGGTGTTTGACGTATCAGCAGGTCAAGGCCCGGCATTGTAAGCTAGGAGGACTTCTACAACCTCTCGGGATTCCCGAGTGGAAATGGGAGCACATCGCGATGGACTTTGTGATAGGTTTACCGAAGAGTTAGAGAGATAATGATTCGATTTGGGTAGTGGTCGACAGATTGACAAAGTCGGCTCACTTCATTGTAGTGCGAAAGGACTTGAGCTTGGATAGACATGTAGATCTATATGTGCGCCAGATAGTTCGTATGCATGGAGTGCTGGTTACAATTACTTTAGATAGAGACTCGGGATTCACTACTGCGTTCTGGAAAAGCTTACAATTGCTTTGGGAATGAAGCTGCAGTACAGTATGGCCTATCATCCTCAGATAGATGGCCAGTTTGAGAGGACTATTCAAACCCTCGAAAACATGCTGCGGGCTTGTGTTTTGGACTTCAAGGGAAGCTGGGAAGAACAGCTTCATCTAGTTGAGTTCGCCTACAACAACAGTTATTAGCAAAATTTTCAGATGGCCCCTTTTGAAGCGTTGTATGGCAGAGCGTGCAGAATACCAGTGTGTTGGGATGAAGTCGGGGAAAGAAAGATCACAGGCCCAGACTTGGTTCAGCAGTCAGTAGAGGCAGTTGCAGTTATCAGAGGCAGATTAAAGACCGCTCAAAGCCGCCAAAAGAGTTATGCAGATAAGCGTCGCAGACCATTGGAGTTCTAAGTTGGTGAGCATGTCTTTTTGAAGGTGTCACCGATGAGAGGTACTTCCTGCTTTGGCAGAAATGGGAAACTAAGTCTGAGGTACGTAGGTCTCTTTGAGATTTTGGAAAGAATAGGGACTTTGACGTATCGTCTTGCACTACCGCCGAGGTTGGCACAAGCGCATGACATCTTTCACATGTCGATGTTAAGGAAGTATGAACCTGATTTGACACACGTTCTAAATTTTGAAGAATTAGATGTGGACGACAGGGTGTCGTACATTGAAAGCCTAGTTTAAATCGTGGATCGCAAGGAGCAGGTTCTGCGCACCAAGACCATCCCGTTGGTCAAAGTGGTCTGGCAACACCATATAACTGAATGAGCAACCTGGGAAACCGAAGAATCGATGAGACAATTGTATCCTCACCTTTTTGCTTAAGAATATTAATGGTTTAAATTTCGAGGACAAATTTTTTATAAGAGGGGAAGAGTTATGACATCTTGATTTTCCTATTTCTGTTTTTAATAAAGTGAGACGGGCATTTCATCTTCATGCATATAGTTCTTTTTCTTGGGTTGGCCACTCATGTGAAAACTAGTCTATTAGGTGAAGCCGGTAAGAGATTCTAATACATTGTACTCGAGAATTTGATCAGGAAATGACCTTTCGATCGAGCTAATCTGCAAGGGTCATTACAGCACAGTTAAAGATCAATTAGAGACTAGAAATAGGTCGACTCAACAAAGGCATGTGATCAAGTGTGGGTGATTTCATCAGATTGCACTATTCTTTTCAGTTGGCACTGGACTGGCTTTTCTGTCGATTGGGTCCCCTGTGTCCGTATTTGAAACCTTGAGATTACCACGACAACCGAGAGTCACCAATGTGTCAAAGATGTACTTGTGAGTTGAAAATAATCAACCACATGTCAAATGCATGAAAATTTCTAAAAGCTACTCGGTAGGTTAGAACGCACTAATATCGTGCCAGAGTGAAATTAATCGTGAAATTGAAAGCGAATTCAAAAATTGAAAGTCTTGTTATGTCACAAATCTTATTAGGAACATTGGATTAATTTATGAACTTTAATTGGACTCAATTGGAAGTGGATTGGATGGAATTGAAGAATGTGATGTACAAAGTTTAAAATTTGTCATGCCACGGCAGAAGAAGAAATTGCAACCATTGGAAGATGTTGTAGAGGGTTGAGATAGTGGAAGATGACATCACTTGATGTCATGGTGGTTGGGGCCAAATTGAATGAGAGCTTGACAAGTGGCAAGTGCTAATTGGTCCCCAAAAAGTGAAAAGGTCCCATCATCTTCTTCTTCAAGCTTGGAACCGGTTACAAGGGAGGGGGAAAACCGAAACCAACAGCTCGTCTGATCGCCGACCACCCTTCGTTCGCCTGTCTGCTTGTCGTCACCGGTGCCGTCGCCGTCGTTGCCGTTTACGTAAGTCGTCCCTTGCCTACGTACTAGCTCGTGCCCTGCTTCACCTTTGCTCGTGTGGCCCGAGCCTCCAGTGCCGTCGTTCCTCCTCGCCAGCAGTTGCCAACCGTCGCCGAAGTTTTCGTCGCCAGTCGCCGCCCTGAGCCGTAGGTGCTCTCGTCGGTCCTTCTCCGTCCAAGCAACCGTCGGCGCGCCTCCATTCCGGCCGTGGGCAACAACCTTCGGCCAGCAAGATCCGGATCTTCGAGGAGCGTTTCTGGGCTCTTCTCGGCCTCCTTTGGTGTCGCCTCAAGGAGATTTGTCGACGGCCTCGCCGTCCTCTTCACCGGGGACTCGTCGGAAAGCGATTCCGGTGAGTTTAACTCACGAAATCTTGATTAGAGGGTTAATGATGCCCTAAGTATGCTTAATCTAAGTTAAGTAAGATTAGGTAGTTAGATTAGTTTATTTAGTTGATGATTAGATTATGGTGTTTAATTAAGTTAAAGTGTGTTTAGTTTAAAGATAAGTGGGTTTATTTTAATATAAGCCTTGATGTGACTTAAAGGGATTCATTTTTTATTTAAACAAATGTTTCGAAATTATGGGATTATTTAATAATATTATATTTCGAAAATTATTAAAATATTATATAAAAAAATTTCAAAAAAATTATTTATGACCTCAATTGCTTAGAATTTCGTGCCAATCGCTGCTGTGCATTTAGAATTTGAATTTGATGAATGGATGTAGCAAATTGAGTGTTGATTGTGATAAATAGGGATTTTATTCATAAAAATCCAAGTGTCGGGTTTTGATGCAAAAACTGGATTTTAAGTATTATATTAATAGTGGGGTTTGAAAAAGTGAGATATTGATTTTCTAGATCGAAATTAACGTGTCCCCACACACGTGGTTAATTTCTGGAATATTTTTAATATGAAGAAAAATGACCGGGATCACTATTTTTAATTGGGAGCATTGAATGAAATGCAAAGTGTCCTAGTACCAATTGTGAAATTGTTGTGTGATAATTAAGAGAAAATTGTCCTGGGTTGTTGAGCTAGACTTGCCCCTATATGGGATGCTCTTTCAATGGTTGTAGGTCGCAGTAGATTCTAGGCCCATGCTCCTTCAAGAACACCATTGACGTAGTGACAAAGCCACGCTCCAAGGGGGGAGGCGATGCCTGGCATTAATGTCAGTACTGTTAGGGAAATCCCTTATGATGTTTTAAATATGACAAAATAAATCAAAGGCTACTAATGTGTTTAATGGTTAAGTAATAGACCATGCAGATAATTGAACATGTAGAGGATATTGTCAAAGTCTGAAGACGGCCAGAAGACTGAACGTAACACATGTCCAAAGTATATTTTGAAGATTTCCAGACTTCTGTGTCAAAGTTTAAAGACTGCTAGACTTTAGCGTCAAAGTCTGTTCTACATCAGAAGTCTGCACACTCTGACAAATTTCAAACTGAACGTGAATGAAGAACCAGAAGACAGACTCTATGCTGAAGCTGAACTGGGTACAGACCTTAAAACTAAATCTGTTTAGAAGCAGAATATGTTCAGACTCAGATTGCAAAGTCTATCGCACTCAGACTCAGATTGTAAAGTCTATTGTTCTCAGACTTTACATCCAGATTCGACAAAATGTAACACAAGCCCCGAAGATATAACGGCTAGTGATCTGGTTTGGATTCCACATCAAGATTGATTTGATTGACTCAATCTAATTGATTGACAATTAAATCTTGAAGACAAGAACTTTCTATATGAAGCAACTTTACTTATGGAAACCAAGATTCCGTTTGTATGGGCGATCGGAATCAATTTGGGATTCTACTTTTGTCACTCAACGGCTACCAAATCTTCTAGATACAGAGCTGTCCAATGGGTAGATTGGAAGACGATCCTCGAGATGTTGTCCAATGGCTAGTTTAGAAGTGGAGGAGTATTTAAGGAGATGAAGGACCGATGAGCAAGTAAGAGACGGAGCGTAGAATTTATAATTTCAAAGTCTAAGCAACTTCGATAATACATTTGTCTCTCGTGAGCTTAAACGTTTGTGATCATGAGAGAAATACCAAAAGAGTGACTTAGTGAGATAGTGTGATCTACTACTAAGTGTTTGCACTCAAAGTTGTAATCTCTTGTTGGTTGCATAATGGAATCCAGCCAAGAAGGCTGTTAGCGTCGGAGAGTAGACGCAGGCTTGGATTAAGCCGAACCACTATAAACCTTGTGTTTTTATTCTCTTCCCTGAATCTCTTTATTTTGTTCGTAGTTCGATTTAACTGCTAAAGTCTGATCTCGCTCAAAGTCTGCTTCTCTTTAGACTCAGTTTCAAAAGTCTATTGTTATTCAAACTCAGGTTAAAAGTAAAGGTTTTCACTGTATTTTGCAGAATCTGTTTTTACACCTATTCACCCACCTCTAGGTGTTGTTACTAGTCCTTACAATTGGTATCAGAGTCAAGTGCTCGGTTTATAAAAGTGTTTTTACTTTTGAGCTAAAGATCTTTTATGGCTAGTATCTTGGCACCAGGACTTATGGAAGGACAAAGCAACATAAGGCCATCATATTTTGATGGAAATGAATACAATGTGTGGAAGAACAAAATGAAAGCATTCCTAAAATCCAGAGATCCCTTGCAATGGGATGTTGTGGAAAGAGGAATCAATCCCACTGCGACGTCTACATCAAATAAGAATGGCAAAGACAAAGAAACCAAACCCCCTGCTCCTATGTCTCGGACAGAGATGTCCAAAAGAGAAGCGCTTGATGCAAAAGCCATTTATTCTTTATATTGTGCTTTATCTCCTACTGAATATAACAGAATCTCTTCATGTGAAACAGCAAAAGAAGTTTGGGATAGACTTCATGTTACATATGAAGGGACTGATCGTGTAAAAGAGACAAAAGTAAACTTCCTGCTCGGCAAATATGAATCCTTCTAGATGAAGCAAGGAGAGTTGATTGGAGATATGTTTAGCCGTTTTACAGAAATTGTAAATGGTTTAGCATATCAAGGTCAGCCAATTTCTTCCCCAATGAAGGTAAACAAACTCTTGCAAGGTCTCTCAAAAGATTGGAACCATATCAGGATCTCAATCCAGGAAACTCAGAGGATTATGCAACTCTCTGTTGATGAATTTATTGGCAATCTGCAATCTTATGAAGTGGAACAACTCAATGATGAAGATCCCGAATGTAAGAAGTCCATCGCTTTAATATCTAACACTGATTTTGATGATACAGATTCAGAAAATGATATGGATGACGAAGAACTTGTTTTTATGATCAAGAAATTCAAAAGGAAGTGAATTCCGTAGAGGAAGACAATACAAGCAAAATGGCCAGAAAAGAACAATAAAAGAAGATGATGAGCAAGGAAATCTATGCTTGATGGCACATTCAGAATCTGAGTCTGACTCAGACATAGACTCAGAATCAGAGTCTGACTTAGACACAGACTTAGAATCCGATAAGGAAATTGAGGTAAGCCATTCAAAAATTCCTCTCAAAGTTTCAAAGTATATAAATGAGCTCTGCTTAAATCTCAAATCTTATCTTAAAAGGATCTCCGAACTTAAAAAGGAGAATTCTCGGCTTAGGCAACAAGATATTTCTCAAAAAGAAAAGTTTGAAATTTTGCAAAAAGATTTTCTACAAACAAAAGAAAGTTGAGATTTACTTGTCAAAGAAAATGATTTTTTAAAGAGAGAATTTTCAAATATTTCGACAAGATTTTCAAATGGATCAAAAACATTAGAGCATATCCTTTCTATACAAGTTCCTTACTATAATAAGTCGGGACTTGGTTTCAATAAGGAAAGTGATTCTCTAATAAATTTTCCTAAAGTCAAGGAGAGACTTAAACAAAGACCTCCTAGACTGGGAGACTGCGTACAAGAAGCATTTTCAAAGGATCTTTACAAAACCTGTTGGTCGAAATGCCCTCAAGTGTTCAAATTGTGGAGACTGGGAACATTTTGAGAAAGAATGTCCTAAAGTCTGGAGATCTGTTAAGAAAGATTGGATAAAAGCAACATACTCTACTAACTCTCATGGACTCAAGAAAAAATGGGTACCATAGAAAAGATGAGTTATTTTTGCAGGAAATAAAGGAAGAGAAGAAGGAGAGTTTGGTAAGGAAAGTATATATTTTTATTCTCAATTTGGTTTGAGTACACAATTTAAAATTTCTCATTATGCTTGATATTAGATATATCCTTGGTTGATTCAGATTTTATAATGATCATATTTTGTTTCATTGAAGAAAGAATCGTATGATTTGTTTGTGATTCGTAAGTTGAGATTTGATTTAATATGTGTGATTATTTGAGATAATTCAAATTATTTTGTCTAATTTTATACTCTCAAATTTAGTCATATTTTGCAAAGTGAAAATCTGTTTTACATGATGATGCAAGATATTCTTA
Organism: Eucalyptus cloeziana; assembly: GCA_014182715.1. NCBI lineage: Eukaryota > Viridiplantae > Streptophyta > Magnoliopsida > Myrtales > Myrtaceae > Eucalyptus > Eucalyptus cloeziana. The sequence continues at coordinate 7,488,930 of CM024640.1, forward strand.
GATATTCAAAGATTTTATTCTCTCCGTTTTTATCATACTATGACTAAGTGAGAATTTATTTTTCAAAATATCATTGTGCATAATATTCTTTCTTTGAATACTTTGTTATGATGAATTAAGAAAAAATATATTTGATTATGGAGATTTCATATTTTGCTCTAACGTCATGGAAGGATCCAAATTGATGGATACCAAAAAGGAAAATGAGTTGATTGTAGGAAATTCTATAAGGGAAGAACGATCATGAATCTATGCAAATTTTGGTACAATCTGAAAAATATCTCTTACAAAGATTGGTAATGATTTTTTATCAATGGTATATTGCAAATATATACCTTGGGTAAGAGAATATATATATATATATATATATATATATATATTTTATCATCCTGCCATACAAATTTCTACGTGCATTTATCCTGATTTTGGACGATTGCTTATCATTTATATTGCAAATATTTCTTCTCATAAATATAAGGCATTGCAATATTTTTTTTCTTGATTTGGCACGTGATAGAAATATCATCTTTCTTTTTGCGAAATGCATCAATAATATATATCTGGATTTATGCTTAAGAAAATCCATTTGATCTCAAAATATATTATTGCATATTCATGGATATACTTGCTATATTCTTAGAAGATATCTTATATCTAGCAAGTTTTGATCCGCAAATCGGAGGAAGGTATTACATGATATTTTTGCAAGGATTGTTATCCATTATACAAGATTTTGCAGGTGGCAATAGAATCTTCCATATGGAATTTGGAAAGCTTGATCAGAAAATTATGAAGATTCTATACTATCTTTTGGAGGCTAAAAAATTCCTTCCTTGTGCAAAGTTTTTGCAAATTGTTGAGGAAATCCCTAATGTGTCGTAAGAAAGGTTGAGTAGTTCTGAATTTTAAAATTTTATATATGCTATTCAACTTATTTAATTGAAGAAATGGCATTATATATTATTACAGCTTATTTGTGCAAAAAGTTTGTTAAGTTTATGCAGGTTGAATTCGAAAAGAGCTTAATTGAAGAAAATAAATTTTTTGACTCAAATTTCAAAATGCAAGTGATCGTTGCGGATGTTGTTGCTACAAAGGGAATAATGGAAAAATTATTATGTTCAATGTGCACAAGCAACAATTGTTTCTATTTGCAAATATTGTCATGATAATAGGGGGAGAAAGCGAATCCAAAAGAAAGGAAAGAATCGTGATCATCTCAAAAAGGCAACAAATTGAGGGGGAGCTTTGATCAATTATGGAAAAATCTTTTTGAATTGATCGTGATCTTGTTTATTATGGAATGAAGGAAAAGCTAAATGTGTTAGAACTTACCAAGTTCTAAAAAATCTGGTTAGTGCATCTTTTATTACCTTTTGTCATTAACAAATCTCTTATTGACATTATCGTTTTATTATGACAAAAAGGATAAGTGAATTTTATAATGCATCAGTGATTTTTATTTGCTGATATATATGATTGAAGTGAGCTATATTGCATATTTTTAATATTCTATTTATAAAAGCCGATTCTTTCAAAAAGAGGTGCCTGATATATGTTGACATTTACCAATGATTATTCGAGGAAGGTATGGGTTTACTTTCTGAAGCACAAATATGATGTGTTTGATCGATTTAAGAAATTTGAGGCATTGATTGAGGAGCAGTCAGATAAACAAATCAAGTGCCTGAGAATCGATAATGGCATGGAGTTTTGTAGTAAAGATTTTACTGAGTTCTACGAGAAAGAATGTATTGTGAGACACCGTACAGTACCTGGGATACTACAGCAGAATGGTGTGGCAGAACGGAAGAACAAAACTTTGCTTGAGCGAGCTCGATGCATGCTTTCGCATGCAGGACTTGGCAAGGAATTTTGGGCCAAAGCAGTGAACATGGCATGTTACCTGGTAAATTGATCTTCGTCATCTACTATCGAGTGGAAGACTCCTGAGGAAGTATGGTCAGGGAAACCTGTTGATTACTCCGGATTACGTATATTCGGATGTCCTGCATATGCTCATGTGAGTGATGGTAAGCTTGAGCCGAGGTCGAAGAAGTGCATATTCCTGGGTTATGCACATGGGGTGAAAGGCTACCGGCTGTGGTGCATTGATCCCAGATCACCCGGTTTTCTAATCAACAGAGATGTGATCTTTGACGAGACTGCAATACTTCAACGGAGGAGTTCTGAGACACAACTAGCAGAGAAGACAGATCATGGTGTCATTTGAGGTGGAGCTTCAAGTGGAGACTTCGGAGACCTCAAAGGTAATAGAAGTTGAGACTGCAGATGAGGCCGCAGTTGCTGGAGTTGGTGATAGTAAACAACCAGCAAAGCCGCAGCACACTATAGCCGCAAATAGACAGAGAATGCAAATTAAATCACCGGTACATTATGTTTATACAGATATTGCTTATGCATTGACTGTAGGTGATGAGGTGGAGACAAATGAGCCTTTGTCTTATTCTGAGGCGATGGCTAGTTCGGAGTCGTCGTAGTGGCTAGGGGCTATGAGTAAAGAGATGGAATCACTCCATCAAAATCAGACATGGGAGCTGGTCAAAGTACCCAAGAGCCAAAAGATTGTCGGAAGTAAATGGGTCTTTAAACGGAAATAGGGCATTCCTTATGTCGAGGCAGCGAGGTATAAGGCGAGACTTGTGACGAAGGGATATACACAACGTGAGGGTATTGACTATAATGAGATGTTCTGTCTTGTGGTAAGACATACTTCTATTTGTGTTTTACTTGCCTTAGTTGCTTCGCAAGATCTCGAGTTAGAGCAACTAGATGTGAAAACTGTGTTTCTTCACGGTGAGTTGGAGGAGCAGATTTACATGAGACAACCAGAGGGATTTGCTATTCCAGGTAAGGAAGATCATGTTTGCTTATTGAAGAAATCTTTGTATGGGCTAAAACAATCTCCTAGGCAGTGGTATGAACATTTTGATGCTTTCATGGCTAGTCAAAATTATGCGAAAAGTCAGATGGATAGTTGCGTTTACTATAAGAGATTGGAGAATAGTTATTTGATTTATCTACTCTTATATGTTGATGATATACTGATAGTAGCTAAGAATATATCTAATATTGATGTGCTGAAGAGACAGTTAAATGCTAAATTTGAGATGAAAGATTTAGGTGTTGCAAAAAAAAAAAAAAAATTAGGTATGGAGATTTTGCGTGATAGGACTGCAGGAGTTTTACGTCTATCTTAGAAGAAATATATTGAGATGATCATGGCGCGTTTTAATATACAGTCGGCAAAATTTGTAAGTACACCTTTAGCGAAATACTTTAAAATTTCAGATAAATTATCACCGCAGACTGAGGAGGAGGAGCATATGTCCCGTGTTCCATATTCTAGTGCCGTGGGTAGTACTATGTATGTTATGGTGTGCATTGGGTTTGATATATCATAAGTTGTGAGCGTGGTTAGTCGTTATATGAAGCGTTCTAGTAAAGCTCATTGGGAAGCTGTGAAGTGGATCCTCAGATATTTGAAGGGGACAACAGACATGGGTATAGTGTATCAAAAGGATAGCAATGGCAGTGAGACCACTGGTTTTGTGGATTCGGATCACACCGGTAACTTAGATGATTGCAGGTCTTTAGCTAGGTACGTTTTTACGCTAGTGGGTGGTGCAATTAGTTGGAAAGCATCCTTATAGGATCACATTGCCTTGTCTTCGACTAAGGCAGAGTATGTGGCACTAACCTTTGTAGTAAAGGAGGTGATATGGTTACAAAGTTTACTCTCAGAATTTGGGTTATAACAAAAAAGTGTGGATATACATTGTGATAACCAATGTGCGATATATTTGGCATATAATTCAATTTATCACGAGTGAACGAAGCATATCAACATCAGATACCACTTCATTCGAGATGTCTTAGCTAAAGGTAATGTTATTGTTAAAAAGATTGCTACAGCAGATAGCCCGGCAGACATGATGACTAAGTCTGTTCTTTTGGCGAAGCTCAAGCTCTGCTTGAGCTCTATTGGCGTCTGTGGAGAGTGAGAACCCGTTGGGGCGTTTAGAGAGCAGCATGTATGATGAGTACTATAATTTGGCTTCAAACATCGAGCAAAAGTAGAGAATTGTTAAATTATGTCTCGAGTTTGAGCGTTTGTAAAACACGATTCGCTAGACTCTTGAAGCTGTACAAAAGAGAAAATAAAATAAAATAAAGATGAAAAAAATGTGAAGATTTTTTCTATCTTCCTTGTAGATGCAGTAGAAGAAGGCAAAAAGAAGATAAAGGTGGTGGGCCCAAAAATTTTGGACACGCACATATTCCACATTGAGGGAAGGAGAGACGCACGTAGGAAGTCTCCCACATGAAGCCAAAAATGATGGTGGGCCCAGGTCAAAGTTTGACCTGGACACATGTATAAAACGGAAAGATTTTTGCAGGTCTTCTTTTCTTCACTTCTTCAGGCAAGAAGCCGCCGAAACCCTTATGTAAGAAGCCGTGTTCACACCGCACGTTCGCCGAAGAGTACCTACACGAAAGAAAGAAAATGAAGCTAGAGATCTTTTCTTTTTGGTGTACGATTTGAACGCGCAGTAATTTTGTGCTATGAGTTTATACCCAAATGAGTTATTTATTAATAAACACGTTGGGTTTGAGATTAAATCTAGGTGTGGGAAACACTTGAGCGTGTGAGTGATTGTAAACTATGATTCTCCGATTTTAGTGGATTATTTGCTGTTGGCTCTCCCCGTACATGCATGTACCAATACTCAAACCGAACCACGTAAATTTCTGGTGTCCTTATTTTTCTCATTTATTTCTCTAGCGATTTCGCGTTGACGTAAACTGCAAGATCTTATCATTTCCACGTATTATATCCCAACAAGTTTGACGCCTGTTCAAGGTCTTATGCGTGATTTTTATTTGAGCTTAGTCGATCCATGAACGATCCTCGGTTATCATGTAATTGAGTAGGGTCAATCAGCTTGCTTTGACTCACGGTCGTTCAGGATCGGATTAGTGTTGTTCACAAACAGAATGGCACCCGCGACTATTATATACTCAAGCTGAATCGATCTTAAGCCCATTCATTGACTGACTCGCAATGGCACGTGATCGCCCACAATGATCCTTATGGTTGAACGGTTCTTTTGTGGTTGAATGCTTTGATCTGTCACTACCTTGATCTTGAGTCACCTTACCCCTAATCGGTTAGTTAGCTCGTGAACAATTCCTATGATTGAGTTACAGCCTATCATCATTACTGATGTATCAATCCTTAGTCCATTTCTCGCAATCTAGATAGGGATTCGAATCGAGGATGTCACAATATTTGTACACTTCCAATTTTGAATATTTTCTATTCAATCGAGATAACTTTGTACCTGTCAAGATCCGACACTGCCAATTTCTTTGTGGGGTCAAGTTCAAACATTGTCAAATCAAATTGATCCATACTTGTAGACAATTAATCAATTCAAACACATACAAAGACCAATGGCGCAGGCAAAACCACTCACATTCCACATTTAGACCACGCTGTGATGAAACCCTATTGAATTTATAGATTTTGATAGACGTGCCACCATTATGATAGTGGACATTTTCTAGTATAAGTTTAGGTTATTCCCTGAGCTTATATTGCTAGCTATCTCCACAATCACGAAGTTGAAACTGTGCACCAATACTATACGGGCACACTCTCTTGACTTCCTCGTGGGCGGAATCTATGCAGGTAATACAATCCACATGTGTCAGTACATCATTGTACACACCGTGGCCGAAGCTCTTGGCATGACGGAAAGATGCATGGTTGTAGTAGTCAAACTCCTTTTTCGGCGGAGGCGAACCTCAAATCGACCAAGACGCTGTCCCATCCGGAGGAATAATCGTCCCCATTCGTAGAATTGCCCTCCATTCCAACCTTTTCCGCAGAAATCATGTCCGGGTCCCTTCTAATGATGCAAAGACACTGAAAGTACTATGAACACGACTGCGATTGTCGGTGCTGTAAACATGAAGATGGTCTTTCACTCTAATTCTATTTTGTTTAGAAAACAAAAACCCCGGAATTGAGTTGGGTATAAAAAGGGCTCATTTCTCATTGGGTCCTCAATCATTAATTGAATAGGTCAAGAGTCTTTCTTAAGATCTTGGTGGAATCTTCATTCAATCAGGAGGCTTTTGCTCCTCTGTCTAACCGATGAATTTGGCATATATACTATAAAATACAAGTTCGTTGACGCAAACCATACTTTCTCGAATATTGCATATTAAAATGAGAATTCATGTATAATAGCCAACTTGTGCTGGTAAGATATGATTCCTTGTCATGCTAATCAAGTTAGGAAAATTGCTACCTACACCTAATGTATATCTAGTTCCTCTCACGATGGGCATACTCGGAGACCTACCCAGAGTGAAACTAAGTCGACCTCTCATAAGTTGTCAGGTCTTGGGCTGATGAGTATTGAGAAGGGCTCGACTAATTTCTAATCAAGCTTTTGCACGAACTACTCTAAGTATCTCGTCAAATTGAACTTGAGGTCACTAATACTCAGCTCAACAAGCTTGTGAGTCTAATTCAAAAAAAATTAATAGTAATAAAATTAGACATTGACAACCGTAACCACACATGTACATATATGGAGTGCCGAACACTGCAAGTGCCAAAACTCGGCATAGGTGGACACTTAAATGCCAAGATTTCCAAAAGGTATATTTAAGAGCCAAAATTAGAGAAGAAAAGAACATTTAAGTGCCAACGGTGAGAATTTTCGACCAAATTGCTCATGTGGTTTTTTCTGACGACATTTTTTATTGACGTGGCAATTCTTTTAAAAAAGAATTATCCACATGGCGCTATAAGCCTAAAATGACGTCATTTTACTCTAGAATTTCATTTTTAATATAGATATTAATTAAATTAAGTTTAAAAAATTTAGAAGAAAAAAAAAGGAAGAAGAGAAGGCAACATTCGATGAGGGTCTCCACAGCCATTGCTGCCGCCTCACCGTCGCTAGCCCTTTCTGGCAATGGTGGGGCAATGGCGGTGACAAGGGCTACAGAGGCCCTCATCAAAGTTACCTCCTTCTTTTATTTTATTTTTTTAAAATTTAATTTAATTAATGAATTTGGGGGCAAAATAACGTCGTTTTGTACATTAATTGTTGAGTAGACATTTCGATGAGCCACGTAAACCATTTTTATTAATAGAATAATGCTACATGGGATTTCCGACTAGCCTCGTTGGAGTTGACACTTAAGTATCCATTTTTTTTTAAAAAAAATGCACTTAAGTGTACCTTTTGAAAGTTTTAGCTCTTAAGTGTCCACCTGTGCTAAGTTTTGGCAATTACAATATACTTTTGCCTAGATATATGCATGGAACACAATAGTACCTTGACTTTTTATTTGAGTCAATCTCCATAGTTGAGCTCAAATCGAGTTCCAAACACTGAGTTTGGGAGCTTTAGTCTATCTTGACTTGGGCGACCGGTTTAGACACTTAAATTCCAGCCTTGTTGACACTTGATTCGGGTAACTGGAGCCAACATGCTCATCAAAGCAGTTGAGAATTCTTCCGTGCAGAACTTAAGTGCGAGGTTCTTGCGAGGTTCTTGTTGAGAAATCTCATTATCACGATTTGGTTGCAATCTTCATCGTGCAACTTTTAAGTTCCCAGAATTTTTTAATCCCATATATTAAGCAACTAGCAAGATATCAAATTGCAATACTTATCGAAATATAATATACGTTCAGGCTATGAATCGAGAAGAAACATGAAAGCACAAGCAATGTCAATTCCTTTCTGTTGATAGCTTTTCTACATTCGTCGGAATCTTCAAATTTGTGCCATCCCGATGTGGAAAAGGCAGGCAAGTCATTTATGCAGAATCTTCTTGAGAGCAAAATTAATATTTTCTTCCATCCTCCATTTGCTACTTTCAAAGATTAGGATCTTCGGAGTTTCTCTGTCTTTGTAAAGAATGGTGGCTTCTAACTTTTTCTCGGTGTCAGTTTTTATTAATGGAATTTTGATGCTTTTGCCTCAATTAAACATTGATTTTTATTACTGTCTTGTTTTGCAATCATCCATTAACATCACATTCTTAAAGCACTCACAGGCAAAGTGTAACCAGACCCTTGCCTAGATTGAGGTGATAGTGAAGGTTGACGACAGCTGCCGCTCGCCCTCGTGTAGTGGTAGCGCACTAGTGACGAGAGTCAGACGCGTAGGGGTTGGCTGGCCTTAGGTCCCTTGTGTTTATTGGTGCACCACTGGCACATGAAGGCGAGAGCAAGTAACCCTCAGACTTTAGACCAAAAAAAAACCCTTGTGGGAGCCCGGTGAGGCGTGTTTGTGCTCGACGCGGAAGTAACGGTGGTGATGGCACCACCAAATTTTTTTTTTTTTTATAGCTATTTAGGGCACCACATTAGCAATTACTTGGTGCCTTATCAATCTCAACTGACAAATTTTCAGAAATACCACGTTATATTTTGTTCACTGAAAATGGAGGAAATAATGGGAAGTAATTGATAATTTTTTGAAAACAAAATTTAGGAATTGGTTGTGCCACTTGAAAGTATGAATTAGTTAGTACTTACGCATTGCTTAATTGCGCTTTTTTAAAATGAATTTTACATCAGTGATATAACTATATCTAGTAGCATTTTTGTTTGTTTTATTTTTATGGTTAAACCAATAAATGGAAGTATTAATAAATGGAATACAAGACTAGTGGGTCACGCGGACCTTAGGCGGCAGTGGCGGTTGCCGGAGAAGAAGACACCATGAAGAAGAAGACCGGGAAGAAGAAGACACCGTGAAGAAGAAGACGAAGGGAGAAGAGAAATGAACAGTGATTTTTGCATTTCCGAAATGCTCAATGCTCAAAGCAACCCCTCCCTAGCTTTTAGCATTTGGCATTCGGAATGCTCATATTTGGGCAAATGAGCTTTCAAAAAATTTGCCAAACATAAAAAATTTTCCCCGAGGGGCTTTTGGGGGCCCAAAGCCCCTTGGGAAAGTTGAACCAAACGAGGCCTTAGATTACGTGCAGGGGTTTTGCCTTGGTTTTCTCATGTGAAATCTAGGGAAACCAAACAACCTCAGTGTAAGCTGTGATTTCTCCTATTATAGGTCTAGGAGGAAATAGAAGAAATGATAGAGAAAAAATATTCCTTTTGGGCATTCCGAGAAATTACTCGGAAGAGCTCTATCTTTTGACCGGTGGCTAAAAATCTGTTGTTTTAACCTGTACGCAATCCCAGATTTTTAACTAGTGCCAATATACAGGATGCGGTGGCTTCTCAAAGAAGGTGTTGTAGCACTTCTTTGTGTTCTCATTTTGACATCTATCAAGCTAAAGTAGAATGTGATGAATGGATATTCACTACTGTATCTACAATTTTCTTTTTCTTTCTTTCTATAACATTTCAAACTACTTCGTTTATGATTGTTTTCTGTGATTATGTTTGTCTCCTAGTTTCTGATCAATGTCTCTTTTTATGTTACATGGACTGCTGTGAATGGACTCTTTTTGTTTTCTCTTCCTATTTTGGCTAGATCGAAAAGTCTTCTACTATTTTGATACAGCTACAGTGTTGCATGCTCCAATATTTTCGGACTTGCTGAACGGTAGTTCTTCAATTTATAGCGTCGCCTAACTTCTTGCATTGGATCAAATTAGGTGCTTTGACGGTGGGTATCTACTATTCATAACTATCAACTTAGTAAACATCAATTTTGTCGCAACATGCGTACTATGTATGCTAGTGCTTCATTCTCTCTTTCTTTGGTTCTTATAGGTATGGGTGGCTGCTACGATTGGTACCTTTTACTTTGCATAAACAAAAGGGATACACGCTTACTTACTTCGATTAGCTCCCACCTGAAGTATCCTTCTCCCACCGCACTCCCACCCCGTTCTTTGCTTATCTTCCTATTTATATCAGTTTCTCAATTAAGAGTTTGAAACTGAGCAAGAATAGACTTGTGGTCACTCTTGATGGTGATATTTTGTCTAATCCATGTTGTACCACATCATTAGCATGCTCAGTACTTCGTCATGAAGAACCGAAAACAGCATATAAAAGGGACATCCTTATTAAAGGAACCACAAGGGCACTTCAAGGCCAGTATCGCTGCCTGCACAGCAGAAGGAAGAGAACTATAGAAGGTATATCTAGGAAATGTTCCAATATTCAATGAGGTAAACCCAACATAGCTAAGAAGTTCACCCAGACTGCAAACCTAGAACATCTGAAAAGCAATGAATGATATACGCAATCTAGCCACTGTAGTATGTAGCGTTCAGCAGGAAAGCTATGTCTAGAAATGAGAAGCACGTAGAAAACTACTTTAATTAACATGCCTCAGATGGACAGCAAAGCTGAATGATTGCTTAGTTGAGCAGAACATGCCTATGTGATTTAATAACTTGCACAATACCATGTTAGGAGAGTAAAGAACCCATGCATGCACAGAAGTTATATGCCCTATACGCTTAAAACATTTAGTGGACCGGTGAACCTCCCCGTTTGTCATGATTCTAATCTTTTTTTAATATGATCTGCGTGTGAAATGAGCTACGAAACAATTCTCGTTCAATTGATCCTACTGGAGAATTATCCGATACTTCGGTTTGGCAGCGATCTTGATGCAGAATCCTGCTGCAATGTCATCACCATTTAAAAGAAAGGAAAAATGATATAAATATAATGGATTGAATCTAGCATCAATTGAAAGTCAATCAACAAATGTCCAATTCCACGACCTCAATTTCACCTCAGAAGCAGCTAAGAAAACTTATGGGAAGAGGAGGGAGGAGCTATGCGGTGAAAAGAGGAGGAACAGCTCGCCATAGGGACTACAGTGGCATTGCCGTGGTGGTACTCAATCCTCAGGTACATTGGAGGTCGCACTTCCACCCTGTTCTTTGCTTCATTTTTCTTTCAATTTATATCAGTTTCTCAAGTAAGAGTATTTGACACTGAGCAAGAACAGACCTGTGAGCATGAACAAAATGATAGCCCATGGGGTGGTCACTCTTGCTGGTGATATTTGTATAATCCACGTCATACCTACATTGTTAGTACACTCAGTACTTCCTCATGAAGCAGTCAAAAAGCTACATATGAAAGAGACTTCCTTAAAATATAAAAGAAACCACAAGGGCACTTCGAGGCCGGTATCATTATGCCTGCAAAGCAGAAGGAAGAGAATTATGGAGGATATATCTAGGAAATGCTGCATTATTCAATGAGGTGAACCCAACATGGCTAAGAAGCTCACCCAAACTGCAAACTTAGAAAATCTGAGAAGCCATGGAGGATACATAACCAAGCCTCCATAATATGTAGCATTCAGCAGGAAAGCTACAACTAGAAATGAGAGAATTTGCTCTGAGGATTGGAAGCACATAGAAAAGTGCTCTTCCAGACGCGCCTCGGATGGACATCAAGTTGAATGATTAGCTTAGTTGAACACCCCTCTGTGATTTGATTCCAATCAAACTGGTCAATTCCAATCAAACTGGTCAAAACACATTAATAACTTCCACAATGCAATGTTAGGAGGGTAAAGAACCCATGCATGCACAGGAGATAGATGTTCAATGCATACATTTAAAACGTTTAGTGGACCATGTGAACCACCCTATTTGTCATGATTTCGATCTGACTACATCAGTAATCAAACACACATTAACATATAAAACAGGATTACATGATAAAACCTCTTGGTTGAAGTGATTCATGCAGAACCAAAACATACCCTCCAAGTTCTCAGTCTGTTCCTGTTTGTAATGCCTAGCATGACAATCATGAAAATGGTGACTACATGCCCACCAAACACCACAACTGTGGACACCATTAAGGAGAAGCCAATCCAAGAATAGTGAAACTTCCATACTATTCCATTTAAACTAGAAAAGACAATGTATCAAATTTAAATTATATATATTATTAAAGCACTCGAAAAATCTATTTTCATCCTACACTTGAAAAGCCACAAATGGAGCTGCTCAATCAAAATCCCCTAAAAAAACATATGCTCCATTAACTAGTTAACGAACGAATGAAACTACTTAAACACTAATCATCATATTACTTACTTCCATAGAGAATGGGCCGTAGGGACAAGAGAGAAGTGTGCGGAGAAAGCTTGTTTAAGTGGAGTCCTGTGATCATTATTTTTCTCTACAGTTGCAGTAGAACTTAGCACTTGTGGATATATTGTCAGTGTGAGAGACAGCTCAACAATCGCCAAGTCAAACTAAAAGGGCTTAACCAAAAATTTGAAAGGCAAGAACGTGATCCGTTCTAAATTTGGCATCGAAAGTCATCGCATCCGACACATATCTAAAGATACAGAAATTACATACCGATAAAAGATTCATCGATGAAAATAAGTAGATAGAAGCCCCGATCAAGACAATGACAAAAGATCAGAAACACCACAAGCGCAAGCCAAAAGTGATTCGTCAAAACCACTATGGTTTGTGAGTAAAGCGATCGGAATGAGCAACAGAACAATTCTCATCCAACCGATCTTACCGGAAGAGTTTTCCGATACTCCGATTTGGCAGTAACCCCAATGCGGAAACCCGCTGCAATATCATCACCAATTAAAAGATGCAAAGTTTAAAAAATGATATCAATATAATGGACTGAATCTAGCCATCATCAGAATTCAATCAACGAATGTCAAATTCCAAGACCACAATTTCGCTTCAGAAGCAACTTTAAAAAAAAAAAAAAACCTACGGGAAGGGGAAGGGGGACCAGCCGCATGATGTAAAGAGGAGGAACGGCCTGCCGTAGGGACTACAGTGGCGATGCCGTGGTGGCTCTCGATCCTCGAATATATCAGAGATCGGACATCCCAACGACGGTGACGACTTGGTGTGAGACGGAGGAGAAAAAGAAATGGAGGAGTTTCCAAGAAGTGTAGCAGAAGGGACGAGAAAACATGAAACTGAAAAGGAAAAAAGTAATCCCGATTCATTTGGGATTTTTATTTTTATTTTTTTTTTTTACCCAATAACAAATTTCTAACATAATTACTTAAATTTAAATTGCTAGAAAATACCCATTGCAATGAATATTCATCAATTGGCGAGTTCAAATTCTTATTTGATATTGACGTTAACATTTCACACTCTTATTTACAACGAAATCCACTCTAAACTAGTTTTTTTTTAGAAAAGAGATGATCTCATTTTAGATTTTTATTTGAATTTTTCTTAAATTATGTAATGGCTATTTTAGGGAGAAATGCTAACTCATGCAGTCCTCAAACATGAAAATGAAAAGGGTGGGGAGGATTCTGATGGTGGGCCCCACCATCATCAGGAAGCTTGACAATATAAAAATGGAGGAGCTGGACATCAAAGATTTGCATAAGGCTTGTTAGGTGATGGGTTATTGATCTTTCGTTATTTCAATTTTTGATGGCCTGGCATAAGAGGAAGGAGATGAAGCGATGGAGGAGTTTGTAAGGAGTGTGACGGAAGGGAAAGCTGAAAAGAAAGAAGACTTAATCCTAAAATTTTCTTTAATCTTGTTGTATTATAAATTTCAAAAAAATTTGCCTCATTCAAAAAATGGAAGTGCCAATCGTATCACGATGAAGATTTAGCCTGTGGACAAACTTGAATTTGTATTTGATAATTTTTTTTTCGTTAATGGTCTTTGTTTGATATTAATTATATCATTTCATGTCTTTATTTAAAATGAAATATGTTTTGCATTCGCTCTCTATTTGGATTTTTTCTTAAATTGTGTAATGGCTATTTTTAGCAGTCAAAAATGCTGGCATGTATTATAAAATACATGAATGGATGAAATACATGAATGAATATTCATTATATTTATCTTATCTAATGTACTTATTATGGTACATTTGTATCATATTTTCTAAGTACATCTCCCTATACAATAAACATTCATCTCCCTTATCTAGTACATGTATCATTCGATACATTGATATTAATGATAAGTACATTCTTGTTCTCCTATAAATAGGAGTTTAGTTTTGATGTACAATCACTACTGTGAACTACGATCAGAATAAACAGTCACACCCTCTTCTCTAGCTTTCTCTACTATCTCTGGTGTTCAATTGCTTTCTCTTCTCAATCTCTTTTCTATTATATATTCACCACAACACAATATTTTACAACACGTTATCAGCACGAAAATCTACCGACTTAGTAAGTACTTTTTGCAAGCACGAAGATCTACCGTGAGTAAGTAATTTTTGCAAGGTGGGTATTCATTTTATTAATCAACTTATACTTCATCTTCTTCTACCAATTCTTCATTTTTATTTTTCTTGGCCCGAAGCCAAATTTCAAATCTAAAAGTATCACTCTGCTCCTGAAGTAGCGGTGGATATTTAGAAATCCTTCTAATTAATTTAAGGATTTACTTTTGCAAGGATTATGGAAAATATTGAAAAGCCCAAATTCCACATCTTGGAAGTGAGTGGAAAGAATTATCTATCCTGGTGCCTTGACATGGAAATGCATCTCCAAGGGCAAGGTCTCGCTAATACAATCATGGAGGATGGAACCTCAAATGAAAAGGATAAAGCAAATGTGCTGATCTTTATTCGCCGTCATTTGCATGAGAGCCTGCAGACTCAATATTTATTCGCGCGAGACCCTCATATCTTGTGGAGGAGGTTGAATGATAGGTATGATCATACCAAAACTGTTATCCTCCCTCAAGCACAATATGATTGGCAAAATCTCAGACTGCAAGATTTTAAATCAGTGTCTGACTATAATTCTGCTTTATTTGATATTGATTCTCAGCTTGAGTTATGCAGTATCAAACTCGCTGATGCAGAATTGTTAGAGAAAACTTTCTCCACCTTCCATGCTTCAAATATTGTATTGTAACAGCAATACCAGCAATGTCAGTTTGCCACATATTCTGAATTAATTTCTGTGCTTCTCACTACTGAGCAAACTAATGAATTGCTGCTAAAAAATCATGATCTTAGACCTGCTGGCTCAAAAGCATTACCTGAAGCACATGCTAACTTTGAGAAAAATACTGGCCATTTTAAGGGCTATAAGCGCAGGCAAGAATATAATCCTAGAAGGGATGGCAAGAAATTTAACCGCCCTAGAAAATCAAACTTTGGCGTGAATCATGGCAAAGAAAAGAAGCCAAAGAAAGTGATTAATGAAAGTCTTTGTCATCGCTGTGGCATAACTAGGCACTGGTCACGTACTTGTCGTACGCCAAAACATTTTGTTGACCTATACCATGCATCTTTAAATAATACGAGCAAGCGTGGTAAATCTCATGCCATTGAAATCAATTCTACTGCCATAACCACTATTGAGACCAACAATATTTTCGTTGGTAGGACTCCTCTTGCTCCTGAAGTAGCAAATGTGAGGACCTCTAATTACTTTGATGAGGCATTAGATTGGTGGATGATGATTTAAACTTCGAATTTTATAATACTTGACACCTGAAGTTGTCAATATAAATGCAAATGGAAAATGCTGAGAAAAAGAAAGATGTTTGTTTGCTTGATAGTGCAACAACACATATTATATTTCGTAATAAACACTTTTTCTCGAGTTTGACATTGCAGAAGGCACAAATCCATACAATATATGGTCTTGTTCTGATTATTGATGGTTTTGGGAATGCCACAATTATTTTGCCAAATGGCACAGTCCTACATATTGAGAATGCATTTCTAAGCATTAAATCAAAGAGGAATCTGCTCAGTTTCAAAGATGTACGCCGTAATGGGTACCATATTAAGACTATTTATGAGCAAGATAAGGAATATATTGGCATTTCCTTTTATAAGATGGGCTTGAAGACCATCCATGAAAAGCTAGAAGCTTCTTTTATATGTTTGTATTGTGTCATGATTAAGGCTGCTGAGACCTACACTACCATATCCTGGAGATTGGTAAGCCCTGATCAGTTTGGACTGTGGCATGATCGCCTTGGTCATCCTGGCGCTTCAATGATGCGTAGGATAATTCAAAATATAAAATGACACCCTTTAAAAGATATAAAGGTATTGTTGTCTAAAGATTATAATTGTGAGGCTTGCTCACAAGGAAAGCTCATTATCAAACCTTTTATAACAAAGGTTAATCTTGAATCTCCTTTATTCTTGCAAAGAATTCAGGGTGATATTTGTGGACCAATACAACCACCAAGTGGACCATCGATATTTTATAGTATTAGTGGACGCATCCTGTAGATAGTCCCATGTTTGCCTATTATCTACGCGCAATGACACATTTGTATGTTTATTTGCACTATTATTATATTCCAGTTGTAAATGCAGCTGTTCCCGAAGGATATGCTAAAATGGATCAAAATGTGTGGTAGACCAATAGGATCAAAAAATACTGCTCCTCGAAAACGAAGGGGAAAGAATCAGGAATTCGCTTCAGAAGAGCCTGGCGTTGTGCTTGCTCCTGAAGAGCTTATTGCCCCTGAAGAGGCCTAAGCCCATGGAAGGAACACCAATCCCGGGAATACTGAGAATTCCATTATATATTATAATGAAATTTGGAATTGAAATGAAATCATCATTGGCGTTGTGCTTGCTCCTGAAGAGCTTATTGCCCCTGAAGAGGCACAAGCCCATGAAAGGAACATCAATCCCGGGAATACTGAGAATTCCATTACATATTATAATGAAATTTGGGATCGAAATGAAATCATCATTGATGATGCTTTTGCATTCTCAATTGCTTATAAAATTATGGATGATGATTGTGAGCCGCAATCTATTATTGAATGTCGTCAAAGGCAAGATTGGCCTAAGTGGGAGGAAGTATTTAAGGCTGAATTAGCTTCCCTAACTAAACGAGAGGTTTTTGGACCTGTACCTCGTATCCCCGATAATGTAAAGCCCGTTGGATATAAAAATGGGTATTTATCCGAAAACGAAATGAAAAAAATGAGGTTGTCAAGTTTAAAGCCTAACTCGTTGCCCAATGATTCTCCCAGAAACCTGGGATTGATTATAATGAGACATATTCACTTGTGATGGATATGATTACATTTCGTTTTCTCATTAGCCTAGCAATCTTTGAAATATTGGAAATGCGTCGTATGGACGTTGTGACGGCATATTTATATGGCTCATTAGATTCTAATATTTATATGAAAATTCCCGAGGGATTCAAAATGCCTGAAGCATGCACTCCCCGCAATTTATTCTCAATAAAATTGCAAAGATCCTTGTACCGGTTAAAGCAATCCGGTCGCATGTGGTATCAACGCCTAAGTGAGTACCTAATTAAGGAAAGGTACAAAAATGATCCTATCCGCCCATGCGTATTTATTAAGAAATCAGAAACCGGATTTGCTATTGTAGTAGTTTATGTCGACGATATAAATATAATTGGAACTCCAGAAGAGTTAGCTGAAACTGCTGAATATTTGAAAAAGGAGTTTGAAGTTAAAGATTTAGGTAAAACCAAACTTTGTCTTGGTCTAGAGCTTGAGCATAAAGCAAATGGAATAATCGTCCATCAATCAGCATACGTTGAAAGATTGCTTAAACGCTTCAACGTGGACAAAGCTCACCCATTGAACACCCCTATGGTTGTAAGGTCTCTAGATCCCCAAAAGGACCCATTTTGTCCTAGAGAATCAAATGAAGAGATACTTGATCCTGAAGTACCATATCTCAATGCAATTGGGGCTTTGATGTACTTGGCACAATGTAGGAGACCAGATATCGCTTTTGCGGTAAATTTATTGGCACGATTTAGTTCTGAGCCAATTCGTAGACATTGGAATGGAATTAAACATATTTTCTGTTATCTCCGAGGAACCATAGATTTGAGATTATATTATTCCAAAGATTCCACTAACTCTGGTTTAGTTGGATATGCTGATGTTGGATATAGATCCGATCCACATAAGGCTCGCTCTCAAACCGGGTATTTATTTTGTTATAACGGCACCGCTATTTCTTGGCGTTCTACTAAGCAATCGCTAGTAGCTACATCTTCTAATCACTCTGAGATTATTACTTTATATGAAGCTGGAAGAGGGTGTGTTTGATTAAGATCCGTTATAACGCATATTCATAATTCTTGTTGTTTAATACCGGTTACAAATTCTCCCACTATAATTTATGAAGATAATGTTGCTTGTGTTGCACAAGTCAGGGGAGGATATATCAAAGGTGATAGGACCAAACATATCTTGCCGAAATTTTTCTATAGTCATGAACTCCAAGAAAGTCGACAAATTGATGTTAAACAGATTCAATCCATAAATAATCTTGTAGGTCTTTTTACCAAATCATTGCCAACGTCAACTTTTGAGAAATTAGTATATGGCATTACTATGCGGCGAGTTCATAAAATGCAAGATTGATTAGCCCTAGAAGTGGCTATATGGCTCAATTGAGGGGGAGATATTATGAACTATACATTGCAGCATTAATATGCGGCGAGTTCATAAGATGCAAGATTGATTAGCCCCAAAAGTGGCTATATGGCTCAATTGAGGGGGAGATATTATGAACTATACATTGCAGCATTAATATGTGGCGAGTTCACAAGATGCAAAATTGATTAGCCCCTGTAGTGGCTATATATGTATTGCACTCTTTTTTCTTTTTGTCCGGTTTTTTCTCACTGGGTTTTTCTGGCTTAAAGTTTTTAACGAGGCAATTAATGCATCTATAAATGGGAGAGCTCATAACATTTGTGCTCTGTACTCTTTTTCCCTTTTGTCCGGTTTTTGTCCCACTGGGTTTTTCCGGCTTAAGGTTTTTAATAAAACAGTATCATTTGATGCACAATCATAATGGATACAATGAATATTCAAGGGGGAGTGTTATAAAATACATGAATAGATGAAATACATGAACGGATATTCATTATATTCATCTTATCTAATGTATTTATTATGATACATTTGTATCATACTTTCTAAGTACATCTCCCTATACAATGAATGTTCATCTCCCTTATCTAGTACATGTATCATTCGATACATTGATATTAATGATAAGTACATTATTGTTCTCCTATAAATAGGAGTTTAGTTTTGATGTACAATCACTACTGTGAACTACGATCAGAATATACAGTCACACCCTCTTCTCTAGCTTTCTCTACTATCTCTATTATTCAATTGCTTTCTCTTTTCAATATCTTTTCTATTATATATTCACCACAACACAATATTTTACAACAGCATGGTGATTCTGCCCTCTGCCCTCGTGCAAGGGCACTCTCTGCTGTCCTTGGACATATAAAATGGATTTTTGGGGGGGGTTCTGATGGTGGGCCCCATCATTATTGTCTATCCACATAAGGTGAAAATCTCGGTAAATTTCTATTTCTTGACTTTAAACTTCCTTGGAAAATGGGGGAGCTAATTTGCACAAAGACTCGTGGACTTCCACTTGGAAAAGCTTTTGGACTATTATCAAAGAAAAAATTGTTGGATGATGATTATTGATCTTTTGTTATTTCCATTTGGAAGGGTTTCAATACTTTATAATCTTATTTATCTTGAAGTCTTCTTCTTTTCAACCAGAATTATCTGCATAAAATAATGATTTCAAAATATACATAATTTTTAAAAGGAATTTACTTGTAAAATTTCTTGCCTTGAATCAAAGGGAGGGTTAATGCAATTTATTCGTCCTCTCGAACCCAACAAGAGGAGGGGGAGGAGCCGTGTGGTGAAAAGGGGAGGAACGGCCTGCCGTTGGGGCTACGGTGGTGTTGCCGCATGGCTGCCAATCCTCGGGTACATCGGAGATCCGACTTTTCAATAGTGGCAACGCTGGTGTCAAGGGCGATAGCAATGACTTGGCGCAAAAGGAAGGAGTGGAAGAAATGGAGGGATCAGAAAACGTGAAATTGGGTCTACAAGCTTAGAATTTTATTTGAGGTTAATTTGGCAACTTTATATCCTAACTTATAAAGCAAAATTGACACTTTTCTTTTTCTTGTTTTTAAGCTTCCTCTATATGAAAATGGAGGAACTGGACTTGAACGATTTGCAGAAAGATTTCTCGACTTTGACTTAGAAAAAATTTTGGACTATTATCACAAAAATATTTATTAGATGATTATTGATCTTTTGTTATTGCAATTTTGAAGAGCATCCAAGCTTTAGGTTCTTGTTTCTCTTGAGTTTTTCTTCTTTACAACCACAATTGTTTGCAAAGAGCATTCATATGATAAGCATGGCAAAGCAATTACCAATCAATGCTACATTCATTCATGTTTAGTCAATTAAACAATTTTTACATAATGTCTACTAAGACTTTATTCGTTTCGCGGAAAATATTGCGTTTTTGAAAAGTGTTTTCCCAAGAAACCATTTTTTAGAAAAATGACTATTTTCTGGTATTTGTGTGAAACTTGATAATGAACTAGAAAATATTTTCTGTTGTTTGGTTTGGAAAATCAATTTGATTTCCCTTCGTGCATTCAGTTTAACAAATATTTTATTTAAAAAAAATCAAAATTTTTATTTTTATTTTTCATTCTACTTTTTTTTTTTCTTTTTCTTTTTTTTTTCCTTTTCCTCCTCCTTCTTGAGTCTATCACCATGGCCACGGTGATGGTCAGCAAGCTCGAGGCCTCAAGGCTTGCCAAGTCGACAAGCCAAAGGCTCACGCTCCTGACCTAGCAAGGCCCGAGCTTGAGGGCTTAGGTCTTTCTAAATTAGCGACCAAGCGAGTTGCTCACCATCTGCTTGCTCAATTGGCGAGTGGTGAGCCTAGCTCATCAATTTGGCTAGGCCCAAGGTCGGCAAACTAGGGACTTGCCTGTGGCAGGTACAAAAGAAAAAGAAAAAAAGAAAAAAAATTAAAAAAAAAACATTTTTTTTTAAAAAGAAAAAGAAAAAAAGAAAGATAGCAAGGATAATATGGGTGTGAGATAAGAGAGAGAGAGAGTGAGAAAAATATTTTCCCAAACTTAAAAGGTAAAAAATATTTCCCCTATTGTAGAAGACTTTTTTTTGTTGATGACAAATGTTTTTCCAGTTTAGTTTATTTTCTGTGGAACAAACGTTAGAAAATTCGAAAAACGTTTTTTGAAAGTTGTTTTTAATGAAATAAACAAAACTTAAATTCCTCATTGTTTCATTGTGGAAAAAGGATTTCAAGTCAGCCCCCTTACCCTCGGCCATGCTGCCAAATGATATCATATCATAAGAAAGTCCCCCAACGTGGAAGGAGCAGCTTTATTATTTCTATTATTATAGAAATGGGAAGTTGTCTATGCAGATTGAGCCATTTGGAGTTAGTTTTTTATGGTCTTACACTTCCAAGACCTCTCATTACTCCTAAATTAGCCCACAAATTCGATTTATAACTATCCTTCTTTCAAACAGGTGATCCCGCATCTTTGATGAGTTGTCTGATAAGATCTTGAGCTTAAATCATCATCGGTATACCTAGAGCTCAACTATGATTGCTAGGACTAACAATACCATGACCGCCTTAGTAGTTGATGTCCACTCATTGGAGATTTTTTTCATCTATATTGTGTTTATATATAATCCAATAGAAAACTAAAAAGATACTCATTAATAACATGTTTTAGAAAATGATGTTAGCAATTAATATCTTTCATCCTCAAGCACTTTCAAACAGATAAATTTATCCTTGGATTTCTTTGACTTCAAATCATTACCTTCTTGCCCTTTGTCCTTTGATTTTATCTTCGGATTTCTCATTTCACTTATATAATTTCATAACTTAGTTGTTCAAACGTGTAAATGTGCAAAGTATTCCGGATGAATTTATTAAGCAACATATTCAGGAAAAGCAAAGAGCAACTCTTAGGATTCCGACAGTGAAGTTCATCAGGAGCTATAGAATTGTCAGAGGGGCTCTGTCTCTGTCCTTTTCTTCCGGTTGATGTGAATTTAAGAGAGAAACTCATCTGCGTGTAGGCAATGTCTACATGAACGAATAAACAAAGATAATCACCCAAAAGCCTGCATTCTTTGCAGTAATAGCTTCTCAATACCATATGCTTATCATTACTTGTTACTTGGGTACCTCCGCATAACAATGTGCTTTTTCTTGCCCACATTTATCAAAAATCCACAAAGACACTTTCTCAGATCTCCATGTTTTGTATTTCCAGAGAGTCTTTATGCTAATCTGCCATCATAAGATACGTGTATACAAAAACAAATGCAGCAGTTGGCCTATCATCAACGAAGAAGTTGCCTAGCTCACTAATTTCCTACCCCCCCCAACCCCTTTTTTAGGACAGAATGAAACAACACATAATATCGATACACAGACTCAAAATAAGTTAATTCAACCCCTAGAATAGCAAAACAAGTAATCAAAGAATTGAATTTGACAAGACTGAATCATCGACTAATTACTCTCATTATCAAATGGAACAACAATTTAGAGAACATCAATTAATATGTGTTGACACCTAAATTTTTGGGATTGATTTTGCTAAATAAAAAATAAAAATCATATGACATGTGACATATAGTTTAGGAAAATTTTATTTTTTGTTATATTCCGTTAAGATATTTAGATAATATACACTGAAGGATGCATTCTGCGCAAAAAGGGGAATTTTTTTTTTACGGAATATGCGAAAAAATATTTCAACGATATATTTAGGAGTATCGTGCACACACAAAAAGGAAAAAAAAAATATGTCGAGAAGATACATTCTTTTAGCTTATAAAAGACATGGTGCGCGAATGAATGAGGGGTTTTTTTTTGGTGGGTGAAAAGTACACAAAAAGCAAACAGTGAAAAAGTGAGGGGGAGAGAGAAGGCCATTTCCTTGGGCGTGTTGTCGCGCGGCCACAACCGAACTCCCCACCTCCACGGCCTGGCATTGCTTCTTTGCGGCCATTTAGATGATGGTTTCGACACCGTGGCTTTGACCCAAGACGTCTCTGCCCTTGATGTTTCTAAAAGTCTGCATGATGAAGACATGAAGATGAGCAACGAGAGTCCATAAGCAAAAGGAAGGAAAAGACAAGAGAGTGGGTGCTCAGAGAGGAGACAAAAAGCCCAACAAAAGAAGAGAGAAGTCTTCTCTCTCCTTGGTCTCTACACACGTCCGACGCTTCATCAACGAGCTGCCCAGTCTTGGCCCGACATCTCCAATATTGCTTATCAATTCAACTAAAGACGAAAAAAAAGAGAAGAAAAATCCAGATGTAGAATAGCTACAACGTCGCATGAGAACTAGGCCTTCCACTCCAGATTTCCTCCTGCTATCGCTGTTGGTCGCCCACAACACATCTAGTAGGTTCAGCGAACATCCGCAACTCCGGATCTTCAACATCCTGAGGCATCACCGTGATCCATGAAGCCACCGATTTGAGCCCTGTTGTGATCTTGTTCCTGTCCACCCGTGAGTCACAAAGACCCAAGCCCCGCCGTGCCATCACCTTAAGCTCGAGACCAAGCACCGTCGGCTACCGACATCGCATCCGTGACTCACGCCGTAGCCCAAACCATCGTCTCTCGCCATCACGAGTCATTGCTGATCGCTGTCCTGCCGTCGAGAAGCCAGTCGCAATCCCGATCCAATTGCACTTGCTCCAAATTTGAAAAGAATATCCTCAAATTAGGTAAGATGCACATCTCTAGTATATTTGAACATTTTATTGCCTAATATATGTCTATTTATATCTAGTTTCATATCCATGAGTGATAGACATAACTTTCAATTATGATTTATTTCCTAATTCGCAACCGCATATAATCTTTGATTCCACCTATAAGGCTTTAGATGGAATTATTGATTCCGCGGGAATCTTTAAAATTGATATTTTGATCTTTAAGGCTTAAGATCAACTTATCGGTTTTATTCGCGAGATTACAAGTTGATTGGATATTATTTCCTTATTCGCATTGATTGGATGATATATGATCTTGAGTGATTGAGTGCTTGCTTTAATTGCTTTATTTGTGCTGAAAATACAAAAACTTGCGCATCATGTAGATTAGAATCAGTTTCGCATGATATAATAGTTTCGCTACCTTTTTTTAGGATGCATGTTTGGATAATATTTAGATAAAATAACATCTTTGCATTGATTTTTTTTAAGATATCTATCTAAATTAAGATAGGATTTAGGTTAGTCTATAGACAATATCTCACTTTAGATGGATTTTTAGTAATTTTTAATTACGAATTTTCATGTGCATGTCATGTAGAATTAGGGGGGCATATTTTGCACGTCATGGCATATTAGGGTTAAATTGCACTTAGTTTAATTTTAGATAATATTTTTCTTAATTTGTTATAAGTTTAGGCATTTTTTGAAATAGATTGCATTTTAGGATAATTTGGGTTAAGATAATATTTTAGTTTAAATTAGGATTTAGTTTAACCTAATTCCTAATATAAATTAAATAGGATCTTAACCTAATTAGATAATTTTCACATTTTTCTAATTCCGAATTTCATAAAAAATACAAAAATGTCTTAGAATAAATTAGTTTCAATCTTTAGGATAGGTTGCATTCTTTCAAGGAAAAAGAAAAGAAAAAAATGTCATATGTATGTCATTAGGGTTAGATTCATTGAGATGCATGCCATTTAGTATTTTTGCTAGGCCTATTTCATTAAAAATTACATGTCATTAGAATTAGGTCATTTAGTTAATATTGCATTACATATTGCATAATTTTCATTAATCAAGTGAAAACAAAAAAAAATGGGAAATTGCATGTTAATTAGAAACCATATCTAGGGTTGTTGATGTGGATTTTAATTTAACATTACTTATGCTTTCGTTATTTTGAGGTAAGTTCGGGATTTATTTATTGTTTATCTGGGTGTTAAATTGGTGGATTGCGCACCCGCATGATCACTTCACATGTGAGGGAAATAGATTTAAAATCAATCTAAACTGCCTGCAAAAAAAAAAAACATTTTTGAAAAATAAAAGAATGGTACCAAAAAGGGCATTAGAAAGATCTAGTGTAACCAAGTTCTCGTACCCATAGTCTCTAGTTTGTAGGAGTAAAGTAAAGCTCTCATTATTTTACTTGGGTTTCTAATCGACCCACCAAAAAATAGATTAGTGACGACTCCTAGATAAAATCCACTTGCATGTTAAAAACTTGAACCTAAGTCGCGAATTGGTATGGGCTTGGGAGAGCCCGAGTTAAGTCTAGGCTTAACAATCCATTTGCCAAACCCTAGGTGGTTCACACTCGAAAAATTTGATCGCGACACTATGCAACAATAGGTCACCCATCAAAGTTCTGAGGGCATAGAGACATTGAATGGCAAAAGCAATTACTAATTCAGAACAGGATGAGCATGTCCAGAATGTGTGAATAGTTGCTTACCCTTTCGAACAAGAGAAGGAGACATGAAAATTTCTAAGGCTAAAACCAAAAATCACAAGCTGAGTTAATCAAAGCAATAACAATGGTCCCATCCTGCGTCAATGATGTTGTTGCGACCAAAATTTCGAGTGCACCACCTAAAATTAGGCTAATGGATTGCTAAGCCTAGACTTAGCTCGGGCTCTCCCAAGCCATACCAACTCGCGACTCAAATTTAAATATCTAGCATGCAAAAGGATTTTATCAAAGAGTCGCCACTAATCAGTTTATGGTAAGTCGATTAGACAGTTAAGTAAGATAATGGGAGGATTGTTTTACTCCTACGATCCAGAGATTTGTAAGTTTGGGGACTTGATTACGTTAGATTTCTCTAACGCATTTTCAGTACCTTTCTCTTTTATTTTTGAAAAAATATTTGGCAAGCAGCTTGAATTAATTTTACTTTCCTAACATGTGAGATGATCATACGGATGCACAAACCACCAATTTAACATCCAAGAAAAGCAAATAAAAAGATGCAGGACTTACCTCATAGCAACGAAAGCATCTGCAATGTTATATCAGAATTCACATCGATAATCCTAGAAATGATTTCTAATTAACACGTGATTTCACTTCTTGTTTTCACTTTATTTAATGAAAGCCATGCGATGCATGCTAATAATTTAACATGACATGGCAACACGACCTAAACTATATGACATGAAGAAATGCAATAATTAAATGCAATCTAAATGACCTAATTCTAATGACGGGCAATTTCTAATTAAATGAACCTAATAAAAACTGAATGGCGTGCATTTGATATTTATATTCTTAAAAATGCAATCTATCCTAAAAATTGAAACTAATTTATGCAAAGACAATTTTTTCATGAAATTCGAAATTTAAGAAAAATGCAAAAATTATCTAGCTAGATTAAGATTCTATTCAATTTGCATTAGGAACTAGGTCAAGCCAAGTCCTAATTTAAACTAAAATATTACCTTAACCCAAGTAAACCTAAAATGAAATCTATCTAATGTCTAAACTTATAATAAGTTAAAAACTATTATCTAGAATTAAACTATGTGTAATTTTACCCTAATATGCAATGACGTGCAAAGAATGCCCCAATTCTACATGACATATGCATGATGACATTTTTTTGTGTTTTATTTAAAAATTCGAAATAGGTAAACTTCCTATCCTAGATATGCAATTTAATTCAAAGATATCATCTAACCTACATATTATCTAAACATGCATTTAAAAAAAAATGACTAACTAACCTATTATGCAATCAATCCTAATATACATGGAATGCAAATGCAATTTTTTTTGTATTTTCAAGATAAATAGAACAATTAAAAGATAAACACTAAATCATCCATGATCATTGAAAATAACATCCACCACTCAAATTGAAATTCAAACTTAATTGTTTTGCTAATAGAATCGATAAATTGATCTTAAGTCTTAAAAATCAAGATATCAATTTTACTCCCACGTGAATAATTATTCCATCTAAAGCCTTATAGATAAAATAAAAATTCATGTGCGGTTGCGAATCGAAGCTATAGATTAGGAATTTCAATCGTGCATTGGAAAATATTTCAAACAAAGAGATAAAATATCAAAAAATAAAACTTGATAAACTAAATCTACCTAATAAATTAAATCTAACCTAATAAAATAAAATAACCTAATAAATAAAGTAAATCTCTACCTGGATTGGAATTTTTCAAAAATCCGACCGGTTCAAGTGAACCACGATGGAGACTCGGGGTGGCTCCAGGATGGGCCGCCATGGCGATGGGTCACCGTGGGTGGTGGTTGGCCTCAGTTGATGGTGCGGTGAGGATGGGTGTTCACAATGGTGCTCGAGGACAACTTGCAGTGACGGGAGAGAGATCACAAGCGGATCCTTGCTTCGATGGTCAACTAGCTCGCTTGGAAAGCCTGCAGAATTAAACTCATCTCTGGCCGTGAGTATGGATAAGCTGCCATGAACTTGTCCTCCTTGGTATTGGTGGACTAAAGACGTCAGTGCTGCCCGATGAAAATCTCGGCTAAGCTGCCTTATGGTCACTGGTGGAATTCTTGTTGTAATTAGGCCGTGAAGACCCAGCTCGATGGCTTCCACAATGATGCCTGCAGACCCAAACTGCAAGGACAGAGGACAAAGTAGTAGAGGGGCCGTCGGCTCGGAAATTCAATGGGAAATCTGAGTCTCGTTGAGCAATACTTGGACTTTGCTAGAAGTTGCTCACCGGCCTGGAATTGCTGGAGATTCTGGTTTCGCTGCAAGGACTGACAAACCAAGCCAAAAATCACCGCTTCACTTTGTCTCTCAGGGTATCGAGTTCCATTGTATTCTTCTTTCGTTGACCCACAAAGAGAAAAAGAAGCAAGAAACTTTTTCCTTTTTTTTTTTTACGTCTCCTCCTAGTGGAGAAGTGCAAATCCCAGAGAAAAGTTTCCCTCTCTATTTTTTAATACATCTCCTGATGTGCCCGCCTCCCCCTGCTCTCTCTAACTTTACATGCGTCTTGTGTTCTGTGAAGCTTTCTCTCTCAATTTGGCCGCTTCCTTGATAGAACTAGAGGATCACAATGTCAAGGTAGCAGCTTGAGCAGGGCTTCACGGCGTCGTTGTCGACGAGGAGGCTAGGCAATGGTCACCGTCTCATGGTGCAAGCGATGTGAAGCTCAGCCGTGGAGTTAGCAAGGTCACACCCATGAGGGGAATTGGCCACGTGATGCTTGGTGAACGTTCCTCTCTCTCTCACGTGTGTTTTCTCTCCATATCGTGGCCGTATATTCAATGTGTGTCCCCCTCCAAAACCCTACACGAACAATCATATTTATAAGCCTCAGACTAGGGTTTTAATTTTTCCAAATTGATATCCACGAACATTCTTTTTTTCCAAATGCAATATTCACTTTTCACATCTGCCCTATCCAAAAAATTCATCATATCCCGGAAAAATTTCGAATTCTTATTTTCTCACGAGATAATCTTTGATAATTAAAAAAAGGGGCTTTGGCCAATTTGCTTGCTTCATGGACTTAGCCCAACTCATCAAATTAAAATTCTGAACCATCAAGTCGAACCCATCTGTCACCGGCCCAATGTAAATGCAAATTAAAAATAAATGCAGCTAAAACTATACACTATGCAATTAATATTTTTTCTAGGGATAAAATTAACTCTTAATTTTCTATGCAATAAATAAATGACCGGATTGCTAAAATTTAGGTGTCAATAGATGTTATCATGGGCATATGCACCATGTATTATCTCATTTTTCTGTGCTTATGTTGATCCCATCATAATACTAATATCAACTGAAAAGGAGACTTTGAGCAAACACCGATTAAATTTGCGACCACGCAAAATATTCACGCCTTGACAACAACTTATTCAAATAATGCAACTAAACAGTCTGTGTTAAGAAATTAGTGACAGCCAATCTGAAAAAACCAGAGGATGAGGAAGCACTTTGGTTGGAGGGACATACCAGAAATGTCGCACGGATCATGAGCAACTCTCATGTCTGATAGATCCTGAGAGTGACGAGTGATCTAATGAGGCCCAATCTGGTAAAGCTTCCTCCAGGTGGGATGGCGACATCTTCACGAGGTTTGGGAGTGATGGGCACTGACTCCTGCTGCAGCTCCTCTTGAAACTATAGGGACTGATGTATTGCCAGCCGACATGTAGTTCATCTTTTCAGCAGAATTTATAACTCGTTCAATCGCCTGCATAGCGAAATCGAATGTCATAAACTCCACAACAGGCCTGAGACCATAGAAAGCAGCGCTGTGATCAACAACCCTCTCAGGTCCATACTTCTGCCAAAAAAAAAAAAGAACCTTTAGACACATCGAAAGACTCTAGAATCTGCAGACATTTCCTCATCAAACGCAGCATTCAGAGCCTCTCTCACAGTCATCTCTTTCCCCGCAGTAGCATTACTACCTAAGGGCATTTCTGCGGCACAACTCTTCCTCAGCCTCTCTCTCGACGACACAGCATCCAAGCCTCTGGCAATGGTTTTTCGTATTAGAATCGACAACATCATGCACTCTCGAACTCGAACTTGCTCACACGCCAGATAGAGCTCGCTGACTCTCTCTCTCTCTCTCTCTCTCTCATCTCGAATGAGTATCCTTGGAAACAGAGTCCAGCTTTGTCATTCCATCAAACACCTTCCTTGCAAACTCGACAGATTTGTCTCCGACCAAATTTTTTTTCCACATCTCTCTCTCTCTCTCTCTCTCTATACATATACATATATCTATATATGTGTATATGTATATGTATATGTATATCATCCTCACGGTGAACGACACCATCAGATTCCATACTCGAGTCACGGCCACTCTGAATGAAGCCGTCGCTTTTCTATCCTTGTCCATGTCTGGACCAGATTTATCTTTGGCCGGGCCATCCCGGGCTCACGCCACCGTCACCACTGAACCATTATCAGGGCCGTTTCATTTTCAAGACGAATTTCGATTCGCTCCAGAACATGTGCTGTCAACTCTTGCTTCGTTCTGTTCGCTCCCACTTCATCGCCGGATTCCACCGTTTCGCCCGTGTACGCCACTCGCAAATGGGGATGCGGGGTGGCGTTCGCTGTTTACAAGAGCCTTTTATCCGATTGCCAAGGCTGAGGTTGGATGGATCATCATGATCATCATCTGGATACGATCCGCCGATTCGAAGGATGAGATTCTTTGGGTTTCGCTCTCAGCACCTCCAACGGTCCCGCGTCGCTTCGTCAACCACGGCAGCCAAGGCCAATCTGAGTCGTCGTCGTCATCCGAGACGATACGCCAAGCTTGAAGATTGGCGGCGGCGAGCATGAACAGAAAAGCAAAGGAGAATAAATAAAGACGCCGAGCGAAGCGAAGGAGTGGATGGAGATAATTCGGATTTTGTGTGGGAAAAGGAGGCAAACAGGTGAAGCCGGTGGTTGTTCTTTGGATGATTAAGGAATTGAGTTTGAAAATAAAATAAAATAAAATAAAAGAGCAAAAAGAAACCCACCGTCCTTTTCGGAAAAGCCGGCAAAAAATGTCAAATTATATTCAGTTTTCGTCATGTTTATTTTCTTTTTGTCACGTCAAAAGCTCAAAATTATATCCCTCTTAATTTTTTTCTTGGTGTCAAAAATCCTAAACTTATATTAATGTGGCGCATTAAACTTCTATCAAGATTTCGTTTGATAATTTTATATTTTTTTTTGGTCGAAGTTGTGCTTATTTCATTTTACGTCAATATCGTTTACCTTCAATTTTCTAACAATACCTTTTGATAGAGAACAAACATGTCACGTAAGTATAATTTGAAATATTTGATGACACCAAAAAAAAACAAAAAAAAAAAAAGATAGATATGTTAGAGTGAGCATAGTTTTGGATATTTGATGGTTTTGCCCTTTTTTTTTTCTCAGCTTTATAAACAATCAATCACAACTCATAACCAAGAAAACATTAATCTCTCTCATGAAAGCAAGCATCTATTTGTGGCCTGCCTGGCGAGTTGTTCTTGTCCCTTTTACCGTTAGGAAGGCGTTCTTTTCTTTAGATTTGCTCATACGTTGAATTTGCGGCTTAAATCTACTTGTGTAAATCGCGCAAGTCTAACAACCGCAACTCGTTCTCACTTGGATAAACAATGTTTTAATATCACTTGTGAAAAAACAGTGTTTTAATGTCACTTGTGAAAGGAAAATTCCACTTTTATCTCTCATAACTTCAATTTAGTAGAAATATATTTAACATCGACAGCTAATTTGACTTGAGATTTCTATTTAAATTTCCTATTATTGAAAAATTGACCCAATGTCATTGCTGGTTAAGGGCGGACGACGACGAATGGCGTCGGAAATGATTGGATTCCAAGATTTCAAGCAATCTTTGGCTGGGAATGGATCGTGGCTTTATTACCATATAGGGTGGGCTAGAGAAGCCGACTGGGCTTGATGGACCTGACGAAATTTTATCTTGTGAGAGCTATGTGAATTGGGCCACGAACCAGAAAAGCCTCCATTTTGAAACCCCAACATATTCTAATTTTTTTTTTTTTTGGTTTCTTAATTTGTTTATTCTTTATTTGTTTTTTTTTTAGTCTATTCTTTTTCGCTCTCTTTCGTTGTTTTTGCTATTTTCTATTTTTGTACTTTCATAGAGATAACTGCTTGAATTGTTGACAAAATGTCAGGTGTTAACGACATGCATGATAACACTAAGGTTAGTGCCATGAAAAGTTCAGTATTTTCGTAAATTGATTGATTAACAAGTGCCTTTGCATTGACTAGCACATTCCCCAAAAATATTTTCTGCAAAACCAAAAATCTTAAAGAGGGCAGGAAGAAAAAGCTCCTCCCCACCTAAAATTAGCCAAATTTAAGAGTATAGGAATCAAAATTAAATTCTATATTGGCATTACCTACAATTTTTATTGAAGCGTTACTCCCCCATCTCCTTGCGAACTCAACTCTAGCTCTGATACATGTGAAGTAGTTTGAATGTGATAATTCTTATTTTTGGACCCAAGATCTACCATTATTTGAAATGGAGGAGTATTAGAGAGAGCTTCTCTTGCTAGTGCAAAAATGTGAGCAAAATCATGAGATAGGGCTTCGCTTCTGAGCCAAAAGAGGGTCGGCCAGCAAGTCCAAGTTGAAGATCGGTAGCATGGAGCTTCTTCCATCAACAAAGCCCTAAATCCATAATGTTCAAGCATTGCACTGTCAATTTATGGGTAAATTCCAAGAGATGAGGCTTCTTGACTATTCTATATGTGTTGCTTCAACTGATTAAGTATAGATAGATTCTCCAATTTTTCTTCGAAAGAAGGATTTTATCAATCTTCTCTTTTTGGTGGTAACAATTAAAGGTGTCAATGAGGTTGGTTTTCAATGGGCTTGTTGTCGATGCATGTTGTAAATCTGGCTATGAGAATGAGTAATTTGCTTTTGATGCTTGATTGTGTATTTGCTTCCCGAAAAGACCATGTTTTATAGAGAGATGATTGTGGATTTATTCGAATAGAAGGAGAAGGTTTGACTGATAGAGGCTAGAGAAAAAGCAAGATCTTGAGAGGATAACGAATCTTGAAGAGAAGATTTGGAAGAACAAAGTTTTTTGAAGAGGAGATATCTAGAGGGAGATCTTGCTTCGTATCGACATGAGTCAGGGATGGAATGACTATGTGATTGGAATTTGTTTTGAGTTGGAGATGTCAAAGAGAGAAGCAAAGGAGAGGACTCGTGTTGGAAAGATAGTTTTACTTGTGATGTTTATACTAACAATCCTAAGTGTTGAAGTAAAAATAAAAAGTTGTTTGACAATGGCGCATGACAACATTTCTGTTCCAGAAATAGTTTCTGGAACAGAAATGAATTTTTCTATTTCTATTTCTGGACGAGTTTCGAGGAAAAAATCTGTTTGATAACGATACAAAATTTCTGTTTCGAAATAGAAATTCGTTTGATAACTGAATAAAATTTCTATTTCTTAAAACAAAATTTTCTTTTTTTGGAGCAAATGAGATGTACATTCTTACAAATTTCATATGTTTATGAAATCATTGACCCAAATACAAAGTATGATTTTTTTTTTTTTTTTTTTTAAAGTAAAGTCTCCCTTTTTTGCAAAAAAAAAAAAAAAAAATACAAAGTAAGAGATGTTATATCAAATTTTCTAAATTTTCACACAAAATTCTTTAGCATCCACGTAGATAGGTAATTACGGTCAAACAATATACTTATCAATAGTCTCCATACAATAGAAAAAAAGAGATCAATATGCATTACTCTTGCGCATAATAGAAGGTTCCCAAAATTCTACTAGAATGAAGGCGGGCAACCATATTCTAATCCCCTTCATTTGTTAAAGACCCATTTCTTATGACCACATAAGCAAATTCAGTGGGAGAACGTGAGACGCTCAAGCTGTTCCCTGGGAAAGTGTAACCTAAGAAGTCTGTACTCACATGGTTTAAAGTAAATGGAATACGAGGATAGAACTGTATTCGCATCACATGGCTAAAAAAATTGAGGTCCTTATTGATGGCAAATTGCAATCTACAACTTCCAGCAAAGAAATCATCAATATCACCTCCTCAAATACGACTCTAACGATTAACACCTAGTTGTCTTGCATCGTCTTCCGCTAAGACAACAACTATGAACAATGCGACTCTTGCTTGATCCCAAGTCCAAAGTCCTCGATCTCTTTGTGGCAAAATTGTTGGCTATGGACTTTCGGTCTTCAAACGCACGAAACCCGGCTCCGCGAAATCACCCTCTCGTTGATGAGCTTTTGCGGTCCCCGGCACACGGGGCTTACGACTCGCTGCCATCTCTCGGGAGATCACACAAATCCAATGCCCGCTTTGTCCGCCACCTCTTGCCTGTTGAGAAGGAACAATAGAATTATGCCCTGCTGTGTATTAGTTTTATGGAACAACTGACTATACTACGAAATCAATCAACTAACCCGTTTCTACTTTTTGGTAAAGTTCTTGCATCTTCCTCTTGGTGGCCTCATACTTGATGTCCGCCACAACTTCGTTCCAGCCTTTGATCACCTGATTGGACCAAAATGAACATGTCAGTTCATATCATCGGAAGGATACTTGGAAATTGAATTGGGTTTTCTACTTACGTCACTGGCATTTTGTCTTTTGCGACCCGTGATTGATCCGTCTGAGGTTTGCGACCGAAACATTCTCCCCTTCGCCAACTTCCATGATGCAACCTCGCTTGCTGGGGTTGTCCTCGAGTTAGTGTTTGAGGACACATTGGGCTTCCGGTGCACGGTTGCTGGTTCACATTTAGCTTCCGCTTCCTTTTAGCAAGTGAAGCGGACTCTTTGAAGTCGTATTTCTCCGTGGCGGTTCCCCAATTTTCTGGCTCTTGACGGAAGATGTTGTTCCGTCTTCAACTTTGTGAGGATCTACAAAAGGAATTCAAGCACCCGATTAAGAAAACTGGGCATGTGGGGCCTCCGAGATAAAGAAGAAGAATGTTTGTGCAGTAAATAAATTGATCAAGAGTAATGCATATTGGTTCCCATCTCTTATTCATACCCACGAGCAGCAAAACCATTGGCATTTGACAGAAAATTCAAAAAGACAGGCGAATCTACCCATCTCTTATTCATACCCACGAGCAGCAAAACCATTGGCATTTGACAGAAAATTCAAAAAGACAGGCGAATCTACCCATCCCTTATTCATACCCACGAGCAGCAAAACCAACTCCAATCTATTATTCATATCAACATGCAGCAAACCCAGTTTCAATCCTAAGATTCATATGCAAAAAAGCACACGAACCCATGCAAAAAGAAGAGGAATCAGCACGAACCAGAGAAGGGAGGAGACGGGTTGTTTTGCTTCTTTGCGCACTTCGCGGTCCTGGGCCTCGTCGGACGAACTCGAGCGACTCAAGTGTCTGCTGCAATGACATTTATATGAATTCTTTAGACACACTTTCCATTCGTCAGTACCATTGCAGAGATCAACTAAAAGATACTAAGCACAAAATTTTCATTCATTTTAACAAAACACCAAAGCTACGCAATTACATTCCCACAGTTTTGTGAGCATCAGTATACGCTGCACGAGACCAAATAACACGCTGCACGAATCCGGCGTCTCGGCCCATCGCTCCCGCCTCAAACTCGACGCGACCAAAGCGCAATGCAGCAGAGCACTCAACAGAGAGAGAAAAAGAAGAGGAATCGGCACGAACCAGAGAAGGGAGGAGAAGGGTAGTTACGCTTCTTTGCGCACTTCACGGCCTCGTCGGACGAACTCGAGCGGCTCCGGTGTCTGCTGCAGAGGGCTTCTGGATGAGGCGAAGGGGCTCGTCACTGGATGAGGAGAGGGCGCATGGCGTTGCTGAGGTCACGGGGCGATGGCGACTTTTGGTGAGACGAAGTAGAGCAGGAGCGGCTTGGGGCGTCGGTGCTTGGATCTGTTGCAGAGGGCTTCTGGCTTCGCAGGGGAACAAGCGGCGGGGGTGCGGGCGCGAGATCTCGCATTGCCGAGGGTGCTCGGACAACAATCGGGGACAGGCGGAGGATGAGGCGGAGGAGACGAACAGAGGCGGAGGGGGTGGATTCGCGAGCAGAGGCGGAGGAGACGAGCAGACCCTCGGACAACAATCGGGGACAGGCGGAGGATGAGGCGGAGGAGACGATGTCTCGAGGAGATGAGCAGAGGCGGAGGAGGAGGAGGAGGAGGCAGAGAAGAGGCGTACGAGGGAGAAAAAAAGTGAAATTAGGGTTGGGAGAAATAGAAATTGATTTGGAGAAATCGAAATAGAAAATTTCTATTTCTGATTTCTCCTACATTTCTATTTATGGAATAGAAACCTATTCCAGAAATAGAAAATTTGATAAGCGTTATCAAACAAGTTTCTGTTCCAGAAATTGGTCTAGAACAGAAAAATCATTTCTGGAACAGAAATAATTTTTATCATGCACCCCCCTAAATATTTGGAATTCCTTTCCAAACATAGAACTATGATCATAACTGGTAAGCCATAATCATACAATTGGGAAATTCTAATTATTATCGATTGTTTGAACAATTGAGGCAAATCTAGCTCTCAGATGAGCTAGGACGCGACTCGAGGCTTGTGTTGATTGCTTACTGGTTAGGTGGTGTTTTACAGCTTTGCTCTAGGATTGGCAAATGGGTTGGCTCAACTTGAGCACGTCACAGCCTTCACCACATGGGTCAGTAGCCATTTGGTTGGCCCGGAATAATTAAAAATGGCCAAAAGGGCCAGGCCCTTGGAGCAAAGGAAAAGTTTTTTTTTTAAAAATGCTAGCATGAAATGAGCGCTTTAGTTTAGTCATTTAGAAGTCAGGACATGATTTGGCCAAAAAAGTCATGAATACTCAGAAAAAATGGAAGAGTCTAATCTAATGTAAAGGAACTTCTACGCATTCCTTTATTATCTTAGCACTAACTAATTCATGAGCATTTAAAAAAAATGTTTTATCATAGATATTACTTTAAATTATATTGTATTGGACAAATCATAATATTCGGGTATACGCATAATTGAGCAGTAGAAATATAATGAATAGGCTAAATTCATCCATGAAATGTACGCTGACTCGACATAAATTTGGATACATTGCACTCACGAATTATTGCTAAAAAAAGATCTAATAATAGCAGATGCACTAAACCACTTGACTTTGTTTGGGAGCACATGAGATTTGGCACATAGTTAGTCATATCAATTACACTAAATGTTTCATAAGATCCATATAATTTCATAATTTAATACTACATGACTTTATTATGTCTTTAGCTCATTTAACGAGAATCGACGAAGTGAATTAAACTATATCTCCTGGATGAAAACCGGCCTTAAGTTCACTTGGGAAGCAACTTCCACTTGTCGCTTCTTGGTGGCCTGTGTTCCTGGAACCACTATCAATCCTTTTTTCGCTTCCCTTTAGGGTTTTATTGTCAAGCATCTTTGCCTCGATCACCGAGCTATCTATTTGTCCTTTTTTCATACTATAATGTTCTAAATATCTTCATAGGATTCCCAATCAATACAACCATGTCATTGGAAAAAAGTCATGTGCATTGCGTAGGTCCACAAGATACAATAATTTGACTAGACATTAGGTATATGGGGTGTCCCTACTCCCTCTTGAGTCCACATTCATATAGTTAAGGCTGTGAATGTACATATTATTGTGTTCTCTCATAGAACACAATATGCATGTGGATAGACAATTCTCTTTGTATTCTACAAGGGATATATTGAGGGAAATAATTGAATCACAACTTTGAGTCATTTATACATCATGCACGATGAAATTGAGGATCCATCCCATCTTATCAAAAAGATGAGGACTAAATTACATTTTCATTTTTCTTTGTCACGTTCAATTGCAATCACAAGAGTTTGGTAACGTTGCTTGTAGTTTTATAAGTCCTTTTTTTTTTCTTCATGTTGCCATCTTTTAGTTGTTGTTTAGTTAAATCACATATTTTATAAATGGCAAATACTTGAAAATATGAATTCCTATCAACAATAAGCATTGCATGGTGAATGATTTGATTATTAAAGTTATTGTTTTCAAGAAGGTAGCGATGCATTATTACCACTGTCCCATGACTGTACCATGCTTGCAAAAGTGAGGTCCATACGTACTATGACATCCCAAAATTTCAACCTTGTTTTCTACTGGATAAATCGGGCATTTCATTGACGCGCCTATAGAGCTGTCTCAGAGCTGATCACTCTCGAGATAAGTAGACTATTTGGGGAAGCCATTAAGAATTTTAAGGCAAATAGACTTGAGAATTTGACCAAGAATTCGCTTCTCGACCGTGTCTATCTTTAGAGGTCATTACGACACATATATAAATCGATTTGAGATCAGAGATAGGTCGGTTCGACTGAGATGTGTGGCTAATCGTGGGTGATACCACTAAATTAGAAAATTCTCGTCGACTGGCACTAGACTGATTTTCTTATTGTTTTGGTACCCTGTGTCTGTATTTGGATCATCGGGATTTTCATGACAACCGAGAGTCACCAATGAGTCGAGTGGGTTCATAGTGCCTTGAAGAAAATCGACCACAGGTCATTTGCACTAAAAATGTCTGAAAGTTACCTGGTAGTCTAAGTCACGCTAAAAACGTGTCAAATAAAAATTAACCGCCAATTCGAGTCCGATTTCAGAAATTGAAGATTCTGTCATGTCACAATAAATTCTAAGAGCGTCGACTCAGTCTCAGAAGATTTTTCTGACACCCGATACTTTTTGGGAAAAAGTCATCACTGGGTCGTTTTTGTGAAGAAAAAGCCGAGGATTGGTTTTGATGGCAAAATTGAGATGCAAGTAGGGATTCTTAAGTGAGGAAAAATGCAGAGATGATCAATGAGTGATCAATTGAATTTATTGAGGTCATTTGAGATTAAATCAAGAGAGAATTTAAGTCCAATTGAAAAGAGGTGGTGCCAAATTCGTAACTCCCCCTACCCCTAGCATTTTTGGACCACTTGGAAGGTTGAATGGAGTGTCTTGTCTTGGTGGCTCAATGGTGGCCATGGAACCTTGCTTGGAGGGCAAGCACTTGAGGGGACAAAAGGATGGAAAATAAGGCCACATGGGACCCTTGTCTCCCCTCATCTCTATCCTCTCCATCTCTCTCATTTCCACCATCCAAGATACTCTCTCTCCCTCCACCCTAACTGTTGTTCGTACTCCAGAAAACGCAAAGAAGAAGTCGGAGCAACCCCTCAAGCCGTCGCACGCCTCCACCCATGCCATCGCCGGTTTCTGCTGCAGCCGACCTTTCATCAAAGATTCGAGTTAAAAGTGGTCTTCTCGGATGAATTAAAAAATGAGCCACCTATCGCCGTGAAGAGGACATCCATACAGTTCCAACAAGCTCGACATCACCCTGAACGGAGCCACCGTTCGTCCCGTACAATCGCTGGAGTCCGCCGCTCGCCGGACCATCTGGAAGCTGCCCGCCAGCACTATTTCGCCCCATTTCAGCCCTTCATTTGCCCATTCCATCCACCCACAAGATCCCCAAGACCCCCAAGAGTCACCGGTTGCCAACCACCCGCTCGCCAGAGCTCTAATTGGCCCGTTTTCGCTGTAGAAGCCGTTGGTCTCCTCTCTGTAGCCCGCAAGCCAAACCCGCGGTTCAACCCATTGGGATTCAGCCCAACTTCTGCCCAAGTGAACTTCAGCCCAAGAGACCAAGTGGCCTAACAAGCTCAGCCCAAGTTGGTTTAATTTAGTTGAAGCCTAAGTCCACATGTGCAGCCCATTAATTGAGTCTTTGGCCCAAACAAGTTCAGCCCGCGAACAAAGCCCAATCGCAGCCAAGCCCAAGCCCAAGAGCGAGCCCAGTCCAATGCAAGAACAAATCTCAGTTGTTGGGCCCAAGTTTAAGGCCTGGTCCAAGCCCGCCGGTGTTGTCGAAAACCCGATTTCGGTCGCCGTCACGGTGTTTCGGTTCCCGCTTTTAACCAAGTGAGTTTTGATGCTTTCTTAGTTTTCTAATTATGCCTAAGGTTGGTTAGATTTAATTAAATGCAATTAGGTGGTTAGATTAATTTAGATAAATTAAATTAGAGACTTAATGATGCATGTTAGGTGGTTATAAATAGACATTAGCAAGTAAGCATGCCATGTTATTTATTGAACGAGTCTCGATAATTTTCCGGGCTCGTCTTGGCTACCAATCAAGCATTACAGGCCTAAATTAGATTTTTAATATTTATTTATTTATTATTCGAAATTAATTATTTAATTATTTATTTTTTCTCGAAATTCAACCGGGATGGTTGGTTACCGGAATTTCGTGATGATTATGGTGGTGTAGTCCGTTTATTTAATTGAGCTTTATTTTGTGCGGAAATGATTTATTTGTGAATTTAGGATTTATTCCCTAATTTAAATAATTTTGGAAAGTTAATTGAAAAATAACCAGGTGTCGGTTGATAGTACCAAAAATATTTTGGTGGACTGCATAAAATGGTGGGACTTGTGGAAAGGAAAACCTTGTATTTTGGCTAAGGCCGACCGTGTCCCTACACACGGTTATTTTATCGAGAATGATAAAAGATGGAATTGATTGAATGGTCAGGAAAGTATACTATATCATCCTACGGGCTCTAATATGTCAGCTTAGCGAGAGCAGTATACTAGTGTACTATATCAACCTACGAGCGATATATCAGCTTAGCGTGAGCAGTACACTTTATCAGTTTAAGGTGAGTATAAGGGGTATACTATATCAGCCTACGGGCGATATGTCAGTTTTGCGAGAGCAGTATACCAGTATATTATATCAGCCTGTGGGCGATACGTCAGCTTAGCGAGAGCAGTATACCTTAATGTTATTAGTTTAGAGCGAACTATACTATCTATTTATCATTTTAGAGTGAGCAGTCTTGATATAGTCGGACTTTATAGATAGTATTGATTGAATTGACCATGGGATAGTTCGATGACATGTAATCGACTAAGTCGATTGATCATTGCCTTGAACTGATGTCATGAATTGATTGAGTTGAAATGACCAAGAGTGGGTCCGGCTGACATGTAATCGATTGGGTCGATATGATCGATGCTTCGATCTGTTGAGATTGTTGGGTGCCTATTGAACTGTACTGATTTGCAAGTTGGGACTGAGGCCAAGGTAAGTCCTCTGACTCGTGTTGTGCATAGGTAGCCCTAAAGTGTATTGGTTTACTAATCGAGTCTTAGGGGGTATAACTTGCTCAGACATTGTCTCATTGGTTATTGAATAACCATTTCAGGTCCCTCAATGTAGTAGACTTGGATTTTGAAGATCTCGAAAGTCTGGTGCACTCTGTTGAAGGCTGCAGTTGGAGTGTGGAGGATGATGAAGAGGAGAACGAGGATCTGTAGTTTGTAGAACCCCACCCCTACTTGTGGACCTTGTTTTTAAACCAAATTGAGTTGAATTTTGAATTACTATTTCACCTTGTATATACATGCACTGGTTTGCAATGTATATAAGTGTGGAGGTTTTTAAAGGTTTGAAATTTAGTCCTACTGTTCTATCCCAATGTTTTATTGTCTGGGGATTGAATATATGCTTCCGCTTGCGCATGAAAAAGATGGGGTCGGCAATACGTAGTCTTGGGATTCCGCTTTTAAAATAGACCAAGGTAAGGGATGTGCGCATGCTTGAGGATTGGGGCGTGACATCCTATTTAAGTGGTATCATAGCGAAGTTCAAGATTGGAGTGATAAGGAACGATGGTTCATGGGATAGTAGTAGGATGGCCTTTAAATTCATGTTGGTGCATGTTTGTGTTAGCTGAGTGCTAAAATTGCTTATTGTTTGAATCGCTCTGATTCTAATTTGGTGTTGAATTGGAAGTAGGTGTTAGTTGTTTAAAGCTACACTATGAGATATCGGGAGCTGAGGACTCCTACCCAGAGGACCACTAGGGTCGTAGTTGGGGGTAGAGCGCTAACTAGAATCGGTACCCGAGGAGGCCGTGGTCAAGCGCCAGCACAGG
Organism: Eucalyptus cloeziana; assembly: GCA_014182715.1. Classification (NCBI taxonomy): domain Eukaryota; kingdom Viridiplantae; phylum Streptophyta; class Magnoliopsida; order Myrtales; family Myrtaceae; genus Eucalyptus; species Eucalyptus cloeziana. Next base: position 7,530,314 of record CM024640.1, read on the forward strand.
TTAGCGCGAGTGGAGTGATTCCATCTGTTATAGAAGCTAGGGTAGTAGCCCCGGGATAGCAAAGAACTGTCGGAATCAACCAGGCTCTAGATGCTATGCGGGAAATGATGAGGCAACAGGCCTGAGATCAAGCTACCGCGTTTACCGCCACTGTTCAAGCCGCCGCTACTGCTGCTGCTAATGTAGCCATCGCTGCTGCAGCTGCCGTCGTACTTGTTGCCGCACCTATTATTGCTCCAGCCGCAGCACACGCTGAAGGTCTGCCAGGAATAGTGGTCGTAGAAAGACCAATTCATAAGCTAGTAGAACAATTCCTTAAGCTGAATCCACCTCAGTTCACTGGGACCAGAGACACTGAAGCTGCTTCTTCATGGATCCAGAAATTAGAGAAAGCCTTTGCACCGCTAATGTGCAATGAGGCTGAAAAAGTAGTACTTGCAACTTACCAACTGGAGGAAGTTGCAGATACTTGGTGGAAGACAACTCGAGGAACCATATTCCCAGAAGGCGTTGTTCCAGAGTGGTACGCCTTTCTGGAGGCCTTTAATGTCAAATATTTCTCAGAAATTGCCAGAGAGGTAAAGATGGCAGAGTTTCAACGTCTTCACCAGGGTTCCCTAACCGTCGATCAATATGAGGCGAAGTTCGCTGAACTTTCTCAATATGCTCCTGAGTTAATAGCAAATCCAGTAAACCGAGTAAGAAGGTTCAGAGAAGGGTTCAGGCCAGACTTAAGGAGTACATTGATTTCTCTGAACCTAAAAACTTATAATGACCTTTATGAGAGAGCCCAGATGATCGAGAAGGATCAGAACGATAGAGCTGCCTCATTTGGATCGAGGTTTAGCTCTCATCGAGAAAATATTTGCCAGGGAAAGAGACCTATGCCTGGAAATAGCTTTCAAGTCCCCCCCCAATAGGAGAGGTGGAGTTGGCAAGCTAGCCCCAAATATGATTGAGATGGGTCGCCTTTGTGGAAGACGACATCCTATTAATCGGTGTCCCCGAAGGACGGACACCTGTTTTGAATGTGGCCAGCAAGGTCACATGGCCAGAGATTGTTCGAGGCGACCAAGAGGACAACCACAATTACCGCCGCCGCCACAGATGAGACAGATCAGAGGGTATGCCCCTCAGAACGTGCCATAAGGAGGATAGCTGAGACCTCCAGTCCAAGGCACCGTGTACGCGATTACACAGGGTCAGCCCAAAGCTGTGCCTGACGTAATCACGGGTATAGTTTCGTTGAATGGACCGCCAGCTTAGAGATGAATCGAGTATGCACCAAGCAGGAAGGGTAGTGTCCCTAGAACAATTTTAACAAAGTGGTGCAACAGAATTTTGGTTGAGTTTATAGAACTTCAGTTGTTGTAATGAAGTCATAGAAAGCAGAATCACTGGTTATAGTTGTACTTGAATCCTTTGCCTATGTATAACTTTGATACCATATATAAAAAGGTTTGGCTCGAGGAGCTTTTGTTGTAATGAAGTTGTTGTTGCAATGTGATATAGTTTAATCCGTCGAAGGAGGAAAATTTCGAATTTATCAGAAGTCGAGGAGGACCTCGATTTCCCTAAATCTCGTTGCGAGAGGCAACCCATTTGTTAGACAGAGGTTGCCCAGGGTTATGTGATGATTGTCATAGATAAGACAGATTGGAGAATTGAAGGTTAAGGACATCTCAGTAGTCCAAGAATTTATAGATGTGTTGTCACAGGAATTGTTAGACCTGTCGTTAGAAAAAGAGATAGAACTTGTGATGGAGTTAACTCCCGGGACAGAGCCACTCTCTAAGGCTTCTTATCAGATGTCGTTATCTGAATTGATAGAACCGAAGGTCCAGTTTAGGATCAAGACATTTTAGTTGCCGAACCCAGATGTTTAGAAAATCCTATAAAAGGATACCGGTAAAAGAAAGACTGACTTTCAGATTTCGAAAAAGGGAATGCCGAAGTGTTGTGGGTGACGATAGGTGTCAAATAGTATAGAACTTGAGGAGGAGACCTTGTCAGGAATTCACTGTAATAGTTGTAGTATTTGACCATACAGTGCGAGGTAGGTCAGAATCAACGTCAGCTCGATTGGTAGATCGATATGAAGATAGTTATCGCCGGACAAGTTGCAAGTGTCAGATGTGCTAGTAAGTGAAAGTTCAGTAATGCAAGCCAAGCGGACATTTACAATCACTCGAGAGTCCCGAGTGGGAACGAAATTATATCACAATGGAATGTTGTGATAGGTTTACCAAGGATTTAGAGGAATAATGACTCCAGTTGGGGTAGTGGTCGACAGATTGATGAAGTCGGCCCACTTTATCGCCATATGGAAGGATCTTGATTGGAAGGGGCATGCAGAAGTGTCTGTGTGTCAGACAGTTTGTTTGCGTGAAGTACCAGAGACAAACTTATACCAGATCTAGAACCGAGGTTCCCAATTTCAGCAGAACAGTCAGATAGTTCCTTTTGAGATAGAACAGAGCAGAGTGTGTAGAATTTCAGTCTATTGAGATGAGGTCAAAGAAAGAAAGATCATAGGCCCAGGGTCAGTTTAGTAGTCAGAGATTGCAATTGCCATGATCAGTGCTAGAGTAAAGATTGCACAGAGTTGTCAGAATTGTTGTATTGTTGAGCATAGAAGGCCCTTAGAGTTCCGAATTGGTGATTGCATCTTTTGAAGGTGTCACCAATGAGGAATACCTTGCACTTCAGCAAGAAGAGAAAATGAAACTGAGGTACGTAGGTTCTTTTGAGATTCTAGAAAGAGAATCAGGATCATAACGTATCGTCTTGCATTGTTGCCAAGGTTGGCACAAGTGCACGACATATTTCACGTGTCGATGTTGGGGACATATGAGTCAGACTCGACCCACATGCTAAATCTTGAAGAAGACGTGGACAACAAAGTGTCATACGTGGAAAGCCCAGTTCAGATCGTTAATCAGAAAGATCAGATTCAGTGAACCAAGATGGTCCCCTTGGTCAAAGTGGTATGACAACACCATGGGATTGAAGAAGCAGTCGGGAAAAGGGAGACTTGATGAGACGACGATACCCTGCCTTTTTGTTTAAGGATTGGTAAAGGTTTAAATTTCGAGGATGAAATTTTTATAAGAGGGGAAGAGTTGTGACATCCCAGAATTTCAACCCTATTTTCTACTAGATAAATCGAGCAATTCATTGACGCACCTATACGGCTGTTCTAAGAGCTGATCACTCTCAAGATAACTAGACTATCTAGGGAAGCCATTAAGAATTTTAAAGCAAATAGACTTGAGAATTCGACCAAGAATCGGCTTCTCGACCATGTGTATCTTTAGAGGTCATTACAATACATATAAAAATCAATTTGAGATCAGAGATAGGTCGGTTCGACTGAAATGTGTTGCTAATCGTGGGTGACACCACTAAATTAGAAAATTCTCGTCGACCGGCACTAGACTAATTTTCTTATTGTTTTGGTACCCTGTGTTTGTATTTGAATCATCAGGATTTTCACGACAAACAAGAGTCACCAATAAGTCGAGTGGGTTCATAGTGGCTCGAAAAAAATCGACCACGGGTCATTTCCACTAAAAATGTTTGAAAGTTACCTGGTAGTCTAAGTCACGCTAAAAACGCGTCAAATAGAAATTAACCGCCAATTCGAGTCCAATTTCAGAAATTGAAAATTATGTCATGTCACAATAAATTCTAGGAGCGTCAACTCAGTCTCAAAAGATTTTTTTGACACCCGACACTTTTTGGGAAAAAGTCATCGCTGGGTCGTTTTTGTGCAGAAAAAGTCAAGTATTGGTTTTGATGGCTAAATTGAGATGCAAGAGGGATTCTTGAGTGAGGAAAAATGCAGAGATGATCAATGAGTGATCAATTGAATTTATTGAGGTCATTTGAGATTAATTCAAGAGAGAATTTAAGTCTAATTGAAGAGAGGTGGTGCCAAATTCGTAACTCCCCCTACCCCTAGCATTTTTGGACCACTTGGAAGGTTGAATGGAGTGTCTTGTCTTGGTGGCTCAATGGTGGCCATGGAACCTTGCTTGGAGGACAAGCACTTGAGAGGACAAAAGGATGGAAAATAAGGCCACATGGGACCCTCGTCTCCCCTCATCTCTACCTCCTCTCCCTCATCTCTATCCTCTCCATCTCTCTCATTTCCACCATCCAAGACCCTCTCTCTCCCTCCACCCTTACTGCTGTTCGTACTCCAGAAAACGCAGAGAAGAAGTCGGATCAACCCCTCAAGCCATCGCACGCCTCCACCCACGCCACCGCAGGTTTCTGCTGTAGCCGACCTTTCATCAAAGATTGGAGTTAAAAGTGGTCTTCCCGGATGAATCAAAAAATGAACCACCTATCGCCGTGAAGAGGACATCCATACGGTTCCAACAAGCCCAACATCGCCCTGAACGGAGCCGATGTTCGTCCCGTACGACCGCTGGAGTCCGCTACTCGCCGGATCGTCTGGAAGCTACCCGCCAACATTGTTTCGCCCCGTTTCAGCCCTTCATTTGCCCATTCCATCCACCCACAAGATCCCTAAGACCCCCAGGAGCCACCGGTTGCCAACAACCCGCTCGCCAGAGCTCCGATCGCCCGTTTTCGCCGTAGAAGCCGCTGGTCTCCTCTCTGCAGCCCACAAGCCAAACCCGCGGTTCAGCCCATTGGGATTCGGCCCAACTTCGGCACAAGTGAACTTCAGCCCACAAGACCAAGTGGCCTAGCAAGCTCAGCCCAAGTTGGTTTAATTTAGTTGAAGCCCAAGTCCACAAGTGCAGCCCATTAATTGAGTCTTTGGCCCAAACAAGTTCAGCCCGCGAAGAAAGCCCAATTACAGCCAAGCCCAAGCCCAAGAGCGAGCCCAGTCCAATGCAAGAACAAATCTCAGTTGTTGGGCCCAAGTTTAAGGCCTGGTCCAAGCCCGCCGGTGTTGTCGAAAACCCGATTTCGGTCGCCGTCACGGTGTTTCGGTTCCCGCTTTTAACCAAGTGAGTTTTGATGCTTTCTTAGTTTTCTAATTATGCCTAAGGTTGGTTAGATTTAATTAAATGCAATTAGGTGGTTAGATTAATTTAGATAAATTAAATTAGAGACTTAATGATGCATGTTAGGTGGTTATAAATAGACATTAGCAAGTAAGCATGCCATGTTATTTATTGAACGAGTCTCGATAATTTTCCGGGCTCGTCTTGGCTACCAATCAAGCATTACAGGCCTAAATTAGATTTTTAATATTTATTTATTTATTATTCGAAATTAATTATTTAATTATTTATTTTTTCTCGAAATTCAACCGGGATGGTTGGTTACCGGAATTTCGTGATGATTATGGTGGTGTAGTCCGTTTATTTAATTGAGCTTTATTTTGTGCGGAAATGATTTATTTGTGAATTTAGGATTTATTCCCTAATTTAAATAATTTTGGAAAGTTAATTGAAAAATAACCAAGTGTCGGTTGAGAGTACCAAAAATATTTTGGTGGACTGCATAAAATGGTGGGACTTGTGGAAAGGAAAACCTTGTATTTTGGCTAAGGCCGACCGTGTCCCTACACACGGTTATTTTATCGAGAATGATAAAAGATGGAATTGATTGAATGGTCAGGAAAGTATACTATATCATTCTACGGGCTCTAATATGTCAGCTTAGCGAGAGCAGTATACTAGTGTACTATATCAACCTACGAGCGATATATCAGCTTAGCGTGAGCAGTACACTTTATCAATTTAAGGTGAGTATCAGGGGTATACTATATCAGCCTACGGGCGATATGTCAGTTTTGCGAGAGCAGTATACCAGTATATTATATCAGCCTGTGGGCGATACGTCAGCTTAGCGAGAGCAGTATACCTTAATGTTATTAGTTTAGAGCGAACTATACTATCTATTTATCATTTTAGAGTGAGCAGTCCTGATATAGTCGGACTTTATAGATAGTATTGATTGAATTGACCATGGGATAGTTCAATGACATGTAATCGACTAAGTCGATTGATCATTGCCTTGAACTGATGTCATGAATTGATTGAGTTGAAATGACCAAGAGTGGGTCCGGCTGACATGTAATCGATTGGGTCGATTTGATCGATGCTTCGATCTGTTGAGATTGTTGGGTGCCTATTGAACTGTACTGATTTGCAAGTTGGGACTGAGGCCAAGGTAAGTCCTCCGACTCGTGTTGTGCATAGGCAGCTCTAAGGTGTATTGGTTTACTAATCGAGTCTTAGGGGGTAGAACTTGCTGAGACATTGTCTCATTGGTTATTGAATAACCATTTCAGGTCCCTCAATGTAGTAGACTTGGATTTTGAAGATCTCGAAAGTCTGGTGCACTCTGTTGAAGGCTGCAGTTGGAGTGTGGAGGATGATGAAGAGGAGGACGAGGATTTGTAGTTTGTGGAACCCCACCCCTACTTGTGGACCTTGTTTTTAAACCAGATTGAGTTGAATTTTGAATTACTATTTCACCTTGTATATACATGCACTGGTTTGCAATGTATATAAGTGTGGAGGTTTTTAAAGGTTTGAAATTTAGTCCTACTATTCTATCCCAATGTTTTATTGTTTGGGGATTTAATATATGCTTCCGCTTGTGCATGAAAAAGATGGGGTCGGCGATACGTAGTCCTGGGATATCGCTTTTAAAATCGACCAAGGTAAGGGATGTGCGCATGCTTAAGGATCAGGGCGTGACACGTACCCTTTTGTCTAATAAAGCTTTGTGGTTGGAAAATAGTTGTGCTCGTTCCTCGAAACCCTCATCGCTCCTTTTGTCACTTCACTTTAGCGACGCACTGTCAATCATCTTTGCCTCGGTCACCAAGCAATCTGTTTTTCCTTTCTTGGAATTTAATGATATGAATATCTCCAAAGGATTACCACCGCCTGCGGTGGCCCAGTTGGATAAGGCTCCCATGATCCTTTGCGATGAGGAGAGGAGTTCGAATCCCGCTGGCCGCACGGGATGTTAAGTGTGACGTCGGGGTGGTGGGTCCTCCGCTAGCGTCACCCTGAGTTTACCTCGCCGGCTGCCGGCTGTTCAGGGGTTCCCTGGTCACCAAAAAACAAAAAAAATACTCCAAAGGATTTGCAAGTGATTGTCCCAAACCAATCGTAATGAAGTGTACTATACATGATTCAAGTTTCCACGACATCCTTTCAACCATTATCTACTATTCTTGAAAAGAAGAGTAGTCGCACGGATACAAAGATTTAAACCACAAAAATTAATGCAACAAAGTAATGGGCTCAAAGTTACTTGAATGATCTCAGCCATTGAATGAAAGAAAATTGACGTTTGGATTTGGCATGACCATTTTGTCCTACCAAACCCAGCCGCGCGTATCTGACGCCAAAAGTAGTAAGCTGCGTTATATCACCATCGCGCTAATTCAATTTGTGAACCATAGTTTGGGTTCTCCAGCTTTAACCTTCTGAAATGAGGCAACTACAACTAAAATTCAATGCGCAGCACACTGCTTATGGAAACTGATATTATCAAGTTGCAGAATTTAAAACTCTGTAGTTTTCTTCCTTTTATTTCAGCACTTCGGTTTGACTATGACTTATTGTATAATAAAGAATTAATTGCAAAAAGTTTCTTGAGAAGCTGTGGAAATGCTCTCTCCAACTCAATGCTTCTTGAGGCTCCGGTCAGTTCAATTGGGACTGTAAAACTAGAAAAGCGAAACAATAACATCTTCTTATTGTGGAAAGGGTGTCCGGATTACTTCATTGGTCATGTTCATCTCATAGTTTTCAAATATAAAGGGAACTCCTCTTTTCACCTAATATTATTCAACGAGAGTGTGTAGAGATATTATGATGATCTACAGCTACACAAAAACACAACTAATTTAAACTAAGCGTGCAATTTAGTGAAATTGTGAACATTCCCATGGCTACTTAATACGTGCATGAGTTCAATCAAACATCGGCATGGCTTTGGTGATTTATTAAATGAGATTAGCATAGATTGACATGTAGCTCCAAAATTATGCCACCCCATCATTCAATCTCACTTCCTACAAGGTCATATTAGTATATAAAAAATAGCAATATGGACTAGTCACATAATGATATGAAAAAAATTATTTGAAATATGAAGAAAAAAAAGTGTCGTAACAATTAGCCTTGTCCTGGTCACGGATCAGACTCTGTCCAGTTGGAAGGAAGTTCTTGATCTCTACGTGCAAAAACTAATCGATGAAAGATAAGTCTTCGATCTCCAAAGGATGTGAAAACATGAGTTAGACTTTAAATTTTATTTTTGGTCGAAAGTTAGACTTTAAGTTACTGATGATTTGAAAGATTTAAACAATAATTTATCTAGAACGAACGACTGATCTGAAGATATCATCTAGAATAAGACGCCAAAAGGCTCCAAATCCTCCTCAGATCGATTGCGCGGGTCCCTTTTTCCTCTCGATGTGTCTTTTCCCCCTCGGCTTTTCTCGGATTCCCTTTCTATTTCGGTGGCTGCATAAGGCCGGTCGCGTGTCTCCCTGAGTGAAGAGGCTGATTGGGCTATTCATGCCAGGATCTCTGCCTTCATTTCCACGAAATGGACGAGAGATCTTTTGAGACCCTTGCACGCGAAGCTGAATGGTGCTTCTTACAACTGCCAATATGTACGTTCCGCGTATCGTAAATAATTAATGGAAAATCAGGATAGTCCGCTAAACACAGTTTTATTTTTATTTTTGCTTCGAGAAAACATGAAGGCCTCATTCATTTTTTCTCTTTTTTCCAGAGATTCCTGTCTCTCCCTTCAATTTCAGTCAAACCTCTTAGGGCGCGTTTGATAACGATTCTGTTCTCGGGAACAAATTCTGATGAGAAATGATTATTTTTTATTCTGTTCCCGGGAATTGATTATGAGTAAAAGAATGCATTTGGTAACTGTATAAAATTTCTGATTCTGGAATAGAATTGCATTTGGTACCGTATTCATTGATTCTGTTCTAAATCAATTTAATTTAATTTTTATAATTTTTCCTTTTTTTTTCCTTTTTTCCTTTTTTCCTTTTTTCTTTTTTTTTTTCTTTTTTCTCCTATTCTAATTCTTCTTCGAGGTCGGTTGCCGGCCCTCGGCGAGGCTAGCCCTCGTCGGCTCGACCTCGCTGACAGCTGGGCGAGGCCCACCTGGCAACCGGCGGGGTTGGGCAAGCCTCGCCGGTGGCTAGGCTTGCCTCTGGTGATCTCGTCGGACCGGTCGCCAGCAACTGGCGGTGTCGAACAGCGGCGGGCGGCGGTCACGGGATGGCAGTCGATGAAGAAGAAGAAAAGAGAAGAATGAGAGTTTTAATTTTCAATTTTGTTCCCAGAACAAGAATCAACTTTTTTTTTTTATTCTTGATTCTTGTCCCAAATTGATTCTGGGAACAAATTTGTTTTCGAGAATAAAAATTTTACCAAACATGATTCTCATCCCGAACTAATTTTGAGAACAAAAAATCAGAATCCGGTACTATTGGGATGATTACCAAATAGGCCCTTACTCATTCGTCCCCTTTGTCAATTGCATGAAAGTTACCCCTTTCCTTTGTCAATTTCAACATCCCCACGTTCCACAAATGCCATGATTCGAACTTTGCTTAAGCAAGGAATCATGCCCAAGTATGGTATGATTCCTTGCCGTTGTGATTCCACATTAATCCGTACCATGATGACTTAAAATTCTTGCTTGAAATTTTGAGTTTATTCTTACAACTATTGTAGGCAAAAAAAGAAAAAGAAAAAGAAACAACTTCAAATTTTCCTTATAAACCAAGTTTTTTCTTTTATTTGAAAGGATGATTTGAGGGGTTCTCCACCAGATGTGTGAAAATTGGAGAGGCAGGACATGAAAAGTCAAGACTTATTTCCCGATATAGTCAACATTAATTAGATATAAGGGTCTAAGTTAGTCCAAGTCTAATGTGTCGATAGGTAGAACATTATCAAAATTTAATAAAAGTAGAATACATATATATATATATATATATATATATATATAACATGTCCATTTTATGTTTTATTGAGTGTTTTCTTTATTTTAATTTAAATTATTTTGTTCTTTTGAAATAAAAATTCTAACGATAGAAATTTCCAATTGGCTATAGCATTAGAAGAAGAATATCAAGCAATGTATAATTTATAACATGAAGAAAATCTCTATATGGTGGGACAATTACCAAAAAAGTCTTAAATTTATTGCAATTATATCACTTGGCAAATTCAATTCCAAACCTTTTGCATTTATGTCAATTTAGTATATCCGAGATATTTTGGTTGCACTGCTAGTGTTGACATGAACTTTCTTAAACAATATTTTAATATTTTTCTTTTATATTTTCTTTTCTTAAATCTCCCCTTTCTCTTAGGGCTGTGATGACCTCGCTCACCCATACTGGGTGAGGGTCAGGATGCCCTTGCCCAATGCTGGTGAGGGCATCTCGACCCTTGCCTGCCGACCCTTGCTGGCCAAGTGAAAGGGAAAAAGATTAAAGAAAAAAATGATAAAATATTCAAAAATTATTAAAATATTATTTAAAAAAGTATAAGTCACCGCCAACAATGTCACGTTAGCATTGTTCGACTAAAATTGGCTGGATGGACTAAATTTACATAAATGCAAAAAGGTTTGAGACTGAATTAGCTAAAAAAAATATTTATGATTGAATTGACACAATTGCAATAAATTTATAACTTTTTTGATAATTTTCCCCGATATAATACATGAGAGAAACTAATCGGCTAAGTAATGAATCAAAAGGCAAGGCTTGCAAAAAGGCACACAAGTGAAAACTAAGATAGGGATTTGATGATGCTTGTTCCTTACATAGGGAATGATATGAAGATAGCATTTGAAACTATACTCTATACTTTCGTTTCCTATAATATTCTTTTTTAAGTTATTATTTCCAAGAAACTAGCCGTGCATTATTAACCCAATCCCATGATTGAACCATTCATGCAAAAATGGAGTCCACATGTATTCTTTTGTTAGATGGACTCTGTCATTGGAAAAAAAAAACCATACATGTTACTCAAGTCTAGGAGATGCAATAATTTGCCTGGACATTAAGTAAGTGGGGGTGTCCCCATTCCCTCTCATGTCCCCATTTAATAAAGATGTGGCTGGATTTACTACTACCTCATTCATTAGTAATTTGACTTGAGATTATATTATGTGCCAAATGTATAGTCTAAGAGCACAAATTTTGATAGGCTAATATAGATGACTTTCGGATTATGCACCGTATAATATAGTTAAGGCTGCAAGTTATAACTCTTGAAACTAGTAAATACTGTCAAGTGTGGTGAATATATATATTGTTCTATTCTCTCATTCTATGTGCTTATATTACGGGCTTTCATATTCATACATTGCTTGTTCAAATATGCATGCGGGCGTACAATTCTCTTTGCTTTTTTCAAGGGATATATTGAGGAAAATAATGGAATTGCAACTCTTAGGCATTTAAATAGATCGTGCAAGATGAAGCCATGGATTCATCACATTTTGTCAAAAAAATTGAGGACTAAATTGCGTTTACCTTATTCTTTGCTAAGTCCAAACTACAATCACAAAAGTTTAGTGGCTTTGCTTGTAGTTTTATAAGCCATGCATTTTCTCGCATCGCGGTCTTTTAATTAGTGTTTAATTAAATCACACCTTTTACAAATGGTAAAAGATGATAGCATTTAGTACTCTTAGTCTATACTTTTGTTTTCCATGGCATCTTTATTAAAGTTATTATTTCCAAGAAGCCAGCCATGCATATATTACCACAATCCCATGATTGAACCATGCATGCAAAAATGGGGTCCATAAGTACTCTTTTGTTTGAAAGAGCTCTCTCATTGGAAAATAGCTTGGCAAGTTGCTCTAGCCCAAAAGTAATGATGTAATTAGACATTAAGGATATGAATGATAATCATTTGGTTCCAAAAATTAATTTTTATTCTATAAATAAATTTTTTCATCTTTATTTTTCGAACAAGTTTTTGAGCAAAACTACTCATTTTGATGACATGAAATTTCTACTTCAAAAAAAGAAATTGGTTTAATATCAATACAAAACTTTTTCCTCTCGAGTGGTAGCAGTGGACGGCGAACGTCAAATACAGGACGGCAACATTGGCCAACAAACAAAGATTGGCCACTGGTGAACAGTGATGATGGTTGGTGATTGGCAGCGGTGGATGGTGACCGATGGTGGACAACGGCGTGCGGCGATAGGTGGGCACCCGGTTAGTAGCAAGGACGAGCAATAAGAAAAGTTTTTATTCCTTATTTCTATTCCAAAATTAGATAAGTATAAATTTTTTATTTTTCATTTTTGTTTCAAACCTGTTTCTGAACTAAAAATTCGTTTCAGAAATAGAAACATGAAACTGCATTACCAAAAGAAATTTTGTTTCAAACCCATTCTCTGGAACAAAAAAATAGTTATCGCTAAAATAAAAATGGTTATCATGCCTGATCTAAATCATGGGATGTCCCATCTCCCTCTCAAGTCCAAGATACTTTTTATAAAAGCTAAATAGACAAAAGCGGAGCATCAAACAAGAGATTTTGTCTACTATGTGGAAATAAATTAATAGATTAATGATAAGCCAAGATGGATACAACGAGATCTTTGGCAGCAAAATATGCAGAGAAATCATGAAAGTCTGATTGTTAGCTCCCAGCACGTCTCATGCGGCAAGTAACCACTCAGACGTTATTGACTTTTTCCAGTAAAAAAGTTGCTGTGTTTTGACGCTGCCCTCCCTTCTTCATCTCTCTTCGTTCTTGCTCTATTTCACTCTTTCTTCTTCTGGGTACAACCATTCTTCCTCCTCCTTCCTTCTTTTTCTTCAATATTTGCTCCTCCTTCCTCCCGTCGTCCCAAGGGCATGGTGGACATACAAAACGGGCACATTTCGCACTGGACAATCTACATCCCATGTATATGGTCCACATCATCATCAACTCCATTTGCATGTTTGACAAAGAGGATTTGAATTTCAAAGTCATTTTCTCTTTGGAATGCATATTGTATTGAAATTATTAATGCATGGAACACACATAGCTAGGTTGACCCAGGGCTTGGCCACGAAGACCCGCGATTCAGGCCATCATTTGCTTGGGTAGCGCGAACTAGGCGTTGCCTAAGGTCCGGCGACGGTCGGAGGGTCGGTCGACCTTTAGGTGGCGGTCACCGGCACGTCGCTGGTGCACGCGACCCCTTGGCCGGTAGTTGTGGCCTCCAATCGGCTTCTCCACTCGAGAAGATGAACAGTGATGAACAGTAACCAGTATCTAATGTTGTTCATTTCACAAAAATATATTTATCAAGCAGTTTGAATTGATTTTAGATCTATCCCTAATATGTGAAGTGATTATGCGGGTGTATAATTATTATAATAACAACTAGCAACCAAGGACATCGAATAAATTGCATGGCAAAGTGAGCATTTAACACTAATAAATAAGAAAGATATCATTTCTAGCTAGACTAAAGGTAAACTGTTAAATTATGTCTCGAGTTTGAGCCCGTTAGACAAATACGCATAAGTCTGGCCAAATAAACAAAGTTCAGGGGAGACTTTGTGATGTCTTCAAATTTTGCTCTGCCATTAATCCTATCTCCATGCATAGAAGGAAGAAGCCAAAAAAAGCCGCATGAGTGGTTTAAGTTCTTTGACTTTCAGGTGGGCAAGTGAAGTCAAAGAAGAGTGACTTGCCTCAGTCGAAAGGGAAGGCATCCACAATCTTCTGCATAAAATAAAGGGACCCACAAACTGCTGCAAATGCATGAAGAAGACTCCTATAACGCTTCCTTCTCTCCTGGAACAAGAAATTCAAAGACGGCGGCCCACCTCATTTCACGGTTATCTTCAAGGATTATAGGCACACGTTTGTTCGACTATTATCACTCATCTCTTCCACCTCATTAAATGCGTGCCCATGCACATGCACGATCTGCATGCATGCCTACAAATATGGTGGGGTCAATGCCGATTGTGGGCTTGTCTTGTGGGTGTGATTCATGTGTTTTATGAGGATCACGTCTTGAAATTTATGAAGAGAGCGAGAAGAGGTTATCATTTTCTCTTTGGAATTGGGTCTTCAAAGTCATTTTCTTTTTGGAATGCATATTATATTGAAATTATTAATGCATGGAACCCACATAGCTAGGTTGACCTAGGGCTTGGCCACGAAGACCCGCGATTCAGGCCATCAGTTGCCTGGGTCGCGTGATCCAGGCGTTGCCTGAGGTCCGGCGACAGTTGCCGGGGTCGGGCGACCCTCAAGCGGCAGTCGCCAGCGTGTCGTCGATGTGCACGACCCCTTGGCCGGTGATCATCGGATATCGATCGGCTTCTCAACCGGAGAAGATGAATAGTGATGAACAATAACCGGAACTTGCATTCCAAAAATGCAAGTTCCCAAAACATCTCTAAACCTTCTTTGGACTAAGGGCCCTTAGAGTCCTTTGGAGATGCAATTGCATCTTGCCAAAGTCGCCCAAAAAATCGAACCAAATGCGTTTGCATCTGGTCAAGAGATTTTAGAGTACCAAAGCCCATTCCCAAAACCGAACCAAACGGAGCCAAACTTCCAACATGTACAAGCCTTTAAACCCCTTTGAGGGTGCAAAGTCAGACGTTCTTGATCAAGTGGGTCGATAACTTGGCGTTGGACGGCTTCATACTGCGGCGTTAAAAGCCAAAGCTCTGTTGGTTATTGATGCGGCCATGGGGCACGCAATGGCGAGCTGGTAAACGGGGATCGCACGACGTCCCTACCGTTGGCTGGCAAGCAAGTTAATGAAAGTGAGCAAAGCATCAAGACTCAAGTTTAGATTCAGGAGGTAGGAGGCTTAGCACTGTCCCGAATAAGAGATCAGTTCTTACGCGTGATTCATGTGTTTTATGAGGATCACATCTTGGAATTTATGAAGTCAAAGAAGAGTGATTTGCCTTAGTCGAAAGCGAAGGCATCCACAATCTTCTGCATTAAATAAAGGGACCCACAACCTGCTGCAAATGCATGAAGAAAACTCCTATAACGCTTCTTCTCTCCAGGAACAAGAAATTCAAAGACGGCGGCCCACCTCATTTCATGGTTATCTTCAAGGATAATAGGCACATGTTTGTTCGACTATTATCACTCATCTCTTCTGCCTCATTAAATGCGTGCCCATGCACATGCACAATCTGCATGCATGCCTACAAATATGGTGGGGTCAGTGCCGATTGTGGGCTTGTCTTGTGGGCGTGATTAATGTGTTTTATGAGGATCACGTCTTGGAATTTATGAAGAGAGCGAGAAGAGGTTGTCATTTTCCCTTTGGAATTGGGTCTTCAAAGTCATTTTCTCTTTGGAATGCATATTGTATTGGAATTATTAATGCATGGAACCCACATAGTTGGGTTGACCTAGGGCTTGGCCACGAAGACCCGTCAAACCTCGCACATATAAATACAGACTTGCTCTAATTGCTGTAACTCAACATTCGAAAATTTTAAAAGTTGAAATTGCTCAGGTATGTGCCTTTTTTATCTTGCACATTAAATATGCATTCAAGTTTGATTAATTTTAACTAGAGTTTTTTTTTTAATATTAAAATATCAACATGAGTTTAAATATTACATCTATAGTGATACTTATGAGTGAGAAAATTGGTCAGTGTCTCTATCGAGTCAAATTCGACTGGAAAGCTAGTTAGATCCCAGTCAAAGTGCCATCAATTTTGAAGAAATAAAAGTTCGGTGCCGATAATAAAAATCAAAGTGAGGCAAATTGATTGCAAAATCTACGAATGCTCATAAGAATATTTTCTGTTGGTTAATCGGTTAATTTTTTCAATGTTTCATAATTGTTATCCACAGTATGGGTACCACAATTCTCAGAGGAACCTTTGAGTCATTTGAGGATGAAAGCAAGAACGGTACGTAGCATGTGCATTTTGAATTTAATCTGCATTTATTCAAATATATAATGATATATTTATATTTAATTGACAAGATCATGTAATTTTTCATGCAACCAATGTAAACAAATATGGCTGGTCAATTTCGTATATGACTGATCAGTGTAAGAGTTTTCCTAATGTGGACTATATTAATTGATATTGTAATTTACCATTTTATTACGGTCAGGGTTATTTGTAGCAATTAGCAAGTCGTACATTTATCATGGTATCACTGAAAGCCTGCGGATAAATAAATATAGCTTCGATTATTATGTGCAAAGAAGCAGGAAATGAGAAGCCGAGAAACGCCGGAGCTACGCAAAAGCTTGATGTGAAGATCTCGAACGTAGTTCATGTTTCTCCGGCGAGGGAAACGTTTGGTGGGCTCTACGCTCTCTCGAACCTTGACCAGACCTTCCCGTACGTGATTGAGAACGTGATCACCTTCAAGGGCGAAGGGAGGGGAAGGCATCCCACCGCGATCAAGACGATCAAAGAGTCACTGGCCAAGGCATTGGTCGAGTTCTATCCGTTTGCGGGCAGACTTGTCATGGGGAGCGACGGGAGGATGGCGGTGAGATGCACTGCAGAAGGTGTCCCGTTCGTCGAAGCGACGTCGGAGGATGACATTGCAGTGCTAGGCGATATCAGTGCCATCAATCCCGCCATGCTGCGAAAACTCGTGAAGCACAGCGACAGAGCCCCGACCATATTGGAAGTACCTTTGCTAACGGTGCAGGTAAATACTTTTGAAAATGGTGGGTTTCACTAGATCCGATGGTCTTATTTAGTTTAGTACACATAAGTAGATATCCACTTACAGTTTATCATGAAATCCAGGTGACGACGTTCAAGTGCGGAGGGATCGTCCTCGGCATCATCATGAATCACGTCCTTGTCGACGGGAAAGCCCTCATGGACTTCATAGCTTGCTGGACAGACTTGGCTCGAGCCAAGCCGCCATCAATTCTTCCTTTTCTCGATCGATCGATGTTGCGCCCAAGGCGACCTCTGCACATCGATTTCCCCCACCATGAGTATACTCCGAGACACCGGTGGCCCGGACGCATGGTCGACCCCCAAACCAAGCCCTTCGTTTACAGATCCTTCTACTTCAAGCCACACACTCTCATTCAGCTCAAGAAAGCGTCAAGAATCACAACCCAGAATGGGTCTTCCATAGTCCCGACAACCTTCGAAGTCATATCGGCACTCGTGTGGATCTCGCATACCAAAGCTCTCGGAATTGGTCCTCATGAGACGACGAAGCTACTCACTGCAGTCGACGGCCGCCCCAAGTTCAACCCCCCGCTATCGAGTGGCTACTTCGGCAACGGCATCGCTTGGTCATGTGCTGAGTGTAGCGCGGGTGAATTGACCGGCAATCCCTTCTCGTTCGCTGTCAGGACCGTGCACGAGGCACTCGCATCCGTCACTGAGAGTTACATAAGGTCGGCCATCGACTACGTCGAGCTGAATAGGGTCCTAGTTGATTGTGAGGGCAATGCTTGCTGCATCAGCAAGTGGAGCCGGCTCCCTTTCTACAAGGCGGATTTCGGGTTCGGGAGGCCGTTCCAAGTGGCGCCTGCAACGGTCCCCGACAACCTCATCTTGGTCGCTTCCCGGAGCAGGGAGAGTGACGAATTGGTTGTGTCCCTGGGGCTTACTCGCGACGCCATGGATGTTTTCTCGAAGTTGATTCAGCATGAGCTCACGCTGAAAAGCAAGTTCTAGTCTCATCCATGGATATGAGTACATGAAGCTTAGTTTTCGCACCCTTGGTTTTAAGTAGGACTAGCGCAGTGGTGTTGCGCTGCTTGTGCCTATTGTTTTATATGATATGCTTCCATTAATAAAGTGATGTACTTTCCAGAAAAGGGAATCTTATAAATGCAAATGTCAATTTATGAAAGAGCGCCCATAACATACACTAGTAATGTGAAAAAAAGTTCTACGCATGTGGTTTTGTACACCATTGATCGGATATTAAGAGTAAATTAAGGGCATATGAGGCCATTTGTGTGAGAAAATATTAACCACACAAGTTGTGGAAGGAAAAGAAAGTGAAAAAAAAAAAGAAAATTAAAAAGAAGGGAGAAACGACAAAGAAGAAGAGAAATTGAGGTGCGAGTCTGCAAGAGGAGAGAGAGAAGGAGAGAAAAATCTGACAAATGGGCCATTCGTGGACACGTCGCTTAACAGATGGGCATCTACTTTGTGGCACTAGCACAACTTGTGCAGCTAATATTTTTTCTTAATTTTGAGTAAGACTAGCATAGTGATGTTGTGCTCCTTGTACTTGTTGTATTATATGACATGCTTCCATCAATGAAGTGATGTACTTTCTCTAAAAAAGGGAATCTTATAGATACAAAAGTCAATTTATGAAAGAGTGGCCATAGCATATAGTAACGTAAGAAAGTTTTACACAGGTAGGGGCAAATAGAAAGTCCGTGTAAATTTTTTCTTTACACGAGTGGTGTGCGTACTATTTTTCTTTGTGAATTAATGGGTTTGTATTGAGTGTTTGGTAAAGTACCATTTTTTAGGCACCATCTATATATCTTTAGCATTAGGAAGAGTATTGTTGGGTTGTCATTATCCATGTTAGGTATTCATTAAAGTACAAGTGTGAGCGTACCATAGAGAAAAATTCCCTATTGGCTAATTGAAGAGGGATTGAGCAGTTAATAAATCTAGTAGACTTATAATTTATTAATTTAAACTCTTAAAAAAAGGTGATTTAATAATATGATTTGTTGATGGGTTCATATTCTTGAAAATCTACTCTCCAAGATAAGTTTTATTCTTTCCAAGAGTTTTAGAATTTTGAGAACCAAAGAGATATAGCTAGAGGTGAGCATCGGTCTAGGGTCAACCTTGGACCAATCCTGAACCGGCCCAACCCTACTGGTCCTAGTTCGGTTCTTAGGGAGATCGGGGTGGTCCTTGGTCCTGGGATTCCTGGACCAGCATTGTGCGGGTTGCTCCTCGGTCTTGGAAGTTTAGGATCGGTCCAACCCGGACCAACCCTAATTCTATATATATCAAATATATTATTTATAATTTTTTTATATAGAGAAAACCGTAAAATAAACGGCGTCAACAACATTAAATAGCTTATTTGTGAGGAGTTCAAGTAATTTTACACTATTTTTTAATAACTTAGATCTTTTAATGTCTTTTACAGCGTCAACAACCATAATTTACAAAGGAGAAAAATATTTTTGTGAGGAGTCCTCACGACTTTCAAAAGGGCATAAATAGCTCCTCACGGCATCCTCCTCCATTACTCGTTCTCTTCTATCTTATTTGTCCTCTTAGTCTTTAATTTACCAAAATTGAAATAAACAACTTCTCTGCTGGCCGCTCAACACTCGCCTCACTAGCTTTGGGTCACTCGTGTCGTTTGCCGCTCGATGCTCGCCTAGCTTGTTGCTTCCTGCTCGACGCTCAATGCTCACCCCACTCGACATTCGTTGCTCACCTCTCTTAGCTGGCCTTGCTCATCACTAAACCCATAGCGTCGGTTCAGTCCTCTCTCGCCTTTTTAGGGAGTACAAAAAATGAAATAAAAAATTATCGGTTGATCCCGGGTTAACTCTAGAATCGGACCAAACCCATTGGGTCGGTCCAGTCCTTAGTTGCCTTTTTAGAGAGTACAAAAAATGAAATAAATAAATTATCGGTTAGTCTCGGGTTGATCCTGGAACCGAACCGAACCCACTGGGTCAGTTCGGTCCTCGGTCCCAAGCTCAATAGGATCGATCCTTAGTCCCAAAAATTGAGGACCAATTAGGGGGTGGGTTGGCCCAACCCGGACCATGCTCACCCCTAGATATAGCTACAATTGTCCATGTGTTGCTATTGAACGAAAGGTCCAATATTCATATTGTAGGAAATGCTTTCGTTATTCCCAAAATAAGTAATTTTCATGATTATTACCCTGCAAAGCATGAATTGCATTATATATGTTTAATGAGGGACTAACATTAATTCCTCGCTGTGAATTTTCAATTTTATAAAACCAGGAGTAAAAGTGGAACTGGGTCTTCAAAGTCAATTTCTCCTTTTTAATGCATCTTGTATTAAATAAATAAATACATGGAACCCACATTGCATGAAGACCTGTCGACCCTCGCGCACATAAAAATAGGCATGCTCCAATTGTTTTACTAAACTGTCCATGCTTCAACTGTTGAAATTCTATAGGTGCGTGCCTTTCACTTTTTTGGATTTGATGTGCACATTTTCATCGAACATATTGTTAGAGTTAATTAGGATATTTCTTTTGATTATCCTCATCTCTCAAGATTGCGCTTATATTTCATTTGGATTATGCATATCCTTGATTGTTATTTTATTTTAGATAGTCATTTAATAAAGCCTATCTTATGTTCTCTTCTTCTACACACATTAAAATACATAGAAATTTCACAATTATTTCCTCCCATTTTTTATATTTCAGGTTATACCAAAAGTGATGATGATGATTTTTGTAATATTTTAATAAGTTTTATGAAATTTATTTATTTTCTTTCTTTTTTCTTTTTCCTTTGTAGGATTTCTAGCCAACAAAATAACTTGGGCCCCAGCAATGATTAATGACTCTTGCTGGCAATAGGGAGGGCCCATAATGCCCTCGTCCTGAGGCTAAGAGTGGAAACATATAATAAAAAAGACAAATAAGGGCTTTTAAATAATTTGAACTTAAAAAATCTTCCTTTGATACCGTGTATGATGTTGTGAGAGTTTTTTTTTTTTTTTTTTTTTGTAGTGTTATTTTAGAATGAATCACTTAAATTCCAACATAGAAAGCCATAGATATTAGGGGCGTGTAATCAGACTTATTTAACCTTGGAACCAGCCCATCTTGGTCGATACATAAAAGACCAGTTTGGTGCCTCTATAAAAAATTTGGAAATTGACTTTGATAGGTTTGGTTTCTATGCATTGTAATGGTCCAAGAACCAAACTTGTCAAGGCTGGTTCTAGGGTAGAACTAGTCAAAACCAACACAAAATTTGGGAACTTTTTCGCACGACTACTTCTCTCTCTCTCTCTCTCTCTCTCTCTCTCTCTCTCTCTCTCTCTCTCTCTCTCTCTCTCTCTCTCTCTCTCTCTCTCTCTCTCTCTCTCACGCACACAAACAGACTCTCAACAGTCTCACTCTCTCTATCACTAATACTTGATTTCTTTGATCTTTTCCCTCTTGAAAAGTTCTCACTTTAGTAGGTTTCTTTAATCTCACATCTCTCTTCCACAATGAATTACCTCAAAGGAGTTGTGGTCTATGAAGATTTAATTCTCATTTACCAAATCTGATTCTATTTGCTATTTATAAGACATGTATTCATATTTGACACAATGCATATTGTATATCTAATAAAATTAAAAAAAAAAAAAAAAAAAAAAGGCACATTCCAAACTCGATTAGTTCAATATCTGGTTTCAAAATTGGGAACCGATTCCACATAGATAGTTTCCAAATTACTAGACTGGAGTTTCTCACTATGTAACCAATCACCTTAATATATATACATACATCATATATATATATATATATATATATATATATATATATCCATGAAAAAAGACATCATCATGGTCCAATCCCTTTGCATCTCAATAGATGTTTTCCAATGACAAATGTTGACACTTAAAACTTCTATTAAAGGCTTCATATTTTTGTAACCAAACTAGGGCAATCATTAGTTGAATTTGGCCAAACACGTGCATGATCTCAGCCATCGAATAAAAGAAAATTAATGTCAACTGTCGGATTTGGCATGACCATTTTGTTCTACCAAACCACACTGTGCCATACCTCACACCAAAAATAATAAGCTCTGCCATATCATTATTGCACTAGTAAGTGTATCAACTATAGTTTGGATTCTCTGGCTTTACGCTTGTGAAATGAACCAATTATCATTAAAATGCAATGCTATCTTTAGCTCATCCAATCAGAATCGACAAGGTGATTTGGACCATATATCTCCAAGATGAAAAGCGGCCTAAAGTTCTCCTATGAAGCAACTTCCACGCGCCACTTCATGGTGGCATGTGTTCTTGGAACCATTGTCACTCCTTCTTTCGCTTGCCTTCAATGTCTTACTGTCAAGCATCTTTGCCTCGATCGCCATGCAATCTATTTGTCCTTTTTTCATACTATAATGATCTGAATATCTTCATAAGATTCCAAATTGATAGATCTCTATCATTGGAAAAAAAAAGCTATGCATGTTGCTCAAGTCCACAAGATGCAAAAATTTGACAAGATATCTGATAAATGGGTTGTCCCCACTTCCTTTTGAGTCCACATTCATATAGTTAAGGCTGTGAATATACATATTATTGTGTTCTCTCATTTCTTAAGTGCTTATATTATGGTCTTTCATATCCATGCATTGCTTCTTCAAACATGCATGTGGGTAGACAAGTCTCTTTGTATTCTCCGAGGGATATGTTGAGGGAAATAACGAAATTGCAACTTTGAGTCATCCAGATATTGTGCATGGTGAAACCGATGATCCATCACATCTTATCGAAACGATGAAGACTAAATTACATATGCCTTGTTCTTCGCAAAGTTTTAACAGCAATCACAAGAGTTTGGTAATGTTGCTTGTAGTTTTATAAACCACGTCTTTTCTCGCATCGCAATCTTTTGACAGTGTTTAATTAGATCACGTCTTTTACAATGGTAGGTACTTGAAAACATGAGTTGCTATTAATAGTAAGCATTACGAGGTGAATATTTTAATTATTTAAGTTCTTATTTCAAGAAGGCATCCATGCATTGATTGTACCATGCCCACATAAGTGAGGTCCAAATGTACTCTTTTGTCTTATAGAGCTCTGAGTTTGGAGAATAGCTTTGTAGATTCCTCAAACCTCTCGTTGCTCCTTTTGTCACTTCGCATCAACGATGCACGATCTAGCATCTTTGCCTCAATCACCAACGGTCTGCATGAGAACATTTTTATTCCCAAGAATTTCTGTTCTTTTGTTCCCCGGAACAAAAAAAAACAGAAACCCGTTTGGTAACGCCAAGTTGATTTATATTCCCCAGAATAGAAAAGTTAGCCTGGGAATAGAAACGAGAAACAAAAAAAAAAAAATTGCTTCTTGTCCTAGGAACAATTTTTAGAAATAAACAAATTTTCTTTTTTATTTTTGTTTTATTTCTCTCTTGCCATGGCCACCTCCAACCATCTAGAGCCACCGCCGATTGCTTTGCCGCCCGCCACATTGCCGATGGCCGGCCGCCACCGGTTGCCATTTTGCCGCCGCCGACCGTGAGCAAGAATAAAAAAAAAATACATAAAAAAACAAATAAATACAAATAAAAAACAAACGCAAGAAATAGAAAAAACAAAAAAACAAATAAATACAAATAAAATACAAATAAAAAACAAATGCAAGAAATTAAAAAAAACAAATAAATAAAAAAACAAATAAAAAGAAAATAGATACAAAAAAAAACAAATAAATACAAATAAAAAACAAACGCAAGAAAATAAAAAAACAAATACAAAAAATAAATACAAAAAAAGAATAAATAAATAAAATAAATAAAAAAAAGAATAAAATACAAAAAAAATACAAAAACAAAGAATAAAAAACAAATAAATAAATAAAAGAATCGTTGCGTTACCAAACCCATTTCTATTCTTTCTCTATTCCAAGAGTAGAAATTTTGTGCAGTTGTCAAACGACTTCTTTTGCTCAGAAACTATTCCTCGGAATAGAAATAAAAAAGAACTATTTCTAGAAAAAAAACTCTTCCCCATACAAGAAATTTCACCATGCGCACCCCAAGTGATCTGTTTGTCCTTTCTTAGACTTCAATGATATGAATATATGCAAAGGATACCACCCACTGCGGTGGCGCGGTTGGCTTGCGCTCAATCCCTCTCACGAAAGGGAGCAAGTTCGAATCCCAGCAGCGTTACTTGGTGACTTAATTGCTGGCGTGAGTATGGTGGCCAGCTTGCGTCAGCCCCAGGTTCTTCCCGCCGGCTGTCGGCTTACGAGGTTTCCTGGGTTATCAAATATATATATATATATATATATATATATATATATATATATATATATATATATATATATATATATGCAAAGGATTCATAATCAATTGTCCCACACCAATCATGAGAAAGTGTACTACGCATGATTCGGATTTCCACAACATCCTTTCAACAATTATTACTATTCTGAAAAGAAGAGTAGTTGCGTGGATACACAGATTTAACCGACAAAAATCAATGTAACAAAGTAATGGGCTTGAACTTACGTGCACGATCTCAACCATCGAGTAAAAAAATTAATGTCAATTGTTCGATTTGGCATGACCATTTTGTCCTGCCAAGCCCCACTATCCCATGCCTCACACAAAAAATAATAAGTTGTGCCATAGCATTATTGCACTAATCAGTGTATAAACTTGTGAAATGAAACAATTATCACTAAAATGCAATGTTGTCTTTAGCTCATCCAATCAGAATGGACAAGGTGAATTGGACTACATATCTCCAAGATGAAAACCGGCCTAAAGTTCTCTTGTGAAGCAACTTCCACACGCTGCTTCATGGTGGCATTTGTTCTTGGAACCATTGTCACTCCTTTTTTCGCTTGCCTTCAATGTCTTACTGTCAAGCATCTTTGCCTCAATCGCCATGCAATCTATTTGTCCTTTTTTCATACTATAATGATCTAAATATCTTCATAAGATTTCAAATCGATAGAGCTCTGTCATTGTTAAAAAAAAAAAAAATCTATGCATGTTGCTCAAGTCCACAAGATGCAATAATTTGACAAGACATCTGATAAATGGGGTGTCCCCACTCCCTTTTGAGTCCCCATTCATATAGTTAAGGCTGTGAATATACATATTATTGTGTTCTCTCATTTCTTATGTGCTTACATTATGGTCTTTCATATTCATGCATTGCTTCTTCAAACATGCATGTGGGCAAAAAAGTCTCTTTGTATTCTTAGAGGGATATGTTGAGGGGAAATAACGAAATTGCAACTCTAAGTCATCAAAATATAGTGCATGGTGAAACCGATGATCAACACATCTTATCGAAACGATGAAGACTAAATTACATATGCCTTGTTCTTTGCCAAGTTTGAACAACAATCACAAGAGTTTGGTAATGTCCCTTGTAGTTTTATAAACCATGTCTTTTCTTGCATCGCAATCTTTCGACTGTGTTTAATTAAATCATGTCTTTTACAAATGGTAGGTACTTGAAAATATGAGTTGCTATTAACAAAAAACATTACGAGGTGAATATTTTAACTATTAAAGTTCTTATTTGAAGAAGGGAGCCATGCATTATTACCACAGTCTCGTGATTGTACCGTGTCCACATAAGTAAGGTCCAAATGTACTCTTTTGTCTTATAGAGCTTTGAGTTTGGAGAATAGCTTAGCAGATTCCTCAAACCTCCCATCGCTCCTTTTGTCACTTCGCATCAATGATGCACAGTCAAGCATCTTTGCCTCATTCACCAAGTGATCTGTTTGTCCTTTTTTTTACTTCAATGATTAAATATCTACAAAGGATTCATAATCAATTGTCCCTCACCAATGGTGATAAAGTGCACTATGCTTGATTTGGGTTTCCACAACATCCTTTCAACAATTATTTACTATTCTAAAAAGAAGAGTAGTTGCATAGATACATAGATTTAACTGACAAAAATTGATGCAACAAAGTAATGGCCTTGAACTTACGTGCATGATCTCAGCCATCGAATAAAAGAAAATTAATGTCAACTGCTGGATTTGGCATGACCATTTTGTTCTACCAAACCCCACTGTGCCATACCTCACAAAAAAAATAATAAGTTGTTCCATATCATTATTGCGTTAATCAGTGTATAAATTATAGTTTGGATTCTCTAGCTTTACGCTTGTGAAATGAAACAATTATCACTAAAATGCAATGCTGTCTTTAGCTCATACAATCAAAATCGACAAGGTGAATTGGACCATATATCTCCAAGATGAAAAGCAGCCTAAAGTTCTCCTGTGATGCAAGTTCCACCGGTCACTTCATGGTGGCATGTGTTCTTGGAACCATTGTCACTCCTCTTTTCACTTGCCTTCAATGTCTTACTGTCAAGCATCTTTGCCTCAATCGCCATACAATCAATTTGTCCTTTTTTCAGACTATAATGATCTGAATATCTTCGAAAGATTCCAAATCAATAGAGCTCTGTCATTGGGGAAAAAAAAAAAAAGCTATGCATGTTGCTCAAGTCCACAGGATGCAATAATTTGATAAGACATCGGATAAATGGTGTCACGCCCTGAACCTCGAGCGTGCAAACATCCCTCGATGGTCGACTGAAAATGCGACATCCTAGGACGCGTCGCCGACCCATTCTTTTTTTTCTTTTATCTTATCAATTAAGCACATGCGGAAGCGAATTAAATAAACACCCGGCCAATAAACAAACATAGGGATAATAAAACACAACCACGATTTTCCCATAAAAACCACAACTTATTTAGCCATTGTTGTCCCTAGGAAGTTTAATGATTTATAAGTCCTTACACTAGCTACTTCCAACCAACCTTCTCAAAAACCTCAGGGATCAGGGTCACCTTAAACTTCGCTAAGGGCAAGGCCAACCAAAAGGTGTCGCATCTCGTGCCCACCACATCCACACTCGACAAATCTCGACGCTACGGCCCATAAAAAGGTTAGCCCACGATGGGGTGAGATAAAATCTCAGCGAGTCAAACCCTAAGCCCCGATTAGGATGCAAATTTGCCTCAAAGGTGTCTTTGTTCTCTTTTTTGAGCTCATTTTTAGATTTTCTACGGGTTCTTGTGATGTTGTGAGTTGCTAGGATCACTCTCTTGACTCTGCAATTGAAGAATGCAATTCTACTTCAAATTTTTCGAGATCGTGGATCCGTTCTTCTTCAAACACATGTTAAGTCAAGCCTGTGAAATATAGCTGCGAAGCTCAGGTGCAAGCTCATTCTTGTTGATGATCTCGAATAATTGCCGCAGCCGCAGCAGGATCGTCTGCTGCAATTTTTGTTTAAATACATCCATAAACTTGAGGTTATTCATCTTGTCTTGGCTAACTCGGTGATTGTGATCTTGTTAATGTTAAATCATAAGCATTTAATTAACCAATCCGCAAAAAAAAAAAATATGCGACCATTTACTATATCAAATCTTTATTCTGATATATAATTCATGTTTACCTTGCTTTGACTGGAAATTACCTTATTAGCATAACCGAAGCATTAAATAAGATGTTAATATAACTATCAATAATGATAATTCCATCCAAATTAGTTAAAAAGAGAAATAATTCCCACGATCCCTTATTCTCAATTCTCAACTCAACATGCTAAACCATGAAATGTGGGTATTTTATCCTGCGCATGGATTTGCCTCCTGATACTTTTATATTCTCTTTGAATCGGACTTAACAACAAATTCGAATTCATGAAATTGAAGGTATCCGGTTGTACATCAAAATATTATATATCTTTTGAAACCTTTATTGATATTTTTGAGAAATTTAAAAATCGAATCATTTATGCTACAACCTGATTCAAATGGTTTTAGTTGTCAGAAGTTTCATTATATCAATGTTCAATGAGAAATAAAATTTATGATCGACCACAAAAGAAAATGATTTTATGTTTCATGCCGAAGACACTACATAGCTTCAAGACCATTCTATCCGGCGAACTTCAGTGTGAAAAGCTTCTGAGAAAGTGTGCTGTGGAATTGGGAAAAAAAAATGTGATGAGATGATTTAGTTATCAAAGGGTTGGAATTAATATATGAGGGCCAATTTTTGGTCTCCAGATAAGAAGGGGGACTCCATTTTCCATGAAATCGTATTCCATATAAGCCGCGTCCGATATAGAATATCCACCACCAAATGTCGAATGTCATTGAGGGTGGAAGATGATGGCCATGATGCTTCGGTCTGAGATTGAAGTCTTGGGGAAATGAATTGCATTCACCTAAGTAGCATCCTCAGCTTTGTGAGTTTGCGAAGTTCATGGCAGTCCCTATTTTGCATCAATTTCGGCACGGAGTTTGGGGAGAGACCGAACCTTGAATTGCTCGTCGCAAGATTTTTGAATGTGAATTTCTTAATCTACAAGCTCATTCTCCCAGTCCCCAGGACAGTGTTGTTCTCTTGTTTGATTCGAATTCAGTACAAAAACTGCCCATGTCATTAGGTAAAGATAGACTATGTTAGAGCATATTGATCCTCATAACATTTCCCTATTTGTAGCTCAACCGTGTGTGCATATCTATGTGCTACGGGATCCCATAAATGTCATGCCAACAGAAACAAAACGAACTGGTCATACTGGATTTGATTGTGTTGAAAGTGATATTGGTGTTGTGCATATAGGCCTTAAAAGCTAGACCATTAGAAAGACTCGATCTATTAGTTTAAGTTCGCTACATTGGTAGTTATGAGTATCACATATTGGTGTACGCCTAGAAAGTGAAAGCTTTCTTCTCATGTTTTGTCTGTAATTGATGCAGGTAAAGCTAAAAGAGCTAGGTGCGTGCAAAGCCCTCAAACCGGCTAGCAAATTTAAATACAACTTGTGGTAAGGCAAATATATTTCAAGAAAACAATGTGGTCAAATCCTTGTGACGATGACTGCTTTCGGATTTAAATCACATAATCGAAATATAGTAAACGAAAACATCACCTAATAAACCAAGCTCATAATCAAGGCATCGAAAGTATGTAAAATATGGAAAGTATCGTCCAAGAATTTTATCCAATACGGTGTTGGCTAAAGAATATATATTGTCTCATCATCAAGCCTCAGGACAAAAAACTCCATGAGTTGAGTCCAAAAATTAAACCTAAGCCTAAATGAAGACTTACGTCCAAGTAACCCTGAAATGTAATCCTAATATTAAAAAAAAAACGGATTTTTTTATATCATTTAATTTATTTTATTTTATTTTCTTTATCCATTTCATATGAGAAAAACACAATGTAAAATTTCAATTTATTTATAGATTCGAGAGACATGACTCCCTAATCTCGAAGGACATGAATCAAATGAAATTCTATTCTTAAACCGTAACAACCTAACCGAGACTTGCATTTCTCTACAATTTTCATTTTTATTTTTTATTTTGATTTTTTTAGTCAGTGAAAACAAAATAGGATAATTTATCCGGAAACAAATGAAAACCACAGCATCAAAAAAAGTCACATTTCCAGAAATTTTCCACCTCTTGTGCACGCATCAGCAGACAAAGAGGAAGAGAACAACACCCAAGAAAGATGGATGGCGATTCTGACGCTCCATTCTTTGCAGACGACCATGCAGATCTCATACTCTTTCACCACAGAATTCACACTTTAACTCAAACCAGAGAGATCCTCAAGCCACGAAACAGCAATTTTCACATCATTTGTTGAGCATACAAACGAATTTGGCCATAATAAGGGTTCGATAAGTCGAGAAAAAATTGAATTGATGCAGTATGATTTTGCATTTCAAGGATTGAATCGAAGTTACATACTGATCTAGTTCGAACGTTTCATCAAACGAGTGATAGGCATTTCGATCAAGGTGCTCGTACGCAAACACAAAGCAAAAGTCGACGTCTTGGCAGCAGAGCATCGACTCTCACGACCCGTCTTGGCATTCTGTGAAGCTTCTCCATCTTCACTCCCTCCCCATCGCCTCAGTCTAGCCACTGCCGCTCGTCCTCCATCGCCAGCCACAACTCTTGACAGACCTCCCAGCGCCACTACCATCATCTCTAATCATCGCTTCACCCACGTTGACTTAGTTCAAGCGTTTCATCAAACATGTGGTGAGCACTGACTTGGGGGGAGAGGATGTCAACCTATTTTTAGGACCCGCTCAGATCCAGACCCAGGTAAATCACCAAGAAATGCTCAACATCAAACAAATCGACTCGGTTGGGAAGAGAGAAGTTTGAACTGCTCATCATTAGATTTTCGAGTTATGAATCTTAGTCTACTAGGTGATTCTCCCCTTGACTACGCTCTCGTGTTTGATTCCAATTATGTGCAGGAACGCTCCACGTGATTAGGCTAAGAGAGGGAGTGTTAAGCTAATTCCAATCTTGTAGTGTTTTTCTGTCTCTAACTTTCCCCTGGTGTGCATATGTATGCGTTGGGGGATCTCATAAATGTCAAGCCAAATGATTCACATCAGATTTGACTGTACTGAAAATGACATTGGTGCACATTAGGCCTCGAAAGCTAGACCGCTAGAAAGACTCAAATCCATTGAATTAAGGTTGCTATGTCAATAGATATGAATTTCACATAATAAGTATAGTATATGTCTAAGCTTACCTCATGTTCTAATTTGCGAGTGTTGGAGGTAACCTGAAAGAGCTGGGCTTGGGTAGAGCTATCAAACTGGCCAACAAAATTAAATTCAACCAAATTGCAGTGAGATGAATATATCTGAGGAAGAGCAATGTGGCGTGATCCTCATGACAATGACAACACTTTAATTTAAATTACAAAGTCGCTAGACTATGTTACCTCTAGGTTACTTGTGCATCGTGTCAATTATTTATGTTTTTATCCTTGACATGCTTTGTCTGGGCCGAGGCTTACTCTGATAGGCCTGGCGCGCGCATTCGGGAAGAGGAATACACGAACAGGAGCTCGGCAAGAGAGAATTTCTCCATCGGGTCAACCCATTTCTAGAAGCTTCTCCATCTTCGCTCCCTCTCCGTCGCCTCGGTCCCCCCGGCAGCCACCGCCGCTCGTCCTCCATCGCCGGCCACGACAACACTCATGCGCTCAGCACAGATCACACCGGGTGGGGAGGCTCAAAGATTTCTAAACGTCCAGAGAATTATTTCTCTTGGCTCCTTGCTTAGTCTGGTGACCTCCAACTGACCTCCCGGATCGCTCCACCACCAGGCCGAAGCACCGTTAGCACCGTTCTCCGGCCAGTTTGCTTTGGCTGCTCTGAATTTGTTCATTTCTCCTTTGCTGGCTCCGATCCTCAACGTCATTGTCTCAGACAACCTCTTCCTCTGATCCGATCGTCTTTCGTGCATCGGATAAAATAAACACTATAATCTTCGTTCTTCGTTCTTAGCTTCGTGAAGAGAGACCCAGGCATATTTGTGTGATTTTTGTTGTTCAAATTCACTGCTGGCGTGTCAATGTGCGCGCTATAAGTGCTTTGTATGATCCATCGCATGAAGTGCTCACTGTGACATGTTCATATTAATAATCTGAATCACAAATCAATATTCACTGCAATGCGTGTTCGTCTGTTGGATGGTCGATACTTGTTTAGTTCTCCCTGCCAAAAATCTTGCAAAGATGATTCTGTCTACATCTATGTTACTTTGGTGGTTTCTAGATTAATTTTCCGTAAACTGTACAATCCCTTCTACTGCGAGGAGAAAGAAATTCTCAGCATTATCTCCCGCTTGCTTAAAATTTATTCTCATGTTTTTTACATTGGATCACCTGACCGTTGAGATTAATATGATTTCTTTTTCTATTGATTGTGTGTTTGATGAATCCAAGTAACAATCCAAGGTAAGTTTCGATTGTCTGCAATGTGAATTTGATGGCTGGGGAGGTTCCACTGTGAAACGTTGGCCTCAGTTGTTCTGAATGAAAGAATACGTTTGCTTGAATTGTCAGCTTAATAAGGAAGAGAGTGACGCAGGTTATAGTTTGTAGTGTAAAAGACACAAGCAACAATTGCTGAATTTCTATTCTGTAGGAAATGGAAGCGAAGTAGCATAACAAGTGTGCTTTTGAGCAATGATGCTGATTTCTGGATTATCTTTGTGAACATATGGTATCTCTATTTCTCTTTTGAACGTTTGGTATTTGCTCTGCTCTCTTCGTGGAAAACAGTAGTGCGGACTTCTTGGTTGATTAATCCTTCGCAAATGACTTTGGCCCCTGTTATGGTCCACTTCCAGTATACGAGTCACATTGTAATTTGTATACCTGGTGATGTGATACAGTCTTGTTGATTCATTTCTCAATATGTTTCCCAAAGGTTACTTGTTGTTAGTGGGGGATTACGAAAAAGTTCTTGAGGAGATATGGCTATACTCTCCCGAATTCGATGCTTCCAAAAGTCACAAGTAATTCAACCTGGGCAACTAGAAAAGAGTAACGACGAGGTTGGAATGTGGAGCATTAGCCCATTGGTCATTTTCATCTCAACCTTTCTAAATGTCTCCACTTTCCAGGTGTTAATACTCGATAAAGGTGCTTCCGAGATAGATTATTCCTCGAGCAATGGCCAAATATAAAACCCTGAGGATCGATTTTTCTAACAAGAAAGTGATGATGTTGTCGAACTTGAAGATTTAGAGGGTTTCCTGCAATGTCGAGCGCTTTTACCCTATTCTAGCGAAGTATCTGATTGCCTATCACTCACTCATCATGAGAATTTGATGGTAATAAATGGTAGTCTTATTAGTCATGTTTCTGCCCATTTAGTGCCTTTTCTTCGTTCTTTCCAAGTTCTTTAATGCTTTTTGACGAGCGTTTCGGATGTTGATTTATACAGTAATATCTGGGAAGTGCAGATTGTAATTAATTGGTGAGGTAACTAAGCTCAAATGGGAAGGGGATGTAAAATTATTTGATCAATTTTATTTTTCTGATTTTCCATGGAAATACTAACTACCAATGGATGCTAAATCATTTCATACTAAGTCAATGCTCAGTAATTTCTGGAAATGGAATCACCATAATCTGAAACTTTACAGAGACAAGTCTCAATCGGCAAAGAATTGGAACCCACCGAAGTTGCGACCTTGAAAATCAATGACGGCAGAGCTTTTCTTGAAGGTGAAGCAGTTGAAGCTATTTTGAGAATTCTTCGCAACGAAACGGGAGCTCTATTGGATGGCTCTACTACGAAAGTTCCAGCATTGCCGGCGTTTTAGACGGGAGCCATTCCCCTGCTCGAAGCTTTGAAACGTTTTCAGTCAAGGAGAGAGAGTGTGTTGAAGCTCGAGTCTGACTGGCTGGTCAACGTAGTGCTTATGAAGACAGCTCTAATAGAGAAAGCCCAGCTATCTTTGGCCCAATTGTACTTTCTCTCCCTGGCCCATTGTCACCAGTCCGCAAACAAAATGGCTGATTGGGTCGTGAAAACCTAACGTACGAATGCTCTACCTCCCTCTTGAGTGGCCCATCCCTCCAATCTTTGTGGAATTATTTGCCATTGGATGCCCCTTTGCTGGGCTTTTGCTTTAAAGACCCCCGGGTTTTAATTCATGGCATGTCTTCAAATTTGATAGCTTGCCTCGTATATTAGTTTGTGTTAAACTCGAATTGGTCGACGGTCAAAACCCAAGTTCAAAATTACATGGAAAGTAGATGATCAAGCAAGTC
The DNA here is from genome assembly GCA_014182715.1 of Eucalyptus cloeziana. Taxonomy (NCBI): domain Eukaryota; kingdom Viridiplantae; phylum Streptophyta; class Magnoliopsida; order Myrtales; family Myrtaceae; genus Eucalyptus; species Eucalyptus cloeziana. The sequence goes on from CM024640.1 coordinate 7,563,667, forward strand.
TTCAGAGCTAGAATCTGGAGAAATTGGACAAGTCTAATTGAGGTTGTTCACGCAATTTGACTTCAAAAACTAGAAAACTGAAATTGGACCAGCAAGTGAATGGAAAGATTAATTAAACTAGATTTTCATCCCTATTTTGTTTGGGAAAAGACAAAAAATTAGGCTTCGTTCGTTTTACGGAAAATGCAGCGTTTTTGGAAAACATTTTCCAATAAGTCATTTTCCAAAAATTATCATTATTTTCCTGTATTCGTTTGAAACGTAAAAATAAATGGAAAGTATTTTTCGTTATTTGATAAGGAAAATATTTTCCTCTACATATTTTTTTGAATAATTTTATTATTATTTAATTTTTTTAAATCCATTTAAAAAATATTTGAAAAAATCAATTATATTTTTAAAATCGATTTTTAATTTTTTTAATTTATTTTTCTTTCTTTTTATCTTCTTCTTCTTCTTCTTTGGCCGTTCGCCGGGCACGCAACATCGGTGATCTGGCCAAAGGCTAGCTTAAGCTAGCTTGCCGATCTCACGAGCGGTGAGCAAATTGACAAGCGACAAGCCCAAGCTCGCCGACCTCTGGCCTCGCCAAATTGGTGAGCAAAAGGCTCGCGCTCGCCACTAGCCAGTGATCTAGTGAGCGTCGTGCCTTAAACTCACCGCTCGTCAAAGATTAGTGAGCCAGGCGAGGCCCAAGGTCGGTGGTGCCACCAATGAGACTTAAGCTCACCTGTGGCTAGTCGTCGGCCGTAGCCATGCCAGCGACCGTCCAAAGAAGAAGGTGGAAAAAAAAAAGAAAAAAGAAAAGAAAAAAAGAGAAAGAGAAAGAAAAGGAAAAAGAAAAAGAAAAAGAATTTAAAATTCAAATTATTATAAAAGAAACAAGAAAGAAGGGGGCTAATAGGTTATGAGAGGAGAGACTGAGTAAGGAAAATGTTTTCCCCAATTTGAAAAGTGGAAAATATTTGATCTTCTTTTAGAAGACTTTTTTTCTTTGGTGGAAAATAATTTCCACAATTAGTTCATTTTTCGTGAAACAAACATTGAAAAATCCAGAAAATATTTTCCCAGAAATTATTTTCCGCAAAACAAATGAACCCTCCAGTGTTCGAGTCTTTTCCAACTACTCCAAACCACACCACCAAATTGTCGAATCAGTGTTTCTTTATAACTCAGTATCTATATGATTAATTTTCAGTTGAAATAGCCTCGTAAGCATGATCATTTCTCCAATCTAATGAAGTAAAATAACTTTCACTCCAATCATGATGCCTTCTCCAATAAAAAGAGAATATCCCATGGACGTCAAGATGAAAGCAACACAATGACCATATAACTAAATAAGTTAGCCGACTCTTTTCATTTATAATATTCAATTGATTGTAAGTTACCATTCTTGTCTTAGTTGAGGTGGCCGACGATGGTGTTTTTTATTTTATTTTATTTTTTATTTTTAGATTAGCCAGTTTCGACTTGTAGCAATGTGCTACCAAGTTTTCAGCTTCCTAGGGAATTGATTTACGTTAAGGTGAGGCCTTAACTAATGTTAGGTTACGGAGCTCCATCGTCCACACCCAAGAAAGTCACTGGTATTTTTGTTTGATTTATAACATTTTTAATTTTCTCACTATTTCTTTTCATAAGCAATAGTTATGCTCTTTTCTAGTATTAAGTAAATAAATAACAATTGAAAATGTAAATAAAATGGCTAAAAAAAACCGATATATGCAACTTCTAGGCCGTACCATAGGTCCCCCCTTGATCATTAAAAGAAGTGGACTAAGAAAGAGATGTTTTTCTTCATCGTAGCTTACTAACATGAAAATTGAACATGCACTTCATTTTTAGTTAAATTTGCTTATTAGTCAAAAATAAACTCTCATGTGTCATGTAAGCCACCAGAGGGTGTCCCAATTAGTGAAGATTATTGAATCATTCCAAAGCATGAGAGAACAATGTGACCTTATCACTTGCCGCATTAGATAATTTTGTCCTCGTTTCTTCTCCCTTCACCTAACTTATAAAAACCGAAAGGAGTAATCAAATATCCTCTACATCTACATCACTTATATTCTCTTTGTGTGTATCTACACCGCAATGGCATTAAGATATAGCAAATACATGATTGTTTCTATTTAAAAATATCGCAATGGGGGTTCACATCCACATCAATCACATGCAAATTAATCACCAAAATAAGCAAAACTAACCATTTGACAGGAGATTATTCTTTCTTAAGAAATTCTGCAAAACGCAACATACATTCATTTGTTATGATTAAAAAAAAATCATTTTTACGTGACATCTCTATCTTACAATTTTGAACAATAGTAATATGATAATGTTATTTAACATTGATATTTTCAAAATGACACATAATGCAAACGACATTATTCTTTAGAATAAAAGGTTATGCTTAGTTAATCCCATGATTGATAATGTTGGTTGGGGAGTTGGAGAATTATAGCTTAGGAACCGGAGATCCCCTGTTAGAATCCCACAAATGCATGCAAACTGTCTCAATTAACAAAGATTTTTGAATCATTTCAAATCATGAGAGACAATGTAACCTTATCACTCGCCGCGTCAAATAATTTTGTCTGTCTCTTTGTCCTTCCCCTAATTTATAAAATAATGAAACGAGTAATCGAACATCCCTTATATCTATATCACTTATATTATCTTTGTGTGTATCCACACCGCACCATCATTAAGATATAGCATATACGTGATTGGCTCTATTTAAAATATTTCAATGGGGGTTGCCATCCATGTCAATCATATGCAAATCAATCACCAAAAGAAGCAAAACCTGCCATTTAACTGGAGCTTATCTTTTCGTAAGAAATTCTACAAAATGCGACACACGCTTAATCTTTATGATAAAAAAAAAAAAAAAAAATCATGTTTCCGTGGCATCACTGTCTTGCAATTATTGAACAATGGTAAAATGATAATATTATGTTAATATAGTCATTTTCAAAATGATGCAGTGCCAAGAACCTAACAGCCGCAGGGAGGGCCATGGCTGCTCCAGTAGATAAAGAACTCAATAGTCCAGCAACTAAGCTGTGCACATGGAACAAGGGAAGCACAATGACGGTAGTCTAACTTTGTTAGTTTGTACACCCACTTGATGTTCTGAACCGATGATGCCAAATTGCACTTAGTTAGCAGCATGCAATTGGGGCGACCTATAGCGTCGGAGGTGTGCATGAACAGAGCTACATCCGAGGGATCATTGACAACTTTGGACATTGAGCCGAGGCTCAGCTCTACGTCGGACAAAGAGAGTAATTTTAAAATCGGTGGAGTGAAGCTTGGCGGTTAGGTGGTGGATGTTAAGCTTGGAAGCAGCGAATTGAGCCCATCGGTTTCCTTCTTGTGGTGTCAATAGAATCTTCGGTACCGAGTCGGAAAGGTAGAACTCAAAACTCCTTAGCTGTGTAGATGGCATTGGGTGGAGCTGCGGTGGCTGGGCAACGGATTTTCGCCAGAAACAGGATCACAAACTGCAAAACGAACACATATTTTCCAATCAGCAAACTATCACACTAGTTCCTGCGCATTGGAGACACATACATATGCAGAATATGCAGACAACTAGTTTGTCAACGTTCGATTTCATCGATACCATCCATCTCCTTCTGATAAGCTTTGACTTTGTTTTACGATGAATCGATACTTGTACATCCCCAAAAACAACCTTTGGACACGACAAAAAACGCTCTCCATGCTCTTCCCAATTCAATCTGTTCCTGTTCAATGGCACCACGAGCGCACAAAAATTTCATGCCTCGTATTCTTTTTTCCTATCTTGAGCTATTTCCCAGTCGATCTTTCATAAGCAATCCATCTCATCGTTAGAAATTCATCGTAACCGCGATATTCCAATATTGCATTCTCGAATTTAAATAGCATCATCAGGAAATATTCTGCATTTGAATTCGCATCATTGCACAAATGGAAAACCTGCACCATCGTACTTACGAGGAGACTCGATGATTGGGGGAACATACATACTTGTGTCGGGGAAAGCGAGAGCGATGACGTCGTGCAGCCGCACGTGCGTCAGGTTGAACTCCCCATAGGCAGACACGGCTCTCCCGTCGGGGAAATCCAACGCCGCCTTCTTCAACAGGTCTGTGAGCATAAGTTCCCCCATCGCTAATCACAGGGAACGAATCGATGGGAATCGTCTTCACCCGAAACCGATTCCCAATCGAACTAAAGAGGGGCACCACAACCGCTTGGCGAGAGGGAGAACGAAGGATCGACGAGAACAGGAATTCACACGAAGGAGAATGGGGGAAACTGGAGCGTTCGACGACGGAGGAGGAGGAGGAGGAGGAGGAGGGTGGAGGGTTGCGTATGCATATGGGATGGAGACGAGACGAGAGGGAGGGAGGGAAGTTAGTACAATCGAGGTGGCTCCGCAAAATATCTCTCCCTCGTCTTCTTCTCCATCTTGCTCTCCGAACCCCAGTCTCTCTCTCCACTCCATACCCCACCTACCACTCCACCAAGTCCCACCCTGCACCTATCCTCCCCTCCACCGAGTCCACCACCAACGCCCATCCTCCCTCCCATTCACAGTCTCCGAACCTTCTTCTCTCTGCCTCTTCCCTAAGTCCCATCGCCACCTCCGAGAGGAGCAACGGTGGTCACGCGAGGAGCGGCGGCGGGCTTGCGAGAGGAAGTCCCTCCTTGTCGAGATCGCCCGGCTGAAGCTTCGGATTCAGGTCCTACGGCACGGAATTCAGATTCCGGAAGGCGATCTGGGGGAGGTGGCGAACGTGGCTGCACTGTTGCAGGTTTCGCAGGAGAGGAATTTAATCCCGGAGAGGGGGTTGAACGCGAGTCTGATGCTATTGGAGGAGAGAGAGAAGAAAACTGCAGTGGAGGAGAAGAGCAAACGGTTATTTTATTTTATTTTTCCAGCAAAAAATGCATGAAATTTCGATTCGATTCGATTCTATGCCTCTACTATGAACAGACAGCACTGGCGCCCCATTGATAAATAATTTTGAAAATATTTGCAAGAAATAACTAAAATTTAGCTTTCCATATAGGAACAATGGGGATTGCCATTGGACAACTCAAGAACACAAGCTAGTATTGCTGGAAGCCCATACGGAAAGGACGGTATGGGAACGAGTCTGTAAAGGGAACTGGCACGTCAATTCTTGTACAACAGCAGAATTCTTTAGGGTCAAAGTTACGTGCACGATTTCAACCATTGAATGAAAGAAAATTGATGTCAATGATTGATTGAGTTTGGCACGACCATTTTGTCTTGCCAAACCCCACTATCCCATAACTCACGCCAAAAATAATAAGTTATGCCATATCAATATTTCACTAATCAGTGTGTAAGCTATAGTTTTGATTATTTAGCTTTACACATTTGACAAAATTGCTTTAGGGACAAATATCTCTCAGTCATCAAGCGTAAATTTCTACCAAGAAAAAGTGAAGAAATCATCCAACTTGGAACTTGAAAGTTGAGAGGATAGCGTCCCTTGTCAGACTAGAAGTACATGAATCAAATGAAATTCGAATTAAACTATTCAAAAAATATAACCACCGTTGCATTCTTCCACCATTTTTACTTTTTATTTTCATTTTTTTTTTGTTTATTGAAAACAAAATTGAAGAATTTATCCAGAAACAAATGTCTCCAAGTTTGAGATAATAAATGAAAACCACAGCATCAGAAAGGGTCATCACCAAAGGATTAAAACGCAATCCAAGTTTGGGGCACTGGCGATTCTTTCACAGATTGTACAAATGCAAGGATCAATGGCAATTCTGACGCTCCATTCATTGCATGCGCACATGCAGATCTCGCGCTCCTTCACAATAGAATACACATTCAAGACTCGATTCTGTTCATATAGAACACTTTAACTCGAACCAGAGAGATCAGCATGCCATGAGACAGCAATTTTTAGGTCATACGTCAACAAGCATACGAGACGAGAATCATAACACCATATGACAAATGAGCATCCTATTCCAACAAAGTCAGCCATAACAAGGGTTCGATAAGTTGAGAACAAATCGAATTTATGTAATATGATTTTGCGGTTCCAAGATTGAATCAAATTTACATACTGATCTAGTTCGAGTATTTCATCAAACAAGTAATATGCATTTTGATCAAGGAGCTCATTCGCAACCAGATCGAAAATCGTCCAAATTGGACCGAACTGGCTAGTTTAGTCCAATTCCTGATTGCATAAAAATGGAATCGGTGATTTTCAATTCGGTTCCCATTTTTTGGGACCGAAAACCAAACCGGACAGTCCTAACGAGATGAGTTCGGTCCGATCCAATGATTCCGGCCACTTAGCAAAATAATAATAATAATAATAATAATAATAATAATAATAATAATAATAATAATAATAATAATAATAATAATAATAATAATAATAATAATAATAATAATAATAAAAAATACTAGAGTTGGTATGCCTATATAATTTTTGTCCTTTTCTTCACTTCCTTCACTTTTGTCTTTATTTCCTTTCTGAGCATGAGCTCGAAGTCTCTCATGATAATGCAATCTTTCTTATCTTAAAACAAAAAATATATCACTCCATATATAATCCATGCCAACCGACTATGCCTTAACACACCTTCCTTTTATTTTTCTATCTTTATTTTTCTATCTTTATTTTTCTATATATTGCATGAATATACGAAACATCAATCATCATATCATTTTTTATTCCTTTTCATTTGCCAAATTTTCCTCATTTGCTCTTGAACAAATATTGTAAGAATAATATAAATCTTTTTTTCTAAAATATACTCATCTTCTAACTCATCATTCCTCATAAGTTAATTTTCGGCAATCAAAGAATAAAGGGTTTGGGCCAATTTCCTCTCTACGTGGGCTTTGTCCAACTCACCAAATTAAAGCTTACAACTATTAATTCAAATATATCTGTCATCGGTCTAATGCGAATGCAATAATAAAAATGTAAACTAAATAATAAATGCTCCTAAAATTACATGCTATGCAACTTAATTATATTATTTTTGTTTAGAGGTTAAAATTAATCTCTAATTTTCTATGTAATAAATAAATGGTTGAGTTGTCAAAATTTAGGTGTCAACAGGATTAAATTGGCACCAATGAAACATGTTTAGGACTTTTCTAACACTTTTTCCTAATAATACAATGTAACAAAATCGAAAATTATAGTAAAAAAGAAGAATCTTTGTGAAATCCCAAGTCAAGCTCTCGAGTCACGTTGATTATGAGATATTTTTATCTAGTTAGTGTAATTTTGCATGCATGTCTTTGAATTGATACCATGAAGAACCCCAAATTGATTCATCTATAACAAATTTATCTTAAATTAATTTTTTGACCACAAAAAATACTACAGTGATGTAACTATGACAAATTTACCCTTAATTAGTTTTCGTTAAATTTTCCTAAAATAACCAAAATGTCCCTTTTAGATAAAGTTACCCCTAAAATCTATTCCTAACATCTCTCCCCTCTCTCTGCCTGCCCTTCTTCCTCTGCCAGCAGATCGTCCACCCCACTCCCACTTTCTCCCCTCCATTGCCGCTCTTAAGCTCGTATTTTGCCATTTGAGTAAGCTAGAGGGAGGGAAAAGAGAGAGAGAGAGAGAGAGAGAGAGAGAGAGAGAGGTGATGTGGTATTGACGGTCATGATAGGCGATTGGGCTTGCTCGGATGGAGGCTAGTGGCGGCCATAAGGATGAGGACGGCAGAGGAGGTCCATATCCAGTGGAAGAGAAGTATAATGAGAAAGACGAAAAATGGGGAGAAAAGCTTCTGATTTGACTTCAAGAATTATTTCTAAAATTTTGATTCCATCGTTATTCACCACGCCTCACATGAATGATTATTCAGAAGCTAAAGAATTGAAATCTAGAAACAAGAAGCTAAAACAATAAATGTGAATCCGCCAAACACTTCGACCGTTTATGAATCTATGACCACGAGCATAAGTTCGTCTTCGGCAACAAGATCGAAGCTAACACATTGTCCCACTGGGACTTCGAGGCAATGAGACTTGGAGAAGTGAAGGGGCCGTGGAGCCAACCCTTGGCTATCACCTGATACACCGCCTCGGTCGAGTGAATTCCGTCCAAATTCACGAGAGCCGATGGATCTGTACACAGAGTCGAGCCATTGGAACCACACATGGCCGAGAGGTCAAAATGATACGGTCCGCCACCTCCACAACAAGCTGCTTGTGTACCTCCATTGAATCCTGCAAACAAGAGGAGGATTGATCTCCATAGTCACCCTTATAACTTCACAAAAGTACCGCAAACTTTCGAATAATTTCGATGTGACTCAGTGAATTATCTTATATGCCTAATTCACTGTCGATTATGAGACTAGAATGAAAGAAAACACACCATAATGATTTGGTGTGCAGAAGAAACGAATGGCAGCTCCATAGTAATCGGCATACATAATCCTTGCGTGGCGATATTTCTGTCTCAAAATCTGCAGCTTTCGCTTGACATAACTGTTGTGGTACTTGGAGAACTCATTATAAGCTTTGAGACAGCCAGTTCTTGGATCAGAGTCCGATTCATTAGAGCTGTGAAACAAAGCCAAGTACACCGTCCAGCAACCGATCGGGAAATTCCCCGGCACCACTAAATCCACTGCCCCTTCTTCGATGAGCATCCAAAGCAATCACAAGCTATGAAAATAATTCATTTGAGGTGACCACATGGAAGATTTTATTGGAACGAATGTTGAATAAATCGTATTGTGCGTATGTTAATTATTTAAAAAAAAAAAAAAAAAAGAGGGAGAGAGAGAGAGAGAAATAAGTAAATAAATATAAAAATGAAAATGAAAAAGGCATACATTGACCCACTTGTAAGCAGCTGCATTGATTGAGAGTCTCTCCTTCATCACCGAGGTCAAGGGTTTAAAACCCACAATTGCTAGCGATTTAAGTGGGGAGCCCTGGCGGTGGGATGCTGGACTAGTCTTCCCCAAGTATAGGCGTTGTAGGTCTCTCCATCGCAGAGGACCGTGAGACCCCGAATAGCGTAAGCGAAAGAGGGCCCCGACGGATTCTTGATCACCAAAAAAAAAAAAAAAAGGCATACACTAGTGGCATTAGTGATGGCTCCAACAACAAGGGGCACCATGAAACGGAGCTGCTCAACGCTTGCACCTAAGGTGAAAAGAAAGTTGTAGTCGTTTCCACCAATCTCCCCCACAAGAAACAAAGACTTCTTGAAATATGGATCACAATCTGCTCAAAAGAAAGAATTAAAACAAAAATTAAATGGATAAAAGATGGGTTGGTAACCATATAAAAGATTGTTGTGATAAGATATATTTAAATATTAATCACCCCGTGAATATATTTTTTTTCTTTGTTTTTTTTTAATGATCCAAGAGCACGGACGAAAAGCCACATCTATAAGAAGGTTTGTAAAACACCCTGCAAGGGCCATGAACTGATTGAGTTCATGCCTTTGGCCTGAACAAGTAGTCCTGATCAGAGCAAGTTGAATGTAGTTAATAGGCTCTAAATAGACGATCTTTGGTTGCTTAGCTGGAAATCCGTAATGTTCCAACTAATCATGCCAACTGTAAAGTCACCCTATGAAAGATTTAGGAGCTACATATGCATGATATCAACCAAATCACCTAGATGAATAATCATACCTTGTTTAGATAAGATCGATGGTACAAAATGGAAGTACACACAAACTATCACTATAAAATATCAGTCCTCAATCGGAGCATACAAAAATGAGTTTATGTTTTATCTAGTTGGGTAGTACAAAGAGATGAATTGAGTCCCTTGAACCAGCTGAGCTGGACGTTTAAGGTATGATTCGTCCATAACAACGATCCAAGGTCTTGTGCATAAAAAAATGTCGGATCAAGTGCCGTGGCGCCGACAACTGCAAAATTCACTCCACTACGAACATGATGCAAGCCCTTGCCCAGCTCAAGATATGGCTTCAGATTGGGCAACCCAAATGCTTCCGCTGCATTTTCATATGCGTATTGCATGCACACCATTTAAACATCTCAACTGATAGTTAAAGATTTCAACTGCACGCAGAGCATGATACGAACACCGCAGGTATAAATAGTTTTTCCTTGAGCATTGTTTTCTACTGCTAGAGATCCCAATATTTATACCAAAATTAGTGGCCTTTTGCATCAAATCCCTGTTCTTTTCCCTAAACGCAGATTCATTTACAAAAGCAGATAAAGAGTCTGAGAGGACTACATACCTATGAAATCGATCATGAGACGTCCATCTGAAAAACGACCGGTGGGATGCCCAGAGAAGGTTTTGCCATAAGGAAGCTTAGCCACAGCCAGAAATGTGACCGCCCCGGTACTAAGGAAGTTCCCGGTGTCGCTTACAGAGTCGCCGAAATTGAAAATCGACTCGTACCTACGCGGAAGGGCCGCGTTGGTCTTCAAAGACAGACAACAATGCAGAAGTATCAAGATTATTATATTATATTTCACGGGAATCTTGAGTATTTTCGAGAGAAGAAGTCTTGGAGATGCTAAGAGAGTTGGTAGACAATTTATGTGCTCTCTTGCTAATATCAATTTTGTGAAAAGATGGGGTTTGGAGGTGAGGTTGAATTGCTGAAGGCGGTGTAATCAGGAGTCACTGTGCCCTTTGCTTATACATTGGAGTGTCAGATGGAAGCTCGACATATAAACATGGTGACATGAGAATGTCGTCTTGTGGATGTCTGGGTCTTCCTTGGCGACTCATACAATGATGGCTTGATGTCGCAAAACGACCACCCGTCGAAAACGTGTTAAATGATTAAGAGCCTCATCTGTATTTTTCCATATCGTTACCGAACTGAACGCGACAATATTTGAGTTAGCTCTTTCTACAAAAACGATGAAGTCTCAGACATTCTCTTACTTTCCAAACTATTTTGTATAGAGGAGGCGATTTAGACTATTTTTTGTTGGTATCTAATCCAGTTAGGATGTATCATTACATAGGTCAAAATAAATGGTTAAGACGATATGATGTGAAATAACAGGTCAGATAGAATAGATTAATAGGACATTCTAAGGCATCAAGCAGTTCGAAATGAATATAATCCGCACGAGCTAATGGCAATTATTGTTAGCTGCTGAAATAATTGATAATATTGAAGTACACTATGCAAAATGTCACATGGTGTTGAACAGATCGATCTAACTATGACTTGTTTTCTTGCGTATTATGCATTGATAATCAAACGCAAAATTATTCTTTTTTCTGGCTATGGTCTAAACTGGTTTTGGTTATTGGCTCCCACTTGGACATTAATTATATCCCTCGGCTGGTGACTGACAAATGGGATCTCTCTATGAGAGATGTTGTCCATTTGACACACTACTATATTGGATCCATATCAATAGAGTTGAGAACATTCGTGACCATGGAAGGCTCTGTGTTTATACATGCAGTTACCGCAATGATTCGGTGTTTGAAACTTTATGTGATAGGATTGACTATTAAGAATTATCTCTAGACCAATGTGCGCACATACAGTACGATTTCAATTAATATAGTCCAAGTGGGAGAATATAAAAGTTTTCTTAATATGGACTACATTAATTGATATTGTAATTTACCGTTTAACGGTTTCCGTTTTACGGAGATTGGTCTAAGATGAGATAGAAGGTTTCTTAATTAGTTTAATATGGGTACATTTAGTGTGGGCCGAGTTGAGCCTAGCCCGTAATGAGGGGGCCTAGCTGGAAACTCTATAAATAGCGCTAAGTCTCTCCTCTAACCCTAATTTTTCACACGTATCCTCACATAAGGGGCGTTAACCTAACGCTAAGGGGTGAGGGGGCCGTCTCATTGAGCCAGTGATACGGAGGGCAATAGAGGAGAAGGACTTGCGCAAGGAACACTGTGTTTCTGCTTCCGCTTCAAGATCGATGGATCCCAAAACAGGTGCGTTAATTCTTCTGCTCAATTATGCATGTTCTTGTTCTTGGTATGGTGATATTGGGATTGCATAATCTGCATCTTACATATGGTATCAGAGCCTCCATAACCCTAGAACACGAACGCAATTAATTTTGCCCTAATTTGTGATTTTCGAGTTTTTTAAAGACTGTAAAAGTAAAATTAAATCACATATTCTTACTGGGCTCGACAAGAAAACAGACCGTGGGCGACGCGTCGCCGGGGGAGGCCCCACACGCCCCTACGCGCAGCCACGCGCCGCCGAGCGTCGAGGACGTGCGCTCACGCGCCCTCACATGCTCCCACGCGCGAGGCGCTGGACGCGCGTGTGGCGCACGCGGGCGCTGACGTCACGCTGACGTCAGTGACTCGGATCCGGATTTGGATTCGGATTCGATCCGACTACGTCGATGCTAATGTCATGCTGACGTCAGCGATGCTGACGTCACGCTGGGTCCCGACCCGCTGACGTCACGCTAACGTCAGCAATGGACCCGAATCGTACCGACCCGACCCGGATGGCGACCCGACCCGTTGACCCGACCCGACCTGTTGACTCGACCCGACCCGGTCAACCGATCGGACCGAGCGGCTGGACCGAAAGGTCGGACCGGGAACCAGTCGGACCGCCACCGGTCGGACCGGTTTGACCGGCCCTTTGACGACTCGCACGTGGTCTCCACACGCCGCGCACTCAAGCGGCTCGTGGAGACTCTGATCCGTGCGTGGCTGGGGGCATTCGACTCGTATGGTAATTTCCTACGTCGTGGTATGTTTATTTTATTTTATTGATGATTTTATGGATGTAAAAATGCATACGAAACCCTAAATACGTGCTTTTTAGTGTATTTTTTTGCATATTTTGCTTGTATTTTTTTTTTTTGTGATTTTAGAAATACAGGTGCTGGGTTACTGGTATGTTATAACATGAACTTTGTGAATGTTGTTCATCAATATTTTACAATAAAGTTTTTTTTATGAAGCAATGTAATTAGCATGATATGTGATTTTGGTGATTTCCTGCCCCTATCACTAAAATTAAAATCACATATGTATGGTTTATGTGAGATGTGAATTTTATATCCCTGGTATGAGAGAGTTTCAATAATTCAATTGAGTTGTGACCGCCAAAGTGGCACACTTAATTGGGTTTGAGAAATTTCGGTCTTGTATATTGATTGGGATGTCTCATTGTCTAATGTGTAGTCATACTCCCAAAGGGGATGATTATGTATTAAGTTCATGGAGGGATGCATGATTATGTGGTGGAGGAGTGACTGATCCTAGTGGTTCATATGCCCAAAGGTGATGAATTCACGAAGATTGTAATATATTCTTATAACCGTTATCATGTGGGGAGTGTACAACTGCTTGTCATGTATTCTGCCCAAAGGTGATTATGTGATTTTGCATGTAACTCTCTGGATGTGTACTTGTGAGTCAAGTTACACAATGCTCACATGATGCTAATTATATTTATTGCTTGTATTTCAGTCACTTTTTCTGTAAATGGTAACTCCGTCACTATTGAGGTTCTTGCTGGTTCAAATTTTAAGAAATGGAGAGAGGATTTTCTGTTTGCCATGGAGATGGCAGATGTTCATATGACTCTTACTGCTGATCGGCCGGCAGATCTGACTGCTGAGAGTACAGAGGCTCAAAAAGCAAATTTTGCTGCATGGGAAAAGAGCAATAGAATTTGCTTGCTATCCATGAAGCGTTCCATTCAAGAACACTTGAAAAGTGGTTTGCCTGCAAACTGCAATGCTAGGCAAAAGATGGAAGCTTTAATGGCTAGAAACCGTGTGTCGCCTAATGCGGAGATAGGGACACATCTGCAAACACTTTTTACTATGAAGTATGATAGTTCTGGTGGAGTTAGAGATTATGTTATGAGGATGGTTGATTTGCAGACAAAGCTTCAGGCTCTTAATGTTGAAATTCCTACTGCTTGTATCGTCCATCAAGCTCTAAATACTCTTCCTCCTGACTTTGGGATTATTAAGACCAATTATAGTTCCCAAGATGAAACCTGGTCTGTTAATGACCAGATTGCTAGGTTGGTGGCAAAGGAAGAGAAGTTGAAGAAAGATAAAGGGCACATTGCTCTTTATGCTTCTAGTTCAGCTAGTGACAAGGGTAAGAAGTTGAAGAACTATACCCACAAAAGCAATTCTGAAGCTGCTGGTCCTTCCAACAACAAAGGAAATTCTGAAGGTGCAGGTCCTTCTAACACTCTGGGTCCTAAGAAAGCATTCACCAAGAACTATGGTGTTCTTGCTACTTTTGTAGAGAAAGAGGACATGTGAAGAAACGCTGCAATAAATTTAAAGCTTGGTTGTCCAAGAGAACTAAGAATGAGTCTAAAGGTAATAATTCTTTGGCGTTTGTTTGTGAATCCAATCTATCTGAAACCCTAACCAATTCTTGGTGGCTAGATAGTGGTGCAACTAATCATGTTGCGTTTACCATACGGGGTTCATAAACCGAAGGACGCCAAATCGGGATGAATCAAAGCTTCGTGGGAAACAACATTGGAGTTGACGTCGAGTTCGTGGGAGATGTCATTTTGATTTTAGATTCTGGTTTAAGGATGATGTTGAGGAACACCTTTTACGTACCTTCTTTTAGGCGGAATTTAGTTTCAATATCTTGTTTGGACGTGTGTGGATACTCTTTTGAGATAAAGAGTAATACTATTTCCATGTTTTATGATTCAAATAAGATTGGGTGTTGCAATTTATCCAATGGATTGTATCGATTGAACTTATCTCCCAACGACATGTACGTTGCTTATTCAGCTGAAAATGTTGTTTCCAAAAGACCTCTACCTAAGGAACAGTCTTATGCATTATGGCATAAACGTCTTGGTCACATCTCTAAAGAAAGAGTAGAAAGGCTAATAAAGGTTGACATTCTGCCTACTCTTAAAAGTGATCTAGAGACTTGTGTAGACTGTTGTAGAGGTAAGATGACTAAGATAAAGAAGAAATCCGCCGTACGAAGTTCTGATTTGTTGGAGATTATTCACACTGATATTAGTGGACCGTACACGGCTACCTTATGCAGAAATTTTTATTTCATCACATTTATTGATGACTTTTCCCGATATGGATACTTATACTTGATTAAAGAAAAGTCCGAGTCTCTTGATAAATTCAAGATTTTTCGGACTGAAGTGGAGAAACAGTTGGGAAAAGTTATTAAGATTGTCAGATCTGATCATGGTGGTGAGTATTTTGGTAGGCACGGTAATGCTGGACAACTTAAAGGGCCGTTTGCTAAATACATAGAAGATTCTGTGATAATAGGTCAGTTTACTATGCCCGGAAGTCCTGAACAAAATGGTGTGGCTGAAAGGCGGAATCGCACTCTTATGGACATGATGAGAAGTATGATTAGTAGGACAAATTTACCCGATTTTCTATGGGGTGAAGCTTTGAAAACAACCTTTTATATTCTAAATCGCGTTCCTACTAAATCGGTTCCATTTACTCCTTTTGAGTTATGGACTGGACGTAAGCCTAGCTTGAATCACTTTAGAGTTTGGGGATGTCCTGCAGAGGTGAAGTTATACAATCCGACATTGAGTAAGTTGGATTCCAAAACTACTCGATGTTACTTTGTATCTTACCCAGATCATTCAAAGGGGTATAGGTTTTATAACCCTAATGGAGGTACAAGAATTGTGGAGTCTTAGACTGCAAAATTTCTAGAATTTGATGTAGCTGACAATGGTAGTTGCTCACGAACGATTGAAGATGATAGTATGGTGGGGATTACTGGATCATTGTCTCATCCTGTGCAAACAATTGTAGAGCCACCTACACCACAAAATGAGCCTGTTGTGGCCCAGGATCCTACTGTTGAGACAGTTCATGAAGAAATTCCACAAGCTCCTCAGATTTAGAATGAGGATGAAGTAGCTCCACTCAGAAGATCAACTAGGGAAAGACGTTCTGCTATACCACCAGATTATCTAGTCTACCTAGGAGAGCATGATTATGATATTGGTTGTGTTGTCGATCCGGTGACTTATACGGATGCCATCTCATCTCCTTAATCAGATTTGTGGTTAGATGCGATGAATGATGAGATGCAATCTATGAAACACAATGGTGTTTGGGAGCTTGTTGAATTGCTGAAGGTTGTAAACCTATTGGCTGCAAATGGGTATACAAGACTAAAAGAGATTCCAAAGGGAAGATTGAAAAATTTAAAGCCAGACTGGTAGCTAAGGGTTTCACTCAAAGAGAAAGAATAGATTATGAAGCAACATTTTCTCCTGTTTCTTCTAAAGATTCCTTTAGAGTGATATTGGCATTAGTAGCTCATTTTGATATGGAGTTACACCATATGGATGTTAAGACTGCTTTTCTAAATGGAGACCTTAATGAGGAGGTTTATATGGTGCAGCCTAAAGGTTTTGCAGCAGATGACTCAGGTAAGCTTGTTTGTAGATTGAAAAAGTCTATTTATGGCCTTCAACAAGCTTCTAGACAGTGGTATTTGAAGTTTCATAGCATTATCACTTCATTCGGTTTTATTGAGAACAAAGTAGATCAGTGTATATACACCAAGGTCAGTGGGAGGAAATATATTTTTCTCATACTTTATGTGGATGATATCTTGCTTGCTAGTACTGACATTGGTTTATTGCATGAGACAAAACGGATGTTATCGAAAAATTTTGACATGAAAGACCTTGGTGAGGCGTCTTTTGTTCTTGGCATTGAGATCCATAGGGATCGCTCTTGCCGTTCATTGAGTTTGTCTCAGAGGGCATATATTGATCGCATTTTAGAAAGATTCAATATGCAGCATTGCAAACTAGGAATTGCTCCTGTTATTAAGGGTGATAAATTGAGTCTTTTACAATGCCCTAATTCAGATGTTGAGAAAGCTCAAATGAAGGATGTATCTTATGCTAGTGCACTTGGTAGTATTATGTATGCTCAAGTTTGCACTAGGCCGGATATTGCTTTTGCAACAGGGCTTCTAGGCAGATATCAGTCAAATCCAGGTCACGATCACTGGGTTGCTGCCAAGAAGGTTTTAAGGTACTTAAAGAGAACAAGAGATTATATGCTGATTTACAGACATGTTTCAGACTTGCAGCTAGTGGAATATTCATATGTAGATTTTGCTGGTTGTCAAGATGATAAGAAGTCAACCACTAGATACATATTTATGTTGGCAGGAGGTGCAGTATCATGGAAGAGCGAGAAACAGAAGTCCATATCTTCTTCTACCATGCAAGCGGAGTTTGTAGCATGCTTTACAGTTGCTACTCAAGCTATTTGGCTCCGGAACCTCATTAGGGAGTTATCAGTTTATGATTTTGTGAATAGGCCCATATAGCTGCATTGTGACAATAACTCTGCAGTGTTGTTTATTAATAACAACAGAAGTCTCAAGGGGTCTAAACACATGGAGGTCAAGTTTTTGACTATAAAAGAATCAATACAGAATGGTGACGTTGCAGTAGATTATATTCCTACAGATGATATGGTTGCAGATCCACTAACTAAAGGCCTACGTCCATGTATATTTTAGCGACATGTCATTAGCATGGGCTTAGGAGCATCTTGGGATGCTGTTATTTAATGGCAGCTGTTTTTTATTTTTTCTTTGAATATAGTTTACATCTGTTTTTGTTACAAATTTAGTAACATTCTGATATATATATATATATATATATATATATATATATATGTCAACTTTTGCATTCAATAAAATATTTTTGAATGGTTTTTTATTATGTTGAATATATATATTGTTAAAAGTCTCAAGGTATTGCTTAAATCTTGAGTGAAGGCTAGGGGCATCCGGATATTAGCCTTGTCCATATGTCTTGTTATATACATAAAGAAATGTTAACCATAAAGACAAGACATATGTGGAGTTCATGGAACCATAAGGACATTCTCTAGTGGCACAACTTTTGTGACGCTTAAGGTAAGAGAATGGTGACTGACAAATGGGATCTCTCTATGAAAGATGTTGTCCATTTGACACACTACCATATTGGATCCATATCAATAGAGTTGAGAACATTCGTGACCATGGAAAGCTCTGTGTGTATACATGCAGTTATCGCCATGATTCGGTGTTTAAAACTTTATGTGATAGGATTGACTATTAAGAATTATCTCTAGACCAATGTGCGCACATACAGTACGATTTCAATTAATATAGTCCAAGTGGGAGAATGTAAAAGTTTTCTTAATATGGACTACATTAATTGATATTGTAATTTACCGTTTAACGGTTTCTGTTTTACGGGGATTGGTCTAAGGTGAGATAGAAGGTTTCTTAATTAGTTTAATATGGGCTGGCTAGTGTGGGCCGAGTTGAGCTGGGCCCGTAATGAGGGGGCCTAGTAGGAAACTCTATAAATAGCGCTAAGTCTCTCCTCTAACCCTAATTTTTCACACGTATCCTCACATAAGGGACGTTAACCTAACGCTAAGGGGTGAGGGGGCCGTCTCATTGAGCCAGTGATACGGAGGGTAATAGAGGAGAAGGACTTGCGCAAGGAACACTGTGTTTCTGCTTCCACTTCAAGATTAATGGATCCCAAAACAGGTGCGTTAATTCTTCTGCTCAATTATACATGTTCTTGTTCTTGGTATGGTGATATTGGGATTGCATAATCTGCATCTTACATCGGCCTCATTTTTATCGTAATTTGGGTGGCGCCACAAAATTCCAAAACCCCAATTCTTGGAAGTTTCTAAAAATTAGCTCAGGTTTAAATCCCACGAGCTTTACATATTCGGTTATATAATGACAAAAAAACACCTCGAGTATCAAAACTTGGCACAATTGGACATTAAAATGCCAAGAGTTAGGAAAGTGATACTTAAATATCATTTTTTTTTTTAAATGAGACATTTAAATATCATATTCGGCGAATTCCACCATAAATCCTATGTGATAATTTTTTATTAATTTTGCTCGCTTACATAGCTCGCTGAAAGGCTAACTCAACAAAGAAACAAAAAAACGACGTCATTTTGGCACAATTCGAATTTTAATATAAAAATTAATTAAATTAAATTTGAAACCAAATTATTAAGGAAAAAAAAGGGAGGAGGATGAGGAGAATGAGGAGGAAAATGAACAGTATTCGATATTTGATAAGCCTTTGCCCCCCTCCCCCTTCCCGTCGTCATCGAAAAGGTGGAGGGAGGGTTGGCCAAGGTCACCGAGCCCTAGCCAGGAGCTAGTGACCCCATTCGACTAGCGACAAGGGCCTGCGAGCCCTCACCCAGATCTGGGGCAAGGGTTGCCGCCCTACCCCAAATCTAACGAGGGTTGTCGGTCCTCGCCCAGCAAGGCCAAGGGCCATCATTGGCTAGGTCGACCCCCTAGCGAGCAGCGGCCTTTGGCTCGGCCGAGCAAGGGCTAACAACCCTCGTCGAACAGGGGAGGGCCACAACCCTCGCTCCAAATCTAGGCGAGGGCTTGCGGTGCCCTCGCCATTGGCCGGGTGGGGTCATCGGCCCTGGCGAGGGCTTGACAACCTCGGCCGACCCTCCTCCCACCTTCCCGGCAACAGTGACGAAGGCTTAGCCCTCAGCCGCCAACTGCAGTTCATCTTCCTCCATCCTTTTTTTCAAAAGAAAATTTGGTTTTAAATTAAATTTAATTAATTTTTATATTAATTATTTACCCATATCAACAGCAAAACAACGTCATTTTAGCACTTGTCTAGTCTCATCAACATGCAAAATGACGTCGTTTTACACTTGGTTCGTCGAAAAATTACCACGTCGGCATTTTGACCGGATTTTTTCATCATTAGCACTTAACTAATCCATTTTACTTTGATTTTGGCATTTAAATTTCACTTTCCTAACTTTTGGTACATAAGTTCTTTCGTGCCAAGTTTTGGCACTCTAGATGTCTCAGACACTTAAGTGTCCCTCATGATGAGTTAACTACCAATATTTATTAGATCTCCACCCCACGCTACCACATCGTAAAACCTACCTTCATTCATAATCTAATCCATCAAATTGAAACATGATGGCAATCTTTACCAAAATCTGCAATTATGTGCGAGATTTCCTTTGATTTGATCATATTCATTGAGACACGACATATATAATGGTGGCCACTAATTGAACACGAGTAAGGATGCTCCTTGGTTAAATGCACAACTGGGAAAAGACAAATTATCCTGAGGATCGAACGAAAAAAAAAAAAAAAAAAAGGGAACCAAGCCCAAGCCCAAGCGCATAAATATAATCAATTGAACTAATACTCTAATCCAAAACGAGTTAAAAGACAGATGTATAAAGTGAGTATTCAATGCCTTATCAACTCTCCCATGGACGTCTCTTATCCCTAAAACTAATATGTGCACTTAAACAAATTAGTATCATCAGAGATATATGGTTAATTAAATACTTTGAAAACATTTTGATTAATATATGCTATCCAAAATCGTTCATATTAATATGTCAACCCTTCAAAAACATAAATTCAATAAGTAAATTCATCTCTTGATTTGAGAGGATCGGATCATAAAATCAGTTATTGAGAAAAGTCGGATAGTTAATTAGTTGCGTGGCTCGCAATATCAACAATAATTTGCAAGATTTTGATTCCATCGATATTCATGACTCATCACATGAATGATAATCCAACAAAGAAAAGTTTACAGGATGGAAATCTGAAACAAGAACACATAGGTAGAACAACAAGATGTCAATCCACCGAACACAGTGACTCTTTATGACTCGGTGACCATGAGCATACATTCATCTTTCACATTAGAATCGATGCTTTATGCATCATCCCCTTCGGACTTCTAGGCAACGAGACGTGGAGAAGTGAAGGGACCGTCGAGTAAGCCCTTGGCCATGTGCCGATACGCCGCCTCGGTCAAGTGAACTCCGTCCCAAAGTATGGAGGCTGATGGATCTTTACACACTTTTGACGTGGAACCACACATCATCCTGACGTTGAAATTAAATGGTCCACCAGCTCCACAGCAAGCTACATGTGTTGATTTAGAGAAACCTGAAAACGAGAGGACATCGATCTCACCACTTAACCTTATAAGTTCATAAAGACGCCACAAGTAGGATAAATCTTCAATCTATTTACATAGTTGAAGGTTCTATATGCCTATTCACCGTTGATCGTGAAAGTAAGAAGAAAGTAAACTCACCATACTGTGTTGGTGATTCAAAGAGACGCATGGTATCTCCATAATAATCCGCATAGATAATCCTTGCATGGCTATATTTTTGTCTCAAAACCTGCAACTCTCGTTGGAGATAATCGTTGTGATACTTGGCGAATTCATTATAACGATTGAGACAACCAGTTGCCGTATCAGCGTCGTTCTTGAGAAAGGGCGGAGCTGTCGTTATGTACGATGTCAAGCAACCAATTGGCAGATTCCCTGGCACTACTAACTCCACCGCCCCGTGTTCGATGAGCATCTGAAACAATCACATGCCATGAAAAACTTATTGGAGTGCTAAAAAAAGGTTAACCACGCAAGATCTTATTGGACAAATAGTATCGTTCTTTGTTCCTTGCGAGAAAAAAGAAAAGGGCCATACGCTGGTGGCATTGGCGATGGCTCCAACAACATTTGGCACAATGGGACGGAGCTGCTCAAAGGTTGCACCCAGGGCGAAAGCAAGATTGTAGTCGTTTCCACCAATTTCCCCCACTAGAAATAAAGACTTCTTGAAATATGTATCACAATCTACAAAAGAAAAGAACGAAAATAAAAATCAAATCATCAAATGACTCAAGTAATCGATTTAAAAGCCTAATAATGATATATTCCAATATTGAAGTCACTCAACGAAAGACTTCTTTTATTTTCCTTTGATATTACAAGAGCACGAAAATAGAAATATGTCTATCTGGAGACCTATGAAATGCTTTTCAATCCCCATAAATTAATAGACTAGGCCTAAGCAAGTGTGCCTTAGTTTCTAAGTTGCAAGTCTAAACATCCCAATCTATTGCACCAAACCTATAGTGGTCATCCTACGAAAGATTTATGAGCTACAAAGACGTGATATCTACCAAATCACCTCAGTAAATATCTTCAGTGAATACGATCGATCACACAAAAGAGTAATTACTATACATGTTAGTCCTCAATCGGAGCCTACAAAAATAGGGTTTATATTATTTACCTTGCTGGGTTGTGCAAAGAGAAGATTTAAGTTTCTTGAACCAGTCAAGCTGAACATTTAAGGAATGATTCGTCATTGTCATCGCTGGAATGCCTCGAGCTGCAAAGAATGTTGGATCAAGCGCTGTGGCACCAGCAACTGCAAAGTTAACTCCGCTACGAGCATCAACTGAGCCGTTGACTACCTCAAGATATGGCTTCAGATAGGGTAACCCAACTGCTTCCGCTGCATTTTCATATATGTAACGCGTATACACCAGTTAAACATCTACAATTAACACCCCCATTGATGATAAAGACTGCTAAAGATTGTCATTAACTCCGCTTTAAACAAGAAGTTCTTTTTCCTATCGTTTCAAAAGAAAAATATGTACTGTCGTCAGTGAAATATCAACACCAAACGTAGAAAAATAGCCCTGTCTTTGAGCTTGGATATATACTGCTGTAGATCCAAATATTCTTAGCAAAAGCTGCGGCCTTCTGATTTAAATGCCTGTTCTCTTCCCTAACACGAGCATGCATTTACAAAAAGCAAAGAAGAGTCAGGAGAACATACCAATGAAATCAATTGTAAGACGTCCATCTGAAAAACGACCGGTTGGATGCCCAAAGAAGGTCTTGCCATAAGGAGACATCGGCAGGATTGCATGATCCCCCGCAGATCGGAGGTAGTTCCCAGTGTCGCTTAGAGAGTCGCCAAAGTTGAAAATCGACTCATACTTATGCAGGATCGTCGAGTTGGCCTTCAAAGCAAGGCAACATTGCAAAAGGATCAAGATTATTGCTGTATATTTCATGGCAACTCTTGAGTATTTTCAAGAGATAAAGTCTTGATAATGCTAAGAGAGTTGGGCAACAATTTTATATCCTCTCTTTGCTAATTTTCAGTTGGTGAAATTTGTGGTCTTCAAGGTGAGCTTAAATAGCTGAAATTAATGACCCTTTACTTATTATAGAAAGGGTGAGATGGACGGGTAACCGACAGTAAGGGGGCATGAGAACGTCGTTTCTTCGTCATCGAGTCGTTTTGTCGTTACCTCTTACTCGTCATTCCTATTGGGGCGACTAAGGTTGTTGATTCTAGAACTTCTTTTCGGTCCCCATTCAACTGGTGGGACAGCGTACGGAGCCACGTGGAAGATAGATGTAGTTATTTCTAAGGTCGTGGAGAATGACTTTTTCCTCGTTTCGAACCTCCAATAATTTTCCAGAAACTATTTGTTGAAACCTCCGAAAACATAGGGGACCGTTAGCAGGTACCGCGGCTTGCGGGCTTCAAGGACTTAGCAATGCCACGTCGAAGACCTCTCCTATTTAGTCAAGATTTATGAGAAAAGTCGATAATAATTTTCCTTTTCGCAAATTTAACATTGTAAAAGATTAGCAAAATGATTAATCATATTCGAAATTTAATGAACATTTCTAATGACACTGACAATTTTCTTTTTAGTAAGAGATTATATTTTTCTGCCTTCGTTTTCCCGTGTGCGTTATTTAATTTCCTCCGAATTATTTATTTTCGAAAATTATTTTTCAGCTGCATAATTCCTGTACCCCATTATGAGGAATCTTCCAAAGATGAGCCCAAGTTGGAACCCATGAGGTTTATATTATGCAGTCGAATTCATATTGACGCAATAACTTAAATCAGAATCAAGAGTCAATTTTCTATATCTTGTAAACCTCCACCCATATTGCTACGTCGTAAAACCTGCCTTCATTCATAGTCTCTTCCACCAAATCGTGAGGTGATGATATTTTTTCCTAAAAATCTGTAATCATGCGCGAAATTTTCCATAATTCGGTCACATTCATAAATCGGTGGCCACTAATTGACCACAAGTGGTGATTCTACTTGTTAGGAAAATTCGTGAAAAGAGTCTAAAACTTATTACAATTTTGTCAATTTAGTTATAAACCTTCTAATTTTGCCAATTAAGTACTAAACATGTTCACGTTTTTTTCAATTGAGTCTTTCCAATCAATTTGGCCAAAAGTCGTTGACATAGAAACCGGCAGTTTTACGTGACATAATCTAAGACCGACATGAAAAAAAAAAAAAAAAAAAATTATTTATTTTATTTTCTTTTTCCTTCATTTCTTTCTTTCTCTTTTCCCTCTTTTCTTTTTAGGCCAACCTCACCATGGCCCCACGGCTGGTGAGGGCTTTGCTACCTTGTTTGTGGCTAGTGAGGCTGGCCTTGCTCAAACCATCACGATCACGAGGGAGGCCCCTTACCTAAATCAAATCAAGGCCATGGCGAGGCTAGCCTCGCTTGTGGCCCACAAGGGCATAGCGAGCTAGCCACTGTAAAAAAAAAATAAAAGTATAAATAAATCAATAAAAAAATTAAAATATTATTAAAAAATGTTCATGTCAAAGCTAGCCATGCCATGAAGGATGACGACATCTGTGTTGGCAATTTCTTGCCAAATAGACTCAAATAGCAAAACGTGAAAAGTTTTGGAACTAAATTGGCAAATGTAAAATAGGTTTAGAACTTTTTGGACAATTTTCCCCCTTCCCCCACCTTAGGGCTCTGTCCCTCTCTATCTCTCTGTGGATCAATGCCATCAAGAAGATCCTTCAAGTCTATCAAAGGTTCAATTTTGTGAGAAATTTGAGTATTTTGAAATTCCAGTGAATAGACTCTATTAACATCGAAATTATGATTTGAATGCATAGGTTTCAAAAACTATGAGGACTTGATCACTAGCACAAAATATTTGACTTTCGAATGTAATTTTTCTTTTTAGATTCACTTGAATAACTTTATTCGTTGGTATTTCTGGTTTGTGAGATAAGATGAAGAAATTCAAAAAAAAAATGTTGTCAACTAGCAGCTCCAATAAGAGTAAGTTCTTGTTGATTCCCACTTTAATTGGAATAACCGTTCAAAAAGTCCAAAATCAATTGCACTTTAGTCAATTCAGTTTTAAATATTTCAATTATATTAATTGATTCATAAACATTTTCACATTTTGTCAATTGAGTCAATCTGGCCAATTACGTATGGAAATTGCTAAGATGGATGTTGATCGATTTACGTGACATAGCTAGTGCTGACATGGACATTTTCTGAATAATTTTTTGGGGTTTTTTTTCCATTTTTTTTGTTTACTATTTTTCTTTTACAAAGGACCAATGACCCTCGCTCAGCATTAAGCAATGGCATCGAAGCCCTTGACAAAAACAGGCAAGGGACCACCTTGCCTTACCTAGGCTAGCCTTGCTAGCAGCCAACCATCACATGGGACTATCCATCGGCAAAAAGCAAAGAAAAAACAAAATAATGAAAAAAGGAAAAAAATTAAAAATAAAAAAGTTGTCCACATTAACATCAATATACCATATAAGATAACTAACACTAACTAGATTGCATCTTACCTTTTTTCCAATCAAAATTAATTGGATGGATTTCATTGGCAAAGATGAAAAGGTTTGGGATACAATTGGTACAACTAAAAAGTTTAGAACTGAATTAGTTAAAAGTACAATAAATTTGAAAAAAAATCGATAATTTTCTCCTCTTTTTTACAATTGTGTTGTTCTACCTCTGAATCCCTCAAAAATCAAGATAAGCTTTTTCTTAATGCTACTGATATGGAATGGTGAATGATCACTGACCTTATCCATGAAACCTCTTCTTTTGCCACTTCATGTATATGGAACTAATGATCGTGTGAATTGCAAAACGTTGAAAATTCCATTCAGTAAATGAAATGACATGCCTTTTTCCATCAGTCATATTATATGTAGCTCCATCAATGTTGACACTTGCTGAGCTGTAGTGGATACCTGGTCCCTCGTCTAGTCTCCTCCATTCATTCATCCCTATGTTAGGACTGGCCACTCTGTTCTACTTGAATTTGTACCCTTCAGCCTCCTTATTTTCTATATTTTTTCAAACCCTTATACAATTTCAAGATGAGATTAAAAGCAAGGAAGTAAAAAACTTCAATTTAATTGTTGAAAACGGATTCCTAATAAAACAGATACTTGAATTATCGAGTAACATTAAAATATAAATACAGACACGTGCCCGAGAATACTTGTAACTATTGATCCCTAAATTTTAACGACTTGTTTAATCATTTATTAATCGCATAAAAATTAGAGATTAAATTTTAAACCCTAGCAAAAATAATTTCCATTAAATTGCATGACATATTGACATTAGGAGTATTTGCATTGGTAGTAATAGAGCCTTTTCATTAAAAGAGAAAAAAAGAAAATTAATTAACATAACCATTACTTAAAAGAGAGAAAAAAAAAAAGAGAGGAGAAAAACGAGACTGGGCTAGGGCCAAGCAGTCTTTCCTTTATTCTTTCTCCTCCTCTTCTTCTCCTTGCTCCTTGCCTGGCTCTCTTCTTTTCTGGGCCCAACCCGCACGCCTCTTCTTCTTCCTCCCCTTATGCCGCTCGCGCCTTCTGCAAAAAGGAGAGCAACGGAGGTACAAAGACAGGGGAGTAGCAAGTCGCAGCATGATCCCAAGGTCGAGGATAGGCCGGCCGCTACAGGCTGGCGTTGGCAGAAGCCATGCGCACTTATCGCTGGCTAAGCTTAAAAGGAAGAAAGCAAAAGGTTTTCGGGAGTCTTTGGCAAGAGAGAGTTGGGGGGGGGGTTGTCCGGCCGCTTAGGAGATCTTTGAGCAAGTGAGAGGGAGAGAACTAGCGAGTGATGGAGCTCAAGAAAGTGGTCGACCTTCGTTGGAGTCTGTTTGTTGGCCACCTTTGTGGGTTGCTATTAAGGGCCCATGAGGGCCTACAAGCCCTCACTAGATTAGGCGAGAATCGGCCTCGCTTGGGGCCTACGAGCGTTCAGTGACCCTCGCTAGTCGCAGGCAAGGGCTAACTTCACTAATGACTGCAAAGGCAGCTTGCCCCAAGGTGAAGGTAGCTTATCCATACAAGAACATCCCTTGCTGGCCACTAAGGAGGTCACCCTCGCCCAAATCTAGCAAGGTGACCCTTGCGAGGGCTGGCCTCGTTCACGGCAGCCTCCTTAGGGAAGGGGTCGCCTCACCAACATTGACGAGGGTGACTCTCTCCTAGCCCTTTTCGGCATCGCCAACGGGTAGTCAGACACCAATGAATAAGAAAGAAAAGCCAAAAAAAAAAAGAAAAACAAGGAAAAATTCTTTAAAAAAAAAAGATAAATTAATAAAATGTCATTGATCAATCAAAAAGTCAAGCCATTTTTTGAAGTAAACATAGTCAAGTGCTTTTTTGAAATAAGATCCACTTCAAGCTTTCATTTGAGAAAATAATAACACTTCAAGTTTTTATTTAAAACAAGGTCTACTTCATATCCTTATCTAAAATAAGTCTACTTTAGACTTTTATTTGAGAAAATGAAAAAACTTCGAACCACTATTTGAAATTTTCCTCCAGTTATATATATATATATGGTGTGTTCACTGAAAATTGGGTTTTTGTTGCAATTTTTGTCACAATATACCTTTAGTTTCAAATAACTATTTGACAATAAAAAAAATTCCTCAATCGATAAGAAATTTTAAATACCAAATATCCTCCTTTCCATTTTTTCATAAATTAGTATGGAGATGTCCTCGATAATTTCAAGTTTTAAGATTAATTAAATCATTGAGTCTGCGTCATGTCATTCATCTTCCAACAAGTACTTCCTATTGGAAGTTCCACTTTTATTTCTTGCAACTTAAATTCTTTTAAAATATATTTTTCTCAATTTTCTGAGGCCTATTATTGGAAATTTTGCCTAATTTCATTTTCAATCATCAATCTATCATCAACAAATATCATGATAAATGAATTTCCTCTCCTTGAAGTAAATAGGGAATAATAAAAAAAAAAAAAGATCAACAGTTGTTAACATCCGAGAAATTAAAGGGGAGGAAGAAGAAGGACAAGAAGAATAAGATCCGTTAGGTTTTCCAGTTCTTGCGTTTCGAGCCGTTAGGTTTTCCAGTTCTTGCGTTTCGAGCATTCGGTCACTCTCTGCTTCTTCTTCTCTCTCTCTCTCCAACCCTCGCGCCGAGCTGCACCGCCGTATCGCGGCCTCCGAGCGCCGCCGCCGCCAGACCACCTTGGCGTTCGGTAGCAGCGTCGCCCCTCTCTCCGCCTCGTCTGAAACACCCTCCCCGAAACCCTTAGGTCCCTCGCTTCGGTTCTCCGGGATTGCTCGAAGATGGACGAGGACCAGGAGACGGAGAGGTTCGGGATGGACAACGATTACGACGACCGGCAGCGGATCGACGGGGAATTCTACTACCGCCGGCGGAGGGAGAAGCTTGCCCAGACCAAGGACGACGTGCTCTATGGCGTCTTCGCGTCGGGGGACTCCGATTCGGACTACGAAAAATCCTCCAAGAGGAAGCGGAGGAAGAACAGGGAACTCCTAGGTAAGGCCGATCTGTCGAAGCCTGTGAATTTCGTGTCCACCGGCACGGTCATGCCGAACAGAGAGATTGACGAGAACTCGAAGACAGAGAATGAGGATGAAGAATCTGCTGTCATGGATGAGGATAGGCCGGGCTTGGGGGTCTTGAGAAGAACCAACAAGGGATTGGGACATTCATTGAAGCAAAGTTGCGTCCTAGGGATATGGGTGTGGGTTTCAAAGACTTATGAGGAAACTCTTGCAAAGGCACCTGTTGCCTCGTTGGGGCCAGAGGAAAAGAAGCCATCACCTGACGTGCCCGGTAAGGAGAAGCTTTGGTCTAAGCAAGCGAAGAAGAAGACGCTGAAAAACAAAGCGAAGTATATTACGGCAGAAGAACTGTTGGCGAAGAAGTCGGAACAGGGCGTTGAAGTTGTGCAAAAGGTACTCGACATGCGCGGACCTCAGGTTAGGGTGTTAGCAAACTTGGAGAAGCTGAATGCAGAAGAGAAGGCGAGGGAGAGTGATGTTCCTATGCCCGAGCTCCAGCACAATACAAGGTTCATTCTGGACCTGGCTGAGTTGGATATTCAGAAGATCGATGGGGACCTGAGGAATGAGAAGGAGACAACTCTGAGCTTGCAAAAAGAAAAAGGAGAAGCTGCGAGCTGAGGCAGAACTCCAGAAGAAACAACCGAATAACATGAAGGAAATAATGAATACGCTAGCCAAATCTTTTGGTGACATGCAAAAAAGGTTTCCTGGCGATTATACACATTGTAACTTATCCTGCATTGCTTGCTCATTCGCACTCCCTCTGTTTATCAGAGTATTTCAGGGATGGGATCCTCTTCGCAATCCCTCACACGGGTTGGGAGTTTTGAGGTGGAAATCTCTATTGTAAGGATAGGAATGTCTTGATATATGGGATTTGGGATCCCCTTATACCCAATTGGTTTCAGAAGTTGTCTCGCCTGTTGTGAGAATATCAAGCATTGACACTTTGCCCACTGCTAGACCCCACCTCAAAAGTGAATTAATATAACGTCAAGCAAAAGTTATTAATTGTCCAATGTAGAAATAGTAAATTGACCCAATTCACTTTTTTTGAGATCATAATATACGGTATTTAGTCAAGTCGTTATGTTGCCCATGCCTCTGCAAATACAAAAAAATTTCGTAAATAAAAAAGTAAAAACTTGTAAACAATCTAAGTTATTAACTTTTTTCCCTGGTTTGCCATCTAATTTTGATCATGCTTCGAACTTTATTAATTAGAAAACATCTTCGAACTTTAGCGAGCGCGATGACGTCGTGCAGCCACACGTGCGTCAGGTTGAACTCCCCATAGGCAGACACGGCTCTCCCGTCGGGGAAATCCAACGCCGCCTTCTTCAACAGGTCTGTGAGCATAAGTTCCCCCATCGCTAATCACAGGGAACGAATCGATGGGAATCGTCTTCACTCAAAACCGATCCCCAATCGAACTGAAGAGGGGCACCACAACCGCTTGGCGAGAGGGAAAACAACGAAGGATCGACGAGAACAGGAATTCGCACGAAGGAGAATGGGGGAAACTGGAGCGTTCGACGACGGAGGAGGAGGAAGAGGAGGAGGGTGGAGGGTTGCGTATGCATATGGGATGGAGACGAGACGAGAGGGAGGGAGGGAAGTTGGTACAATCGAGGTGGCTCCGCAAAATACCTCTCCCTCGTCTTCTTCTCCATCTTGCTCTCCGAACCCCAGTATCTCTCCCCACTCCATACCCCACCTACCACTCCACCAAGTCCCACCCTGCACCTATCCTCCCCTCCACCGAGTCCACCACCAACGCCCATCCTCCCTCCCATTCACAGTCTCCAAACCTTCTTCTCTCTGCCTCTTCCCTAAGTCCCATCGCCACCTCCAAGAGGAGCAACGGTGGTCGCGGGAGGAGCGGCGGGGGGCTTGCGAGAGGAAGTCCCTCCTTGTCGAGATCGCCAGGCTGAAGCTTCGGATTCAGGCCCTACGGCACGGAATTCAGATTCCGGAAGGCGATCTGGGGGAGGTGGCGAACGTGGCTGCACTGTTGCAGGTTTTGCAGGAGAGGAATTTAATCGCGGAGAGGGGTTGAGCGCCAGTCTGATGCTATTGGAGGAGAGAGAAGAAAACTGCAGTGGAGGGGAAGAGAGGATGGTTATTATTTTATTTTTCAAACCAAAAATTCATGAAATTTCGGTTGGATTCGGTTCGCCTCTACTATAAACGGACAGCACTGGCGCCCCATCATTGATAAATGATTTTGAAAACATTTGCAAGAAAGAACTAGAATTTAGCTTTCCATATAGGAACAATGGGGATTGCCATTGGACCACTCAAGAACACAAGCTAGTATTGCTGGAACCCCATATGGGAAAGGACGGTATGGGAAAGAGTCTTTTCAAGGGAACTGGCACGTCAATTTGTACAACAACAGAACTCTTTAGGGTCAAAGTTACGTGCACAATCTCCGCCATCAAATAAAAGAAAATTGATGTCAACGATTGGATTTGGCATGACCATTTTGTCCTGCCAAACCCTACTATCCCATAACTCACGCCAAAATTAATAAGGTATGCCATATCAATATTTTACTAATCAGTGTGTAAGCTATAGTTTTCCTACCAGGAAAAAGTGAAGAAATCATGGAACTTGAAAGTTAAGAGGATAGCGTCCCTTGTCAGACTAGAAGAACATGAATCAAATGAAATTCAAATTAAACTATTCTTAAAATATAACCACCGTTGCATTCTTCCACCATTTCTAGTTTTTCTTTTCATTTTTTTTTTGTTTGTTTAGTGTAAACAAAATTGAAGAATTTATCCGGAAACAAATGTCTCCAAGTTTGAGATAATAATGAAAACCACAGCATCAGAAAGGGTCATCACCAAAGGATTAAAATCCAGTCCAAGTTTGGGGCAATGGCGATTCTTTCACAGATTGTATAAATGCAATGGCGATTCTGACGCTTCATTCTTTGCATGAACACATGCAGATCTCGCACTCCTTCACAACAAAATACACATTCAAAACTCGATTCTGTTCATATAGAGCATTTTTAACTCAAACCAAAGAGATTAGCAAGCCATGAGACAGCAATTTTGAGGTCATACGTCAACAAGCATACAAGACGAGAATCATAACACCATTTGACAAATAAGCATCCTATTCCAACAAAGTCGGCCATAACAAGGGTTCGATAAGTTGAGAACAAATCGAATTTATGTAATATAATTTTGCAATTCCAGGATTGAATCGAATTTACATACTGATCTAGTTCGAGCATTTCATCAAAAAAGTAATATGCATTTTGATCAAGGAGCTCACACGCAAATGTACAGCAACGATTGACTTTCAAATCAACACAACAATAACAGTGCAAGTCCAAGTTATTAATTGAGCTTCAATCTCAACTGATTTACTCACAGACATTAGCTAAAGTTAACAGGCTCTGTTTCGTTCATAAGCGGCAGAAACAGTGTGTGTGGAATTTACCTTGATGACATTTAAGTTTTTGACCTCGGACGGTGATCAGATCACTGACAAAGCTCCTGGTGGTGTCGACGCTGGTGATCGGGGCCGGTGAAAGCGGAACGACCAAGGTTCGTGAACTTGCGAGTGTCCTAACCAGAAAACAAAGCAGAACGAGAGTTGGCCTTGCTACAGAGAAACCGGCAATGGCGGAGCGGCTACACGGGTGGCTAACGGTGCCTGAAGGACGACGGAGAAGCAGAGCCAATCAAGAGCCTCAAGAATTCCCAAGAAAGAGAGTTCCTTCGTCAACTTCAGCATATGCATCCTGTTGTGTTATCGCTGAGCCTGTGGCGGCCGTCGATGGTGGCTCGACGGCGGGTGGCTCGACGGTGGCTGTTTTGGTGATTGCAGGTCGCAGACGGTGGATTTCTGGTGTCGATTAGTGAGAGAAATTATCTGGGCCGAGGCTTACTCTGATGGGCTTCGGTGATCTGGGCTGCGCTTGTGCATCGGGCCCAACAGACCGACCAGGCCCTTTCAATTCTGAGTTGGAGCTCTTTTTTTATTTCTTTTTTTATTTATCTTTACAAAAAGCATAGTTTCTTCCTTCACCGCCGAACCAAATATTTTCGTTCATAGGCTCATCGACATTTAGTTGAATATCCTTGTGCGCCTTGACTTTCTTCATTCCCGTGAATGGCACGTGATCTTTTTCTACCCTTACCCGTTGAATCAAGATGAACACCGAAAGCATCTCTTTATGCCGCATATTAGTTCAAACCGATATATGGCACGTCATTTTGTCTTTGTTCTCTTCTTAGAGCTAGTCGCAATGTTATCATTTTTAGATTTTTAGTAAACCTAATAAGTTGCTGTGATGTTGTGAGTTACTATGAACGCTCTCATGACTCTGCCATTGAAGAATGCAATTCTACTCTTGAAAGTTTGAGATTGTGAATCCATCCTCCAAACATATGTCAAGCCAAGCCCATGATTGATAGCCATGAAACTCAGGTGCAAGCTCATTCTTGATGATGATCTCGAATAATTGCTCCTGTTGCAACAAGACCGTCAACCGCAATTTATGTTAAAACATATCCGTAAACCCGAGGTTACTTGTCTTATCTCGACTAATTGGGTGATTGCAACAATTATCACTTTTAGAATACAAACCAACAATTCACTTCCAGATCATCATGACAATAACAGTACAGGTCCAAGTTGTTAATCGAGCTTCAACAACAACTGATTTAGTAACAAACATTAGTAGTTGAAGTTCATTGGCTTTGTTTCATTCATAACTAGAGGTGGCAAATGGGTGGGTCGGGTCGAAAATGGGTCGACCCATATTTGACCCATTTAACCCGTTTTGACCCATATTCTTATAGTGTAAATCTAATGACCCATACCCGACCCGACCCGACCTGTAGCTGACCCATACTCGATCCGACCCGTACTCGACCCATACCCGACCAAACCCGTACTCTATCCATACCCGACCAGACTTGTATTGCTAAAACTTATTAATGTTCTAGGAAAACCCACTTATACTGTATGCTAATTAGATTAAAACTTCAAATTAAATTCAAAATAGTAAATAAAATAAAATAAAGTAAAAAAAAAAAAAACCTATAAATTGAAATATTTATAAAATAATTAGACTATGCACATGCTTCTTATTTGAAGTGAATATATCATTGAATAACTAAAAACCGTAACATGAAATTTTTTAACTACACCTAAAAAGCTCATTTTTATGATTTTTTTATTAAAAAAAAAGTATTGCTAAAACATTTTTATGCAATACAAATTTTTAACAATTTTTACACAATACAAATTTAATGAAATTTTTTATAATTCTTTTTAAAATATTTAAAAATTTGAATTTTTATTTTTTAAATATAATTTTTAATTTTTTAAATATAATTTTTTTTTTTTAATTTTCTAAAATATAATTTTTAATTTTTAATAATTATTTTTTCTTTTTCTCTTTTCTTTTTTCTTTTTCTTCGGTCAACCGCTAGCCACGATGACGACTGACGACCAACCACAAGTGAGATCGAGCTCGCCGGCGTCGGGCGAGGCTTGATCTCGCCGGCCAACGAGGCTCGAGCTTGCCGATGGCTGGCAAGGCTCGAGCTCGCCGGCATCGAGCGGGGCCTCGGCCTCGCCGACGACTAGTGAGGCTCAAGTTACCGAACCGGGCAAGGCTCGAGCTCGCCGGCGTCGAGCGGGGCTCGGCCTCACCAAATCGGCCGAGATTGAGCCTCACCCGACGCCAACAAGCTCGATCTCGCCAAATCCAACGAGGCTTGGCCTCACCGACAACCGGGCGAGGCTCGAGCTCGCCAGCGTCGGGCGAGGCTTGAGCTCGAGCCTCGCCTAGCCCGTCGCTAGCCGGGCGGCGGGCCGCCGCCCGCCGGCGATCGGCTAAGGGATGAAGAAAAAGAAAAAGAAAAAAGAAAAGAAAAAAATTGAAATATAAAAATAATTATAATTTTGATTTTTTATTAAAAGAAATTTTTATAAAATTAAAGAAGGTCATGGCCCATGGATTGAAAGTGGGTCTAAATGGGTTATTACTAATAACCCATTTAGACCCATTTATTTTTGTGCTTTACTTTCTTCAATCCATTTTTGACCCATATTTAACTTTCACTTGACCCATATATGACCTATTTAACTAAAAATGGGTCATAATATGGGTTTATGACCCATATTGCCACCTCTATTCATAAGCAGTAGAAACAAAGTGTGCGGAATTTACCTTGATTAAAGTGGATTTTTTTACCTCAGTTAATGATCAGATCAGAGAAAAAGTTCCCGAAGGCAATGACGTCGATGATTGATGTCAGTGAAGGGGGAACAACCAAGGGTTCGTGCACTTTCGGGCATCCTAACTGGAAAATAGAGCAAAAGGAGAGGAGGCCTTGTTGCCAAACCTGTCGTTGGCAGAGCTACGGTGACGGCTAACGGTGTCTGGAGGATGATGGAGAAGGGAAACCGATGAAGAAGCGTCTAGAATGTCTATATGTGATGTGTGCAGAGATGAAACTGATTATGTCGAGAGAGAGAGGGGGGGTGATTTCGTCGATATCTACAGATGAATTCGTCACAAGCCTCTATTCCCTTCTTCCTTTACAAGTTTGTGTAAAGATATTGGTTGCATTTTACGTTTAGCTAAATGGATCAGATGATACCATTGTTAATATTAGCATTTTCATCGTGTCACACCTCATTTCATCTAGGTCCTTTTTTTTGGATATTCCTTCTATCTAGACTAGCCTCTTTGTAAAGTTTGATACATCAATGCCACATATATATCAATCAATCTCTTGGTTGCGCTAAAGATTAATTTGCCCATTTTGCTCATCTCTCTCCCGTCAGAGATTGATACGTGATCTTAAAGCCCCTAAAACGCTCACAAAGTTAATTTCACCGGCGTGCGGGAAAGACATATCAAAAAAATTGAGGACAAAAAATTAGAGGTCCCCTACTTCATATCTGCCTTACAAATGTTCCCCAGAAGGGTACAAAACGAGATAGATTTACTGGATGAGAACTGGCCGGCTCCTTTCATTGAGGCTTCTAATTTTCAATTGACGGCACAGCGAAAATGGCAACGTCAAGGACCTAATAATTGGGTATGGGCTTGTGCTTGATGTGGTCTGGCGCGAATGGGTTGACCGGCCAAGGCTTACTCCGATGGGCTTCGAATGGTCTGGGCTGCGCTTGTGGATCCGGCCCAACAGACCAGACCTGGCTCTTTCGATTATGACACAATTGGAGCTTTTTTCATTGCTTTCTTCTTTTTTCCCTCTTTTTAGTTCTCTTTTTTTATTTGGGCTTTTATTTATTTTTTACTATTTTTATATCATATTTTTATTTTTATTTTTACCACAATACGTGTTCGACTTGCCGGCAAAAATTCAAGTGTCAAGAGGGGCAACATTCCATCATCTCGCCAATGACACCAAACTCTACTTCAATCTTTTATTTGCACAATACTGCGACGTCATTCAGTGAAATAGTAGTCCTCATACCTACCTATACAATCCTTGAGTTGAATTTGAGCGCAAATATTGTCCCTGCACTTGTGCGTAAGTTGATTTCTAGCAATGCATAGCTTGGGTGTTGAAGCATACCATTACATGCTCTATCGGCGCAAAATCCTACCGTGGATTCAATATACATGCTATAGCAGGTGTATTCATGACTCATCATCTTAGCACTCAAGGAATTTAGGATGATGTTCACTGTAGTTGCATATGGACCCAAAGGGGAATGCTATTGCCCACTACAGATTATCTTCGACATGGTCGTGTAGTGTTTATTGCACAACTTATTGTGGTGCACAAGAGGAAAGAGCTAGTAATACATACAATTCCTTGAAATGCCATCATGATATTCATATAGGTGGTCTAACTACTACTTTTTTACAAGTACCAAGATACAAGATGCAGGGGCTCCTCAAAGAAGGTGCCGTAGCACTTCTTGGTGTTCTCATTTTGACATCTATCAAGCTAAAGCTAAAGTAGAATGTGAGGAATGGAGATTGACCAGCGTACCTACAGTTTTCTTTTTCTTTCCATATCATTTTAAAATCCTTCATTTTTTATTGTTTTATGTGATTATGTTTGTCTCATTGTTTCTGATCAATGTCTCTTTAAATGTTACTTGAACTGCCGTGGGCAGACTCTTTTTGTTTTCTCTTCCTATTTGGCTGGATCAAAACAATGTCTTCTACTGTGTTGATACAGCCGCAGTGTCGCATGCTTCAAACTTTTTGGACTTATTGAACGAGAGTTCTTCAATTTTTAGAGTCCCTTCACTTATTGCATTGTATCAAATTAAGTGCTTCGTTGGTGGGTATCTAATATTCATACCTATCATTTTAGTAATGTTAACTTTGTTGCAACATGCGGACTGTATGTGCTAGTACTTCAGTCTCTCTTTCTTTGGTTCTCGTATGTGTGGATGGCTGCTGGTATTGGTGCCTTTATCTTTGCATAAACAGAAGTGATAGACGCTTACTTCGATTAGATCCCACCTAAAGTATCCTCCTCCCTCCGCATTCCCATCCCCTTCTTTGCTTTTCTTCCTATTTATATCAGTTTCTCTATTGAGAGTAGTTGAAACTAAGCAAGAACAGACCTTAGAGCACAAAGAAATGATAGCCCTTGGGGTGGTCACTCTTGCTGGTGATATTTGCCTAATCCACTTCATACCTACATTGTTAGTACACTTAGTACTTCCTCTTGGAGCAGACAAAAAACTGCATATAAAAGAGACATACTTAAAATATAGAACAAAGCAGAAGGAAGAGAACTATAAAAGGCATATCTAGGAAATGTTGCAATATTCAATGAGGTAAAACCAACATAGCTAAGAAGCTCACCCAGACAGCAAGCCTAGAACATCTGACAAGCCATGAATGATCCGTAACCAAGCCTCCATATTATGAAGCTTTCAGCAGGAAAGCAACGTCTAGAAATGAGAGACTTTGCTCCAAGCATTGGAAGCACATAGAAAACTGCTTTTTCAAACATGCCTTGGATGGCCAGCAAAGCTAAATGATCAGCTTTGCTTAGTAGAAAATGCTTCTACAATTTGATTCTGATCAAAGTGATCAAAACACATTTATAACTTCCACAATGCAATGTTAGGAGGATAAAGAACTCGTGCATGTACAGGAGTTAGATCTCCAATGCATGCACTTAAAAGTTTAGCGGACTAGTGAACCTCCCTGTTTTTCATAATTTTGATTTGACTACATCAGCAGCCGAGCACACATCAACATATTAGTAACTAGCATTATATGATACAACCTCTTGGTTGAAGTGATTCATGGAGAACCAAAACATACCTTCCAAGTTCTCGGTTTGTTCCTGTTTGTAATGCCTATGTACGAGAGAGAAGTGTGTACTTGGTTATTATTTTTCTCTACAGTTGTAGTGAAACTGAGCACTTTTGGATATATACTAAGACCAGTAAGTGCAGTAGCCAACTCAATGATCACCAAGTCGAACTAGAAAGGGCTTAACTATAAATTTGAAAGGCAAAAGCATCACATGATTGGCCCTAAAGCTAGCTCAAAAGTGATTGCATCACTTAAATTTCTAAATATACAGAATTTTCATATCGAGAAATGATGAGGAAAATATGCAGCTAGAAGCCCATATCAATACAATGAGACACAAGCTGGTTAAAAGCTAGAAAGTGAAAATCCTACAAGATTTCATTTCGACTATCGATATGATACGTTCCTTGGTGGGTAGTAGAATAGTTCAAGAGTTACAAATTCCGCATCAAATTGAATAATATAATCCAGCCATATACATAAGATTAAGAACCACTATGGCTCGTGAGTGAAGCCACTAGAATGAGCCACAAAACGATTGTCATTCAACTAATCTGATTTGATACTTCGGTTTCGCAGCAACCCTGATGTCAAATCCTTTGGCAATGTCATCACCATTTAAAAGAAGAGAAGGAAAAAAATGATAAATGCATTGAATTTAGCATCAATCAAAAGTGAATCGACAAATGTCAAATTCCAAGACCTCAATTTTGCATCAGAAGCAGCTTAAGAAAACTTACAGCACTTCATTCTCTCTTTCCATGGTCCTTGTATGTGTGGGTGGCTGCTACTATTGGTGCATTTTTCTTTGCATGAACAAAAGTGATGCACCCTCCCTTATTTCGATTAGCTCCCACCCAATGTATCCTTCTGCTTGTGGACTCCCACCCCCTTCTTTGCTTTTCTTCCTATATATATCAGTTTCTAAATTAAGAGTGTTTGAAACTGAGCAAGAATAAACCTGTGAGCACGAATAAAATGATAGCCCTTGGGGTGGTCACTCTTGCTGGTGATATTTGTATAATCCACATCATACCTACATTGTTAGTACACTCAGTACTTCCTCAAGAAGCAATCAAAAAACTACACATGAAAGAGACATCCTTAAAATATAGAAGAAACCACAACGGCACTTCAAGGCTTGTATCATTATGCCTGCAAAGCAGAAGGAAGAGAACTACAGAAGACATCTAGGAAATGCAGCATTATTGAATGAGGTAAAACCAACATAGCTAAGAAGCTCACCTAGACTGCAAACCGAGAAAATCTGAAAAGCCATGAAGGAAACATAATCAAGCCTCCGTAATATGTAGCGTTCAGCAGGAAAGCTATATCTAGAAATGAGAGACTTTGCTCTGAGGATTGGAAGCACATAGAAAATTGCTTTCCTGAACATGTCTCAAATGGACAGCAAAGCTAAATGATTAGCTTAGCTGACTAGAACATGCCTCGCCTCTGTGATTTGGTTCCTTTCAAATTGGTCAAAAGACATTAATAACTTCCACAATGCCATGTTAGGAAGGTAAAGAACCCATGCGTGCACATGAGCTATATGCCTAACGCACACACTTAAAATGTTTGGTGGACCAGTAAACCTCCCTGTTTGTCATGATTCTGATCTGACCACATCAGCAATCAAACCCACAACAGCATATACATAAACAACATTATATGATACAACCTCTTGGTTGAAGAGACTCATGGAGAACCAAAACATACCCCACAAGTTCTTGGTTTGTTCCTGTTTGTAATGCCTAGCATGGCAATCATGAAAACGGTATCTACATTCCCACCAAATACCACAACTATGGACACTGTTGAGGGGAAGCCAATGCAAGAAAAGTGAAACAGCCATACTATTCCATTTGAACCAGAAAAAACAAGGTATACAATTCAAAGGACTCCACTTAAACGAGCTTTCACTACACATTTCTCTCTTGTCCTTATGCCCCATTTTTGGCCCATTCTTAATCTGATGATTAATTATGTAGTTTCATCCATTCGTTAACTAGTTAATGGAGCATCTGTTGTTTTAGCAGATTTTGATTGAACTTCTGTATTTGTGGCTTTTCAAGTGTAGGATGGAAGACAACTCAATGGTCACCAAGTCAAACTGGAAAGAGCTTAATCAAGAATTTGAAAAGCTAAAGTATCACATGATTCGTTCTAAAGCTAGCTCCAAAAGTAATTGCATCACTTAACATTTCTAAATATACATAATTTACATATCGAGAAATGATGATCAAAATGTGTAGCTAGAAGCCCAGATCAAGACAATGAAACACAAGCTAGTTAAAGCTAAAAAGTGAAAATCCTATGCGATTTCATTTCCATGATGGATACGTTCCTTGGTGGGTGGTAGAATAATTCAAGAGTTACAGATTCTGCATCGAATTGGATAAAATAATCCAAGCCTAGACATAAGATCGGGAACCACTATGGTTTGTGTGTGAAGCCACTGGAATGAGCTACAAAACAATTCTTGCACAACTGATCTGATTTGGTACTTCGGTTTTGCAGCAACCCTGATGGCAAATCCTGCGGCAACATCATCACCATTTAAAAGAAGAGAAGGAAAAAAATGATAAATGCATTGAAAGCCTTGGTCAAAAGTGAATCGACAAATGTCAAATTCCTAGACCTCAATTTTGCATTGGAAGCAGCTTAAAAATCGACAAAGATACTTCCTCAAATCTCCATGATCTATATTTCCAAAGAGTCTTTGTTCATCTGATGTCACTAGATACATGTATACAAGACAAAAAAATGCCCCAAATGGCCTATCATCAATGATAATGTTGCCTAGGAGTGAGCTTGAGGAGTACGCCACTTTCCTACACTGCATTATTACCGAATGAAGCAACACATAATATCGATACTAATAACCATGAAGCAAAGCAGACCCAAGTAAAAATTCATTCAATCCCTAGAACACCATAACACGTAATTAATGAATCGAATTTGACATGACTGAATCATGGACTAATTTAAAGAATAGCGGTTCAACAATAAGTCACCGATCAAAGTTTATGAGGGCAAAGAGTGTCATTAAATAGCAAAAACAATTACTACTTTGTAACAAGACAAGCATGTCCAGAATTTGCGAATGATTGCCTACCCTTTTAAACAAAAGAAGGCAAGAAAAGGATGAAGGAGACGTGAAGGTGTCTGAGGCTAATACCAAACATTACAAGCTGAGTTGATCAGTGTAATAACAATGCACCTACGTTATTATATTGAGCATAGGGGTCATGATGGTACCGTCATATTATCAACTGAAAAGGAGAATTGAGTAAACACCAATTAGATTTGCAACCACACAGCCTATCCACTCCTTGACGACAAGGCCTTCAAATAATGCAACTAACACACACCATTAAGAAATTGGTTACTGCAAATCTGGTAAAAGCAGAGGATGAGGAAGAACTCCGGTTGGAGGGACATACCGGAGATGTTACACCACTCATGAGCGACTTTCATTTCGCACGCCATGGACAATTCTTGTGTTCCATAGACCCTAGGGGTGATGAGTGATCTAATGAGGCCGGATCCAGTAAAGCTTCCTCCGGTTGGGATGGCGACATCTTCGCAGAGCTTGGGAGCGTCAGGCATCGACTCTTGCTGCAGCTCCTCTTGAAACTATAGAGACTGATATATCGCCAGTCGACATGCAGTTCATCTTTGCAGCAGAATTTATAACGCGTTCAATCACCTGCATAGAGAAATTGAATGTCATAAAATCCACGACAGGCCTGAGACCATAGAAAGCAGTGCGTACTTTAACTCCAACGAAACCAGCCTCTGTGATTGTAGTATCAACAACCCTCTCAGGTCCATGCTTCTGCCCAAGAAAAAAAAAAAAAAACCTCGGTATTCTCCAACCTCCTCACCCATTAGAAAGACTCTAGGATATGTAGATATTTCATCATCAAATGCAGTATTCAGAGCCTCTCTCACAGTCATCTCTTCTGCTGCGGTGGCCTAACTATGTAACGACGTTTCTGAGTCACAGCTTTTCCGCAGCCTTTCTCTCAACATCACAGCATCCAAGCCTCTGGCAGTGGCTTTTCCTATTAGAATCAACAACATCATGTGCTCCCGAACTCGAACTTGCTCTCACCGCCAGATAAGGCTCGCTGATTCTCTCTCTCTCTCTCTCTCTCTCTCTCTCTCGAACGGGTATCCTTGGAAAGAGAGTCCAGCTTCGTCATTCATCAAATACCTTCCTTGCAAACTCCAGATTTTTCTCCGACCAGATTTTTTTTCGCATCTCTCTCTCTCTCTCTCTCTCTCTCTCTCTCTCTGTGGCTCTGGATTCCCCTGTTTCATCTCCAGCAATTCAGATCATCCCCACAATGAACGACACCATCAGATTCCACACTCGAGTCGCAGCCACTCTGATTCAAGTCGTCGCTTTCCTGTCCTTATCCATGTCCGCATCAGATTTATCTGTGGCCGAGCCATCTCGGGCTCACGCCGCCATCGTTGCTGAACCATCGTCAGGCCCGTTTCATTTCCAAGACAAATTCCGATTCATTCCAGGATATGTGCTGTCCGATTCTTGCTTCGTTCCGTTCGTTCCCACTTCACCGCCGTCTTTTG
This sequence comes from Eucalyptus cloeziana, assembly GCA_014182715.1. Classification (NCBI taxonomy): domain Eukaryota; kingdom Viridiplantae; phylum Streptophyta; class Magnoliopsida; order Myrtales; family Myrtaceae; genus Eucalyptus; species Eucalyptus cloeziana. The sequence continues at coordinate 7,606,140 of CM024640.1, forward strand.
GATTCCGTGATTTCGCCCATCCACGCCTCGCGCAAATGGGGATGCCCGGTGGTGTTAAACTGTTTACAAGAGCTTTATCCGATTGCCAAGGCTAAGGTCGGATGGATCATCATCATCATCATCTGGATACGATCTGCCGATTCGAAGGATGAGATTCTACAGTTCCACTCTCGGCGCTCCCGCCAGTCCGGCGTCGCTTCGTCAACCACGGCAGCCGAGGCCAATCTGAGTCTGTCATCATCATCCGAGACGATACGCCCGAGCGTGAAGATTGGCGGCGGCGAGCGTGAAGAGAAAAAACAAACGAGAATAAAAAAGGCGGGAAGCGAAGCGGGGGATAGAGATGATTCGGATGTTGTGTGGGAAAACGGCGCAAACGGGAGAAGCCTGGGGTTGTTCTGGATGAGAAAGGAATTGAGTTTGAAAATACAAAATATATATATATAAAAAAAAAAAGGTTAAAAAAGAAGCCACCGTCGTTTTCGAAAAAAGCCGGTAAAAAACGCCAAATTATATTAATTCTTGTTGCACTTATTTTTCTTTCTGTTAAAATTATGTCCATGGCATATTTATCCTAAATTTTTTCTTATCACATAAAAAATCCTAAGTTTGTATTAGTATGACATTCATTTTTTATTAAGATTTCGTTTGATGATTTTATATTTTTTTCGGTTGAAGTTGTTCTTATTTCATTTGACGTCAAAACCGTTCACTTTCCGTCATCCATATAAGCAATTTTTTTAACCATACTTATTGATAGAAGGTAAATATATTGAAAATATTAAGGTAAATATAATTTGGAATTTTTTTTTTATGGTTTTTCCCCCTTTTTTTTTGGCTTCATCAATAATCAGTCACAAATCATAATTGAGAATATGTTGATCTCTCTCGTGAAAGTAAGTCCATCTGCTTGTCACTTATCGGCCACCGCTAGGCTCCCATCGCCCTTTCCCTCCTAGATGTCCCTGGCGGTAGTTGTTCCTGTGCCTTTTAGTATTAGGTAAGTGCTTTCGTCTCTAGATTGCTCGGATGTTGAATTCGCGGCTCGAAATTTGCTTTCACAGATCATGCAAATCTGTTGCTCGTGACTTTGTTCTTATTTGAATGAACGGTGTTTTGATGTCATTTGTGAAAGGAAAATTCCACTTTTATCCCTCGCAACTTCAATTCCGTAGAAATATTTTTAATTTCCACGTGTCTTTCGACTTCATATTTCTATTTAAATTTCCTCTTATTGGAAAATTGACCCAATATCATTTACGGCTAATGGCGCACGATGACGAATGGCGTCGGAAATGAGGGATTCCAAGATTTCGAGCGATCTTCAGCTGGGAATGGGTCGTGGCTTCATTAGCATGTGGGGCGGGCTATAGAGGCCCATCATTTTCTAAACTTTTTTTTTTTTTAATTTTTTAGTTAGTTTATTATTTATTCATTTGTTTATCTAATCTTTTTGGCTGTCTTTTGTTGTTTTTGCTATTTCCTATTTTTGTACTTTCATAGAGACGGACACTTGAATTGTGTTGACGACATATGTGATAACACTAAAGTTAATACTACGAGAAAGCTTGATACTTTTGTGAATCGGTTGGTTGACAAGTGTATTCTAACACATTTCCCAAAAATATTTTCCGCAGAACCAAAAATCATAACGAATACGTTAGTCAATTCCTTTGGTGACATGCAAAGAAGGTTTCTTGTTGACTATAAACTTTGTAACTTATCCTGCAACTCCCTTTGTTTATCAGGAGTATTTCAGGGATGGGATCCTCTTTGGAATCCCTCGCATGGGCTGGAAGTTGTTTCGCAGTGAAAATCTCTATCGCAAGGACAAGAATGTCTTGATATCTGGGATTTGGGATCCCCTTATACCCAGTTGGTTTGTAGAAGTTATCTTGCCTGCTGTGAAAATATCAAGCATTAACACTTTTTGCGAGCGTTCGGACCACTAACCCACTGAAAATTCAGAAGACGACAAGAGAATTGGAGAAAAATAAAATGAAACAGATATCAACAGATGAAGTCGGAACGTATCGAAATTAATTCTAGAGTCGAATCGAAGATGAAAATGATCCAGTGGTAAGTATGACTGTCGATCGACGGACATCATCATTGTCTGAATGTCACGAGGAACCGGTTGTCTGTGGAAATTTCTTATGGCGCAATCTTCCTTCCTCCGCCTATTGTTTGAGAATCAACTCGCTCTCTGTGTCTCTTTAGCGCAATTCATCAAACACCTTCTACTCAAGGGAATGCAACACGTTCTATCCTTGACCGAGCATTGTTTTCTCTCTATTCATCTTCCATTTTTCACCAAGTCTTCCCCCATCAAGGTCGTTTCATATCTGATTCAACTTCCAAGTCAAATTTCGATTTGTTCCAAATATGTTCTGTCAATTCTTGCCTCATTATGTTCTCTCCCACTTCATCGCCCCCTTTCGGATTCCGATGCCATAGCTCGCGTCCTTCGTTTCAAGGATGTCAAGGTGGTTTGTTTGACAAGAGCTTTATCCAATCGCCAAGTTGAGGTCGGACGGATCATCATCATCTGGATAGGATCCGCCTTTTCAAAGGATGAGATTTTTCGGTTCCACTCTTGGATTTCCCGCCGGTCCAAGAAGCCCCTCCAGAGGAAGACTTGCTCAAAAGATGGAATTCGTTGAGAGGAAGATTCATCAAATATCTTGCACTTTTTCTTATTCTTGAAAGAGCCATCAAAAACTCAAAGTAGATTTATTGGGATATATTTATAGTGAAATTTTATATTGAAATTTTATTTGTGATGTTGAAATCTCAAAATTAAACTTTTCTAAATTTGTATTATTCTTCATCAGATAATTTTCCAGCGAAAAATTAAGTCACTTTCCAGCAAAAAAAGTTAGGTTGTTTTGATTTCAGTTAAACCACGTGCAGCTCTATTTGCTTGTTGTCTACCAGCCGCCATCGAGCCACCACTAGGGTCCCATCGCCCTATCCATCCCTCTTAGATGTCCTTGGAGGAGTGTGATTATTTTTAATTGATACGCATGATTGGATGAGATAAACCGCGCCTTCTAATGTCATGCTTAGCTATTCCCGAACACCTTCATGAAATTCTCTCGCGCTGAACTTGCTCCCCTCGCGGCGCTTTCCAGTCGGCGAATCTTGTGATTCCCCCTTGGCTTTCACACGCGCCACCAGCCTTCGGAGAGGGCAGAGAAAAGAAGAAGGGAAGGCCTACTTGGTGGATGAAATGGGTTGGAGCTGATTTATATAATCAGTTCATTATTTATTTATCTATTCTTTTTTCACCCTTCTTTTTTTGTGGGGGTTTTTTTTTTTTTTTGGCAATTTCTTTTTTGGTACTTTTATAACCACATACGCTTGAATTGTTGACAAAGCTCAGGTGTCGACAACGTACATGACAACATCAAAATTAGTGCCATCGAAAGCTCGACACTTTTGTAATTTGTTTGTTTGACAAGTGCATTCTGCATTGATTACTGCATTACTTGGAAATATTTTCAAAAAATGCAAAAATTGATGACAAGGGTGGAAAGAAAAGGCTCCCCTTTCTAAAATTAATCAAATTTTAGAGTCTGGCATTACTGACAAAAATTTGTTAAATTGGCACTCCCCCTTCTCCTTTCAAATTCTAATATACATGAAGCAGTTTGAATATAATAATTCTCATTTTGGAACTCAAGGTCTACCATTCTTTCAAAAGGATGAATATAGAGAAAGCTTCTCTTGCGAGTCACAAGAGCCTAAACAAAAACATGAGATAGGGTTTCACTTCTGAACCAAAAGCAAGTAAGTCCGCGACTCTAAAGCCAAAAGCACTTCTGAGCCAAAATAAGTCCAAATGGAAGATTGGTAGGATAGTTTGGGATTTGGTCCTTTTTCCATCGACAAAGCCCTAAATTCGAAATGGGCACTACACTGTCAATTTGTGTGGGAAATGTGAAGAGATTTGGCTTCCTAACTATTCTATGCATGTTGTTTCGATTGATTAAGTGTAAATAGATTCCTGTTTTTTCTTCAAACAAAGGATTTTATCAATCTTCTTTCTGGTGGAAAAGATGCTAGTGATGTTGGTTTTCATTGGGTTTGTTTTATATGTATCGGAATTCAAGTCGGCGGAAGACGACTTACCTTTATCCAATGCGCAAACTTTAATTAGCCCCGGAACGAACGTTGAATTGCCAATGAAACACGAACAATATCACCTCAAGTTGGTCTGGATGCGATCACGAGGAAAGCACACGATTTCCACAGCGTAAATGCTGATCGATCTTGTAAAACCGAAATGGAATCCCTTCTTCTTCTTGGATGGAAATGGAGAGAATTTGGTGCGTATGTTCTGACAACAACAACCATCAACGGTTGTCTTCAAATGGCTTATATACGACACCTTTCATATCCTTTCAAAGAGGTGCATTTCCATCGTAGCTTATCAAGGTCAAATGGTGCGTTCCAATCACACCCCATCATAAGCCAAACGGTGCGTTCCAATCGCACCCCATCATGGACGTACTAGCTAAAGTACTACAATATGCATATTGTAAATTCTGCCATGAGAATGAGTAATTTGCTTTTGATGACCTGATTGTGTATTGCATTGCATCTAGCAAAGACTTATTGCAAGGATACTTAATGTTGCATGGGAAGATGATTATTGATTTATTCGAACATTATGATCTTGAAAGTCCCATTATGATTATGATGATGTACAATTGTACAAAAATGCAATCAAGCGCGGTATTCAGAGCCTCTCTCACACTCATCTCTTTCGCCACAGCACCATAATTCCGCAACCTGCATCTCCGCAGCACAACTCTTCCGCAACCTCTCTCTCAACAACAGAGCATTCAAGCCTTCGGCAATGGCTTTTCGCCTTACAATCGACCACATCTTGTGCTCTCGAACTCGAAGTTGCTCTCCACGCCATATAAAGCTCACTAATTCTCCCTCTTGAAAAAGTTATTCTTCGAAACAAAGCCCAAATTCGTCATTCCACAGAACACCTTCGTTGCAGACTCGGTTCCCTCCTCCACATTGCAACTGATGTTTTTCAATCTGGATGAATAGCTGGTGGGAGCTCCATTCGTGGATGCAGGGAAGCGTCAGCTGAAGAGAGGTTCCAATTGACAGCTTCACTCCCTTTTGGTTTCGTAGAGAGAGAAGGAGACTCTTCTCTGTTCAATGTGCATCGCTGGAGTGGAGATTAGATCAAGGAGAGAGAGAGAATCAAGACGGAGCGATCGGGAGAGAGAGACCGACGAAGTAGCTGAGAATTTTTAATATTTTCTCCTCTCTTTTCTTTTCTTTCATCTGTACTTTTTGTTACTTAAATATTCATTGCCAGTAAAAATCCACGTGTCAACGACGATGAAACTCTAAAGCCCCTGCTTTAATTACATATCAGTGAATATTACGTGCCCTTTCGCAGCCTCTTTCATCCTTATTTAACCAACGAAAGGGAGGAAAAACGCATGGAGACCCTTTATCCTTAAAAATGGACTCACAATCTTGTCTGAAATTTAATGAACTGATTTATCGTTCAGTGAATTCGTATTGCGTTGAAGTCGTGATCCGACGCTGTATGGACTTAACTCTTTAATTTGAGCATAAACGAATATCATATATCTAACACATTTTGACTATACCAACTCAACAATGCATGCTCTATAATCAAAGCATCGGGCGTCACCACAAGAAGTACCAGCAGAGTAGTCTCGGGTCATGGTGTTGGACTTTAGATCAGCTAGTACTTTATTTGAAGCTCGTACCTAATCTTCCAATTCACAATACTAATCGCCAATTGCACACCTTGTATATAAGCACCGTGTCTAAGTCACTTCTCTTGAGAATCGGACCCTATGGAATTCTCATGAAAACAAGTGTGATTCTACGTGATGCATACTTATGTCATCCTATAGTCCTTTGGTCCTCCCTTTTGGTTCTTATTTGGTTTACTATAAAAAAAAAAAAAACACCCAATTGAGTTCGGCTTATAAATAGGGTCTTTTCTACGGTGCACTTCGTCATTCATTTTTTGTTTTTAGGCTAAGTAAATCTCACTCTTGGTCCTATATCATGTCATATAGATGTTTTTTAAATTTCTTTTTTGTATGACATCTCTCTATGTATGTATGTATGTATGTATGTATGTATGTATGCATGCATCAAAAATTTAGTCGAAAGGTGGGATCCTCTAATTTTAGGAAATAAATTCACATTATGATAATTGACCCATTGCAAATTTTTGGCCTCTTTCCCTCCTACTTTATACGTTTCTCCCTCACGAGAAAGTACTCGGTAGTTAGAATGCACCATGTCATAGGCGGACGTGGCATTTTTGTTGAAGTCCAATAAAAAAAATGCCATGTGTCAATGATGTGGACATAAATAAAAAAATTAAAACTCTCTCTCTCTATCTCTCTCTCCGCCGTCCATAGCCAGCTCCTCCATCTGCAGTCATCAGCAGAGTTGCCGAATCCACATCTAGGGCGACCGTCTATGGTCGAGCCACCCGTTTTGTCATCGCGCCGGCTAGCATTCGTTGCCCGTTCATGGCCGAGCCAGCAACCCACAATAATTCACAGCTCGTCCATTTGCTTCCCCGGGCGGTCAACCATAAGTAGAGACTTTCAAGTCAATCTCACTTTGAGACCATCAATGGCATAGCCATTGAAGCATACGACACTAGAGTGAAGGTCCATCATATAAAAAAAACTCAAGGTTGATATCTTGAAAGGGCCATCAAATGTCTCTGTACAAATCTGGAAATGGGTGCTACTCCAAATTTGTCTAACTCTATATATGATTATATGAGACCAGCAAAAGATGTCGACGCTCATCCATGGCCATCGTTGATGTCGTTCGTCCAAATCTAGAATTTTGGGCGCACACAAAAACATGAAAATCCAAGGTCCATGGTCGCCGCAGGAAACTTGGAAATCCAATGTCCATGGCCAACAGTGGGAGTCATCAGAGCTCACGGTGGAAACACAACGTCTCTAGCCACCAACAAAGTCGCCGATGCTCGCAGAGATTTGGAAAACAGAGGACCATGGCCAATCGTATTGGGTCTCAGCCTCATGGCATGGTTTCGGTTTGGGCTAGGTCCTCGGGCTAGAATATCCCAAGCCACGTATTTTTTTATGGGCCAAAGAATTGGCAAGAGCCCGTTGGGATCACATTTTAACTCATTTAAGAAACATATGCCAACTCAATATAAATTTGGATACACTGCACTCGGGAATCTAAATAATTGATACAACACAAAAATATGCGATAACGTGGATGCACTAATTTACTTCATTTGGGAGAACATGAGATTGGAGATAGTTAAAATAAATGTTTCATAAAATTCATGCAATTTCGAAATTTAATACTACCTACATTTTTTTCTGTCTTTAGCTCATCCAAGGGGAATCGATAAAGCAAATTGGACTATCTATCTCCTGGATAAGAACCGGGCTGAAGTTTTCCTGTGAAAAAACTTCCGCTGGTCGCTTCATTCGGCTAAACCAGTCATGGGTCGATCTATCAATACAGAGCAACCATCATGTGACATTGCTGGTGTCCTACTGATAGTGGGACCCCTCGTTGCTCCTTTTCCCACTTCGCTTTCGCGTCTCACTGTTAAGCATGTCGGCCTCGTTCACAGAACAATTAATTTGTCCTTCTTTAGACTGTAATGAATGTAAATCTCTTCGTAGGATTTCCAATCGGTTCTCCTAAACCAATCGCGATAAAATGTACTACACATGATTCATATTTCCACATAATCTTGACAATAATTATTTACTATTCAAAAAAGAAGAAAAGATGCACGAATTCACAGATTTTCTGTAGTCCCCTATTTCTTTAGGCTCAAAGTTACGTGCACAATCTCACCCGTCGAATAAAAGAAAATTGGTGCACAGTCTCACCTGTTGAATAAAAGAAAATTGATGTCAACCGTTGGATTTGGCAAGACCATTTTGTCCTGCCAAACCCCACTGTCCCATGCCTCACGCCAAAAATAAATAAGCTGTACCATATTATTATCGCACTGATCAATGTGCAGGGTATGGTTTGGATTCTCCAGCTTTAAACTTTTGCATTGAAGCAATTGTCGCTAAAATTCAATGCGTATTAATACTGAAGCACACTGCTTATGGAAACTGATCTTGCGTCCATATTGCAGAACGTGAAACTGATCCTGCCAAACCCCACTGCCCATGCCTCACGCCAAAAAAAAAAAAGCTGTACCATATCATTATTGCACTGATCAATGTGCAGGGTATGGTTTGGATTCTCCAGCTTTTACACTTTTGCAATGAAGCAATTATCGCTAAAATTCAATGCGTATTAATACTGAAGCACACTGCTTATGGAAACTGATCTTGCATCCATGTTGCAGAATTTGAAACTTCTAAGTTTTCTTCCTTTTTCCTTTTTGCACTTCGGTTTGACTATGATGACTTATTGTCGTGGACTAGTGGCTTTAATTTTTTGTATAATAGAGAATTAATTCCAAGAAGTTTTTTGGGAAGATGTGGAAAGGATCTCTAGAACTCGGTGTTTCTTAAGGCTCTAGCCCATTCATCCCGGACTATAGAATTAGAAATGCGAAACAATACATGGTTTTGCTGTGGAAAGGGTAGCGGAGAATCACAGAGCATTAGTCCATTTGTCATGTTCACATCATAATTTTCAAATATCAAGGGAACTCCTCTTGATATTATTCAATGAGAGTGCTAGGGAGATATTGTGATGATGTATAGTTGTACAAAAATGCAATCACTAACATAAACTTAGCATGCAATTTAGTAGATCTTGTCAAAATGGACTCATGTTTAATGGGCGAATCATTATAGTTAATTATGTTAAGAAAGTGGAATAGGTTTAGAACTTGACTTGTGTAATCTTAAGATTGATTTTGTAATGGTTTAGGTCCCAACACATCTTCCTCCACGAGATTTGGATCAATGGGGTAAATTTTCTTCTCTTCTAATTCATTATTCTTATTTTGTTCTTTTCTTTACTTCATTTGTTTTATGCATAATCGATATTATTCGTCTTAATTTTAGCTCACTGGAAAGTCCTTCTAGAGAAATTTGATTTTGGTGAAAAGATTGAGAAGCCAATTCATTGCACAATGATTTTGTTATTTGTTACAAAACCAACATTTCGTTGTTTTTCATCTTTGAATTTAATATATCTATATAACGGCATTAATTATTTTTTTAATAGGTGATAATATTTTTTTACTTGTAATTAAAGATGTTTGGGTTGTATTGGAATTTTGAAGGGTTTTTCGAGGATAACCTTGAGTCTTATGTGCACAAAATAAGAAATTATCACTTTGATCACTTTCTTTTTACTTGTAATTTTTTATTAGGACGATTCTCATGAAATTTTTTTGGAAAAGATAAAATTAAAAAAATAAAGGAGGGAAACCAATTGATATTCTCACTAATTTTTATTTTTTTTGGAAAAGATAAAAAAAAAAAAAAGTAAAGGAGGGAAATCGATTGACAAAGTCATCTGGTTTCCCTCGGGAGTGTGTGGCCATTAGCTGACCGTTCCTCCGTCGTTGGACTGAGGGACGGTCAGCTAAGCCGATCCCTAAAATTTATATGATTTCATAAATGCAATCAAATGAGCCTATGCTCATGCGCGCTCAAGATTTTTTCTGATTTGGTACCAAAACTCGAACTCGGAAAGACATGAAATTCCTCTTTTGCCGTTTTCAACTTATATCACGAAAATTGCAGAAGCCCTAGCTGTGCGGGCTGCACTTTGGTGGGTTAAACAGTAGCAGGAAGAAAGAAACGCACGAAGTAACCCCCAAAGTGCAGCTGTACTTTCCTCTTATATGCAAGTCCTCTTATCAACATATAGCTTATTGACAGTTAGATGCATTATGGGCTGAGATGAAACGCCATGGACCCCCAGGTCCATCATTAAAGATTGCTCTAACCTTTTGAGCCAGTTAAAAGGAGTTTTCATCCGGTTTGAGTCAAGGGAATTTGATCAAGCGGCCGATTGGGTTGCTAAAGCCCATCGTGCCGGCTCTCTCCCGACGGATTAGGTTACACATCTCCGCATCCCCTTTGGTTAATATTATGTTGGGATCTCAAACTTTTTTGTAATTCAACATCTTCGGTTTAGCAATGAAAATCCACGTTTTTAGACCCAAAAAAAAAAAAAACTTATATCACGAAAACAAAATTCTTGAAGGAAAAGAGCACGTGACTCTTCTTACTGATCTGGTCTCTCGCTTTTATTTGTCTATTGGTCGATGAATTCATTTCGCGTGACCGCTTTGTATAGATTCTTAGAAATTTCCACTTTTTTCCTTTTGTCCTTTTTGCGAATACCCTTCATTTTTTTCAATATTTATACGGGGTTAATTACGGTTTTAGTTCTCTAAGGTGTAATATATTTACAATTTCATCTTCTAACATTTATTTTGTACAATCGGGGAAATGACGGTTTGGTCATTTAAGTATTGTTTTGATCATTCAAGTCCTCTAACGGGAAACTTGTCCAAAAAATCCTCAATTTATTATTTGATTGGTGTTAATTGGATGGTCATGTTAAATATTTCCGATCAAAATTATTTGGAAGGCTACATTAGTAATTCGTCAAAAAGTTTAGCACTGCATTTGTATCCTCAAAAAGTTTAGGATTTGTAATTTGTCAGAACGTTTATGGCTAAATTGGTATAATTAAAATGTTTAAGACTGAATTGGCTATTGAAAAATAAATTTAGGATATTTTGGACAATTTTCCTAGCCTCTAACATTCTTAATTTCTATAATTTAACACTTTATTTATCTGTTGTAACTAAAATTATCAAATTAAGGTTTCTTTCTCCTTTTTCCCTTCTCTTAATTCGTTTTTCGCTAATTTGGCACTCGTTTGGTGTTTCGTTAGCGCCGAGTGACAATTTTTGTCATAATGACGATTTGGTGAGAACAATCAATCTAGAGGATTTAATTGCACGAACTGAGAAAGTTAGAAAAATCGATTGTACAGAATAAGACTAACAATACCGAATCACACAAATCAATAAAGCCGGAAGACTTGATCGAAATGAATAAACGTTGGGAGACCAAATCGCACAAACGCACCGAAAGATGGAAGACTAAAACAAGTACCTAACCCCTATATATGCACACGTCGACGCCAAGGTGGAATTCTCAACACGACCTTTCCAAAACAGCGAGTTCATATATTCGCCAGCTCGTTTGAATCACCTAACCCGTGCATTACTATAGCTTCCAAACGTGAATGTGTGAGTCAGTTTTCATTATCTTATCTTGCGCTCAACCCCGTTGATCTAAACCGACACCTACGATTACACCTACCGTTGGTGGGAAAACAATCTTCCACGCTTGTCGTCCTCGAGCAACAGCGTCTCCCTCCATCAGGAGGGCGTGAAGGATTGGTGACGGGACAATCGCAAGAAAGTTGGATGAGCGTCGCGTGTATATATATATGTCCCACACGGATGGGAGGGCAAATCCCAGCAAAATCTCTCTCTCTTTCTCTTCGTTTGCTTCGTTTGGGAAATGGGGTCCAAGGACATGGGGATTTTGCTTACATTTGTACTGATGGCGATGCGCTTTTCCTCTGTCCGACCGGAGGCTCAGTACCTCGACTTCGTCGTGAGTGAATAATGACGCACGCATGCATTTCTGAAGTTCTTCTCATGCTTTTCATTTCCCCTTTTTCATTCATATCACGAAAGGAAATGGTTTTTTAAGTGCTGGGATTATAGTTTGAGTATATATGCGTGTGTAATCGGTGGTTCTTTGATAAATTTTAAGGTGGAAGAGAAGGTGTTCACGAGGCTGTGCAGCTCCAAGAGCATGTTGGTTGTGAACGGAAGTTTTCCGGGGCCAGTGATCAAGGTTCACAAGGGTGACACCGTCTACGTCAATGTTCACAACCGTGGAACCTCCGGCCTCACTATGCATTGGTCTCTCTCTCTCTCTCTCTCTCTCTCTCTCTCTACATCAGCCAAAGGTGAGAGGTTGCACTTGCTAGCCACAGGCGAGGGTCACCTTCTCTTGAGCTAGGTTTGCCCTTGCTAGTCACCCCTCACCCAAATTTGTGTAGAGGCCCTTGCCAGCCACCTCTTGCCCAAGTGAGAATTGTGACGCCCTTGCCTAGGTCTTCGCAAGCACGATTGCCTTGACTGACCACGGGTGAAAGGGAACAGAAAAGAGAAAAAAAGAAAAGAAAAGAAAAGAAAAGAATAAATAGATAATTTTAAAATTTTAAAAATTTGCAAAAATCATTCACCATCGAGCGATTTTTTACCAAAATTTGCTGAAAAGATCGCAAATTTATTTTTAAGATTAAATTGGCCAAATTGAAAATTTATGACTGAATTAATCGTCGTATAAGAAGTAGAGATATTTTAGACAATTTTCCCACTTGTTAATGAGAACCCATGGCACTTTTTAATACAAAATGTTTGATTTTTAAAATACTTCACCGCGCATGTTTTCACGAGGACAATTGATGACTTGGACGATAATCAAATGTATGCATCATTTTAATATAAACTAGACAATCAAATCTCTGCATCTTGTAATTAAGAACTTTTGACGATCAATTATTTTTTGTTCATGCTTCATGCATAAAATATTGTGTTTCGAGCGCTAATCAAACTTTCAAAATTTAGATAGAGATTGTTATCTATATGTCCATGTCGTTGTATGATATTAAGGATTGTACGTATTAAAAAGTATTAATATTATTAAAAATTTCAAAATGGTATTTACATGTCTCATTTACCTTGAATTAATTTTCATTTCATAAAAATTCCAAATTGATACCTCTTGATAAAATTACCTAAAATTAATTTCCGTCTAAAAAAGAGAGTTAATACTAAGAGAATTTGTGACTGCGAATGTTAGAATCACGGAGAGATGGTTATGATAAAGTTTGCCAATCATATTTGAATGTAACTGCAGACAAAAGGAGAGGAAATTGTTTGCTTATTTTGACTTTGTAATAGGCACGGCGTTATGCAACCAAGAAATCCATGGTTCGATGGTCCGGAGTACATAACACAATGTGCCATTCCAGTTGGTTCGAACTTCACTTATGAAGTCAATTTCACCACAGAAGAAGGCACGGTTTGGTGGCATGCTCATAGTGATTGGACACGTGCGAGTGTCCATGGCGCAATTGTCATTTATCCGGCCGAAGGAAGCACTTACCCCTTCCAACAGCCCAATGCAGATGAAGTTTTAGTCCTTGGTATGTACGGAAATTTCCATGCCGCCTCCTCTTCATTTCAATAAGACCGACCATTTCGAGTTTTATATATACTCTAACCGATGCGCAGAACCCATGAGGGTTTGGACATTCACACCACAAAAGAAAAAAAAAATACAGCAGGTTAAAAGTAAGCGAGTGTTTTTCATTCATTAATCAATTTCAGCGAACCAAATTCGTGAAAGTCTAGAAAATTAATTCACGGAAAATTTATTTAGATTCATTTTGCATGGCATGCATGAAATTTGGTGCGTACTAGAGCATTCTCAGTGGGTGCACATTTACGCACCTCTGCCCTTTGTTCTCAATGAAGGAAACGGTAAGGCCGCAAGAAGAAAGGAGGCATTTATGCATATTCATATATGTCCATTTTCTCCTAAAATGAACAATAGTTCTTTCAAGTGCTGATAAATTAGAACCTATACCGCAATTTAGTATTTTGGTAGCAACTAAAAATCTTATAGTGGAACGCGAATGTCATAAGACGCTCGTGCTCATGAGCAGGAACCTTAAAGAGTTAATTATTTCGAGGATATAACGAGTATTTTCTCCTGACAGGGAGAGAAAAAAGAGTTGTTTAACCATAGATAAAGAAGAGCTACTGCATTATGTTCTATTTAAAATGATTTCATGATATGGTTTCCAAGACAAAAAGGGTATCTTGGACTTGTAATTGATGGTGGATTATTAAGCGTTTTGTTCCTCCTTTTTTTCTCTGAAAGGGTCCTGGTACATAGATGATTATCAAGAGCTGGTTGACTATGACTTGGCTGAAGGTACAGACTTGCCCACCTCAGATGCATACACCATCAATGGCCAGCCAGGGGACTTTTGCCCCTGCTCCAACGGTATGTTGCAGTCCAAAACGACGTTGCCAAATTGGAACATGCCTAGATCCATTACCTATGTTACAAATTCTTGTATTCTTTTCCTTTTTGTTACTTTGCATGGTTGCAGAATCGACTTACCGTTGGTATGTCGACTTCGGGAAGACCTACCACGTTCGGATAGTCAACGCGGACATGAATGCGGAGCTCTTCCTAGCCATCGCAAGCCACAACCTCGTGGTTGTCGGCATGGACGGAGGGTACGTGAAGCCCTTCGTCACCGACTACATCATGATCTCTCCGGGGCAGACCATCGACGTGCTGCTTGTGGCCAATCAGTCACTGGGCCACTACTACATCGTCGTTCGGCAGTACTACTCCGGGAAACTGCTATACACCGAGTTCGACAAGACAAACGCGTCCGCCATCCTCCAGTACCGCGGGAGTTATGCCCCTCCCGAGGAACCCGAGCTCCCCGTTCACCTCCCATCCTACTATGACATCGATGCTCAAATCCAATTTACTCGGAAACTTCGAAGCTTAGCCAGCGTGGACCACCCCGTTGATGTTCCGCTGGACATAAGTACCAGAATGTACGTCACGGCGTCGATAAACATCTTTTGGTATGCCAGTGAGCGGATGGGTTCGAGCTTGAATAATATTTCTTGGGTCAACCCGCACACTGATGTACTCTCAGCCTACTACAGGTAACTCATCCACTTCGAGGGGGTGAAAATTCTCTATTCCACACGATATAATTCTTTTGGTGTCTTAACTAATCTCGACTGTCGATGAGAATTTCATGTTCACAAATCGATGATTGAAATTTAATGAGGCGCAGAAGGTGGAGAACCCATGTGCCCACTATATATATATATATATATATATATATATATATGATGTGGTCATATACAAGCAATATAAACAGGATCGACAGCATCTCATTGCCGATAAAAATGAGGTTTTTTTTGTATTTTGATATCGCTATAACATCGACCGCACGATTGTTAAAGGAACACGAGTGGATTCTACACGACCGACTTCCCTGACCAGCCACCGACGTTCTTCAATTTCACGGCGGACGATCTTCTAGTCAACACGACGGAGCCGATCCAGGGGACCAAAGTGAAGGTGCTGAACTATGGCGAAGAGGTGGAGATGGTGTATCAAGGGACCAACATTCTGAACGCCTCGGTAGCTCACCCGATGCACTTGCACGGCTACACCTTCTACGTGGTCGGGGTCGGGGGAGGAAACTACAACCCGGAGACCGACCCGAAGACGTTCAACCTTATCGACCCACCTCAGCTGAACACTTTTTCGATCCCGAGGAGCGGATGGGTTGCCTTCAGATTCAAAGCAACTAATCCCGGTACGCACGATCGCAAGCAGATGGTAATCTAATCTTATCAATACACCGGTGATTGATCATCCCTCCTTCCTTCTTTTCTCCCTCTAGGTGTCTGGTTATGGCACTGTCATCTGGATCGACATTTAACTTGGGGCATGAACACGGTCTTGATAGTGAAGGACGGCGGCACACCGGAGACGAGCCTAAAGGCCCCTCCACCGTACATGCCCACTTGCGAACCTGCTGCACTCGCCCTTGAGCCACGAGGATTGAACGACCACTCAGGGACCGACGTAGACTAAGTATGTACTGCTGTGCTCGCTTTGTTGTTTGCTTGTCAAATAAAACGGCCTCCGTCCATGGACTTGGCAGGATGATCTACCAACTTTTATGAATCATGGGGATAAATACACTAACAGTGCCAAAAGTTGTGTACGGCGTTCACTTTGGTGCCAAAAGTTTCCGTCGGATCACTTAAATGCCAAAAAATTTGAAAAACAATCATTTTAGTGCCAACTTCAATCAGATTGATCGGAAATCCGACGTGGCATTTTTTTATTAATTTTTTAGGCTGACGTGGCTCGCCGGAGAGCACAATCAGCATCTAAACTACAAAAACGACGTCGTTTAGCTTCTTTCCCCCAAATCGAAACCCTAAATCCCCAAATTGAGAGAGAGAGAGAGAGAGAGAGAGAGGAGGCACGTCGTCTTCTTCCCTGAAGAACGACACCAGCAATGAACGGCACCAACAGCAACACTAGCAGTGCACCAGTAGCAGCACCAACAACGGCACCAGCGGCGGCGGCGGCGGCGCACCAGTAGTGGCACCTTTAACCCCTCTTCTTCCTCCTCCTCCTCCGCCCTCGCCTCCTATTCTTTCTGCCACTTCTTGCTTAAGCAACAATCTCATTCTCTCCTCGCTCACCTGGTTGAGCATTTACAATGGTGGCCGAGCGACGGTGGCCAAGCGTTGGCGGGCGAACAATGGTAGCTGAGCGGCGAGGAAGAAACCCTAACCCTAATTTCAATCCACGTACGAGCTAAATGGCGTCGTTTTTGTGAGGGTGTCCACGTATAAGGGCAAAACGACGTCATTTTTTTGAAGAGGATGGAAAACGACATTGTTTAAAAGCCGAGCAACTTTTTTTTAGATATAAATGCCACATAATTATTTTGGTCGAAATTTCTCGTCTGTGGCACCAAAGTGATCGTTTTTTCTCTAATTTGGCACTTAAGTGATCCAACGGAAACTTTTGGTATCAAAGTGAGCGCCGTACACAACTTATGGCACCAATAGTGTACTTATTCCATGAATCATGGGATGTAATGCGAATTCTTACATTCGCTTTTCTTATGCTTATGTTCTGGGGCAATCTCCTTGTGCATTATCCCTTCGATTCCTGTCCTCCATCATTCAAGGTTTATAAGGGCTGGCTCTATTGTGTTCGCAAAATTATGTGGTTGGTTTCTTTCTTCTTCATCATCTTCTTCTTTTTCATATTTTGTTTGTAATGAAACCATCCTTGTCACTGTCCCGCCCCACCTTTGGCACGAGAGCATGATCCGACAAGTTAGCATCGACGCCTTAGGCAACGTCGAACGTCCCGAAAGTCTTTTATCTTTAGTTAAGCACATGCGAAAGCGATCATAAACAATCCCTATACAAACAAACATGGAAGCCAGGCAAGACATATGCAAGCCAAGCAAATAAAAGCAACATATATTCATACACATATTCACACATTAAAAGCTGTTTTGATTACATGCCCATCCTAGTCCTGGGCTACTTATTTTCTTTTTCATATATAGTCAATCAAAAGGCTGGGGTAGCCTAGCTCCTCTACTGAGCTGCTCCCAAAAGCGGCCCCCCATGCTGGATTCATTCCCTTCCCGAACCCAGGTTCACCCATCACATACTTGAAATTGTTAGAATAACAAGAGTGAGTCGATGACGCAGTAAGTAGAAATCCCTAATTCTCCTATAGGAGGACATCTCGCCGTCGATCGTCGGATACAAGGTCACCACCCACTTGTCGATGGCAAATCAAAAACAAGGTTTCGTGCATTGTCTTGCTTATGCATATGAAAGGTTCTCAACCGTCTATATGCTTTCAAGAATCAAAGACAATGAGTTAGTACATATGAACAATATTTCCAAAGATTCGTGGCTTATGATCATCTCGGTCATAAAAAGGGATGTGTGCATCTCATGAAACTCATTCAAGTATTAAGTGACCCAATTCAAATATATGCTCAAATTGATGCAATGACTTAACAATACATATCAAACAAACCTAGCTTTTGCAAGCATCACACATGTATCAGTCCACACATGCACTTTCATTTTTCTTTTTTAGTATCATATTAGTCGAAATTAATCGACTCTACCGGTAACAACCGGGCATCAGTCCCCCCCTTGGCAACCGGCATCATCCAGATCTCATTAGCAGGACGGCATCCAGGGCGACCCCCAGGCATCGCCTCACCTGGGCCGTTATTGTCCACGATTTCAATATCAGGACGGCATACGGGGCTTTACCCCAAGCAACGACCCAGCATCCCCTGGCATCCCCCAGCGTCGGCATATAAGTCCATCGTGTGTCCATGCGCTTCAAACATCAATCGATTCATGTTATGTTGAAACTCTTTGCCGAATAAAAGGCCCAAAGGCATGCCATGCAAGGTAAACTAATGAACGACTCTTGTGTTTTATTAAACCAAACTCATGCCGAATGCAATTCGGGCTTGGGACCTTGACTTGGAACCATTCGCTCAGCCTTTAGCATTGTCCATAGTCACTGAGACCTTTCCTCGACATCCGGGTATGCTTGATACCCATGCGGGATCATAAACTTATTTAATACAACAACAAGCAATAGAAACACAACAAGCATAACAATACAAAGCCAACACAAGCAAACAATGACATGCTCCTAAAATCGATAAGTGTAGCACATCGTCCTACAAAAGAGTTAGGAAAATCTACTTACTACTTTTTTTGGACCTAGCTTCAAGATGCTTCTTCATTGGTTGGTCGGCATCTAGGGCAGTTTGAAAGAGAAGGACGTGGAAGAGAAGGAAGGAAGGGAGAGGAAATGATCGAAAGGCCAAGGCTTAAAATGTGAGGATGGTTCATCCTATTTATAAGCCTCCTCTTCTTAGATTTTTATTGCGAACTCATGTGATGCCAAATGACAAGTTGGCCTACCTATCTTCTCGAGTTAGTAGCTAGGTCATTTGGTGTTGGCTTATGATTGATCCGCCTATTTGCTTATCCTTCAAGGCTCACTCTAGGCTCATTATTGCCTAAGGTGCCTAAGGGACACATAAGCCACTTTAATGCCTAATGTTTTTTTTTTTTTAATTGGTTGGTCATCACCTTGTTCACCAAGGCTACAATCTAGGGACATTATAACCTAAAATTCACCTAAGATTTTAGGGCACACCTAAGTAGGTGACTCACCCTACTTATTAATTGCCAAGATTTCATGCAATCATTAGGCTTAGATGTGTTCACATTAGCCAACTTGCTCTCCAAGTTTCTTCTCTTTAACACACTAAGGTCCAAAAGCATTTAATGCATTCTTATCTTCAAGCCAAGAAGTCTCAAGATTAGCTTGCTACTCAAGTTGGCATGTAGCCCCCTTCTCCTCCAAGTTGGGCGTGTGGTTCTCCTATTCTAAGACGAAAACAGTTTTGAGAAACTTTCGAAATCAGTACCATTACCTTATCAAACGGACTCGAAAATTATAAAATTTTACTATGTTGTAGAGAAGACCTTAGAAAACATTTTTCATGAAGGAATCCAAGCCAAATTCGTTCTGTTGAAAGAGCAACAAATCATTGAACATAACCCAAAAATTCATCTGTCGAGCAGATTCAACGGTCAAAGAGAGAGACTCATTTTGAAATCCAAATCTTCACAAAAATCTTTGAAATTATAATATGTTGTAGATATGAATGTCACTTAAAAATTTTGTGAAGGAAGCATGTACAAATGCATAAGGGAAGATTTTATAAAAATTCAAGAAAGCAACTTGGTAGCCATTTTTACTATACTGGGCAGGTTCTATACGATAATTGATTGAGCCTTCGTTCTAACCATTTTACCTCAGAAAAATATGAAATTTAAGGATATTATAGATCAAGATATTTTGAACAATTTTCTTGAAGGGAGCTTCTCCAAATTCGTAACATAAAAAGCTCTATAAAATTGGCAAACAACAAAGGTCCAGAAATTTCAAACATTAAATGAGGTAAATTCTAGTTGAAAAGAGAAGTGTTCCCACTTGGTCTTGAATCAAGGTTCATCCATGGCTGTACAATCTTATCTCCCAAGATCCTAAGTAGGCTCTATATTAGCTTGGACACTTGTTTCGATTATTTATTCCCTAATGTCCAAAAGAGATAAGGTAGACTTTTCATCGTCTAAAGTTGGATTTTTATTGGCCTTCTCTCTCTCTCTACATGTGACCTCTCATTTGTAGGCTCCAAAGTCTACCATCCACACTTAGATCCTAGGATATTAATGAGTCTAGGCTATAAAGATACATTTTTCCCCACTTTATTTAATACGTTGACATTTGTTCACACTTATTTTCTAGGAAGGTTTGACTAACCTAAGGCCTATCTTAGCCTCCTAGTTGAGACCAAAATAAGAGTCGAAATCGAGAATGTTACAATCCTTGAATTACTTCGAGCTGTGCGCAATCTTTTGATTTGCTCACAATTGCACGGAAGTGAGCTGGTAACTTTTCTCCTTCATCGACGTTTCATGTGATTAGTCTTTGAATCTAACATGGCAAAGAAAATTAACATAAGATCCCCGATCCATGAGTTTGATTAATAATAATATAAAAAAAAAAAAAAAAGCACCAGAGAAGGCTCCTTCTCCGTCATCATGCAAATTCTTTTTGCATTTCTTCTTTTTCCCCCTCCTTTCACGAAGAGAAAGACTACATGAGATTAGTGTAGTTTATGCTTGTCTCCCTGATATGGGAGCGGCTTTGCTAACCGTCTCTTAGTCAAGTGACGGAGGAACGGTTAGCTAATGGCCACACATTCCCAAGGAAACCGGTTGACTTTGTCACCCGGTTTCCCTACTTTATTTTTTGATTTTTGATTTTTATCTTTTCTAAAAAAAAATTAGTGAGAATATCAACTGGTGTCCCTCCTTTACTTTTTTAAAATTTTATCTTTTCCAAAAAAAATTAATGAGAACCCTCCTAATTAAAAACAATACGAGTAAAAAACAAGTGATCAAAGTGATAATTTCTTATGTTTGTGCACATAAGACTCAAAGCCATCCTCAAAAAACCCTTCAAAATTCCAATACAATCCAAACATCGTTAATTGCAACTAAAAAAATATTATCACCTATTAAAAAGAAATAGTTAATGTCATTATATAGATATATTAAATTTAAAAGATGAAAAACACTTGAAACGTTGGTTTTGCACTAATAACAAAATCATTGTGCAATGAATTGGCTCCTGAGTCTTTTCACTAAAATCAAATTGTTCTAAAAAGACTCTCCAAGTAACCTTAAATTAAGACAAGTAATATCGATTTTGCATAAAACAAATGAAGTAAAGAAAAGGACAAAATAAAAGTAATGAATTAGAAGAGAAGAAAATTCACCCCATTGATCCAACTCTCGTAGATGAAGATGTGTTGGGACCTATTCAAAAGATTTAAACAATAATTTATCTAGAACGAGCGATTGATATGAAGATATCAACTAGAATAAGACACGAGAAGGCTCCGAATCCTTCTCAAATCGATGGCGCGGGTCCCTTTCCCTCTCGATGTATCTTTTCTCCCTCGGCTTTTCTCGGATTCCCTTTCTATTTCGGTGTCTGCATAAGGCCGATCGCGTCTCCCTGAGTGAAGAGGCTGATTAGTCTATACATGCCAGGATCTCTGCCTTCATTTCCTCGAAATGGACGAGAGATCTTTTGAATCCCTTGCACACGAAGCTGAATGGTGCTTCTTACAATTGCCAATAAGTACGTTCCGCGTATCGTAAATAATTAATGGAAAATCAGGATAGTCTGCTAAACACTTTTTTTTTTTTTGGTGCTTCGAGAAAACGTGAAGTCCTCATTCCTTTTTTCTCTTTTTGTCAGAGATCCTTGGCTCTCCCTTCGATTTCAGTCAAACCTCTTAATCATTCTTCCCCTTTGTCAATTGCATGAAACTTACCCCTTTCCTTTGTCAATTTCAGCATCCCCACGTTCCACAAATGCCACGATTCGAACTCTGCTTAAGCAAGGAGTCATGCCCAAGTATGGTATGATTCCCTGCCATTGTGATTCCACATTAATCCGTACCATGATGACTTAAAATTCTTGCTTGAAATTTTGAGTTTATTCTTACAAATATTGTTGGCAAAAAAGAAGAAGAAGAAAACAACTTCAAATTTTCCTTATAAACCAAGTTTTTCTTTTATTTAAAAGGATGATTCGAGGGGTTCTCCACCAAATGTGTGAAAATTGGAGAGGTGGCACATGAAAAGTCAACTTATTTTCCGATATAGTCAACATTAATTAGATATAAGGGTCTAAGTTAGTCCAAGTCTAATGTGTTAATAGGTAAAACACTATCAAAATTTAATAAAGATAGAAATATATATATATATATAACATGGCCATTTTATGTTTTATTGAGTGTTTTCTTTATTTTTAATTTAAATTCTTTTGTTCTTTTGAAATAAAAATTCTAACGATAGAAGTTTCCAATTGATTATAGCATTACAAGAAGAATATCAAGCAATGTCTAATTTATGACATGAAGGAAATCTCTATATGGTGGGACAATTATAAAAAAAGTCTTAAACTTATTGCAATTATGTCAATTAAATTCTAAACTTTTTGTTGGCAAATTTAATCCTAACTTTTTGTATTTATGTCAATTTAGTATCTCCGAGATATTTTGGTTGGTCGACGCTAATGTGGCACTGCTAGTGTTGATGTGAACTTTCTTAAACAATATTTTTATATATTTTTATATTTTTCTTTTATATTTTCTTTTCTTAAATTCCCCCCTTTCCCTTAGGGCTGCAACGACCTCACTCACTCAAACCGGGTAACTGGGTGAGGGTCAGGATGCCCTTGCTCAATGCTAGTGAGGGCATCTTGAGCCTCGCCAACCAACCCTTGTTGGCCAAGTGAAATGGGAAAAGATTAAAGAAAAGAAAAAATGATAAAATATTCAAAAATTATTTAAATATTATTTACAAAAGTATACATCACCGCCGGCAATGTCACGTTAGCATTGGCCAACCAAAATTGGTTGGATGGACTAAACTAGTATAAATGCAAAAAGATTTTAGACTGAATTGGCTAAAAAATATTTATGATTGAATTGACACAATTGCAATAGGTTTATAACTTTTTTGATAAATTTCCTCTATATAATAACAACAGGAACTAATTGGCTAAGGAGCGAATCAAAAGGCAAGGCTTGCAAAAAGGCACACAAGTGAAAACTAATATAGGGATTTGATGATGCTTGTTCCTTACATAGGGAATGATACGAAGATATCATTCGAAACTCTTACTCTATACTTTCGTTTCCTATAATATTATTTTTTTAAAGTTATTATTTCTAAGAAACTAGCCATGCATTATTAACGCAATCCCATGATTGAACCATTCATGAAAAAATGGAGTCCACATGTATTATTGTTGTCAAATGGACTCTTGTCATCGGAAAAAAGCCATAAGTGTTACTCAAGTCTAGGAGATGCAATAATTTGCCCGGACATTAAGTAAGTGGGGGTGTCCCCATTCCCTCTCATGTCCCCATTTAATAAAGATGTGGCTAGATCTACTACTACCTCATTCATTAGTAATTTGACTTGAGATTATATTATATTATGTGCCAAATGTATAGTCTAAGAGCACAAATTTTGATAGGCTAAGATAGATGACTTTTTGATTATGCACTATGTAATATAGTTAAGGTTGCAAGTCATAACTCTTGAAAGTAGCAAATACTATCAAGTGTGGTGAATATATATATTGTTGTGTTCTCTCATTATATGTGCTTATATTATGGGCTTTCATATTCATACATTGCTTGTTCAAATATGCATGTGGGCATATAATTCTCTTTGCATTTTTCAAGGGATATATTGAGGGAAATAATGGAATTGCAACTCTTAGGCATTTAGATAGATCGTGCAAGATGAAGCCATGGATCCATCACATCTTGTCAAAAAAAAATTGAGGGCTAAATTGCATTTACCTTATTCTCTGCTAAGTCCAAACTATAATCACAAAAGTTTAGTGGCGTTGCTTGTAGTTTTGTAAGCCATGCATTTTCTCACATTGCGATCTTTTAATTAGTGTTTAATTAAATCACAGTCTTTTTCAAGTGGTAAAAGATTATCGCATTTAGTACTCTTAGTTTATACTTTTGTTTTTAATGACATCATTATTAAAGTTATTATTTCCCAGAAGCAAGCCATGGATTTATTACCACAATTCCATGATTCAACCATGCATGCAAAAGTGGGGTCCATAAGTACTCTTTTGTTTCATATAGTTCTCTCGTTGGAAAATAGCTTGGCAAGTTTGCTCAAGCCCATAAGAAGTAATAATGTAATTAGACTTTAAGGATACAAGTGATAATCATTATGTTCCAAAAATCAATTTTCATTCTAGAAATAAATTTTTATATCTTTATTTTTCGAACGAGTTTTTGAGCAAAACTACTCGTTTGATGACATGAAATTTCTACTTTCAAAAAAGAAATTGGTTCAATATCAATACAATTTTTTTTCCCCTCGAGCAGTAGCAGCGGATAGCAAACGTCACATAGCGGACAGCAACGTTGGCCAACAAACAAAGACAGGCGACTAGCGAACAACAATGGCGACCGACAACTGACAACAACAAACAAAGTGACCAATGGTGGCCAACTTTGGGGGGGGCGGCAATAGGTGGGCGCCCGGCTAATAGTGAGAAAAAGCGATAAAAAGAGTTTTTATTTCTCATTTTTATACAATAATTAGATAAGTAGAAAATTTTTTATTTTTTATTTTTGTTTTAAATCTATTTCTGAACTAAAAATTCGTTTCAGAAATAGAAACATGAAATTGCATTACCAAATGAATTTTTGTTTTAAACCCATTCCCTAGTACAAAAAAAAAAAATAGTTATGGCTATAATAAAAATGATTATCATGTGTGTTCTAAATCATGAAATGTCCCATCTCCCTCTTGAGTCCAAGATGCTTTAGAAAAAGCTAAATAGACAAAAGTGGAGCATCAAACAAGAGATTTTGTCTACAATGTGGAAGTAATTTAATAGATTAATGATCAGCCAAGATGGATATAAAGAGATCTTTGGCAGCAAAATATGCAGAGAAATCATGAAGGTTCAGTAACAAGTTGCTGTGTTTCGACGCCGCCCTCCCTTCTTCGTCTCTCTTCGTTCTTGCTCTATTTCACTCATTCTTCTTCTCGGCACAACCATTTTTCCTCCTCCTTCCTTCTTTTTCTTCAGTATCTGTTCCTCCTTCCTCTTGTCGTCCCAAGGGCATGGTAGACATACAATGTGGGCACATTTCGCACTGGACAATCTACATCCCATGTATATGGTCCACATCATCATCAACTCCATTTGCATGTTTGACAAAGAGGATTTGAAGATATATATATATATATATATATATATATATAATATAATGTATGTAATTGGCAAAAAGGAGTTCAAAGACCAACCAACAATTTTCACTAAAAAAATTAATTACCATGACGCCTAAATCCCTTATTAATTATCAAATCCTATTCCAAAACTAGTTCAAGGCAATGTTTATATTTTTGAAAAATGCAATGGATGAAATCTGCTTTTTTTTTTTTTTAAAAAAATAAAAATTGGTCTTTGCTAAAATATGCATCGCAACTCACAAGATATTACTGAGTACCATTTGAGGTGCACCTATTTTGGTGATGAAGTGTCTAGAACAGCTTTGTTCCCATGTTGTCTTATTCAATTCATGCATGATGTGCACAGTCTGCAAACTACTTCTACTTTGTGGGCCAGTGCCAATCCATGTCCCTTTGAGCTCTGCTGATGTACGATCAAGTTTCTACTCAGTCTTTGTCAAAGATGCGTTTGTTTGAGAATCCTCAAAAGGTACGACCATTCGAGTGCAGGACGGATGATTGAAGAGAAGAGTGGGAAATGGAACAGCGCTTCAGGAAATTTGAAAGAGAAAAGGACGAAAGTTTTGACAGCTCAATGAATACTTCAAGTGAATACAAACACCACACTAGGTGTACTGTGTAAGGCTAAGAAGCACAAACAAGTTGCCCGTGCTTCCATGTCGTGTCCAACACGTGTCAAAGCGTGTCGGACACGTTAACACACTCGGACATGGTTGGACACGCGATCACGCACATTGAATTTTCCTACACGTGGTCAAACACGTTTTGACACCCGTGTCCGGAAGATGGTGGGTGGAGGCGAGGGCGAGGGAGTAGAGATGAGCTGCGAGCGACGACGAGCCCGCGACGAGGCTGCGAGCGACAGTGAGAGGAGAGGGTGAGGGAGCAAAGACGGGCTGCAAGCGACAGCAAGAGGCAAGGGTGAGGGAGCAAAGACGAGCTGCAAACGACGACGAGCCCACGATGAGGCTGCGAGCGACGGCGAGAGATGGCGAGAGATGAAAGCGAAGAGGAAGGGGGTCATGCGAGGAGGAGGAGGAGGAGGAGGATTGAAAGGAAGAAGAGAGGGAAGGGAGTTGTGCGACGAGCAGTGAGGAGGAGGAGGAAAAGGAGGGTTGGTTAGGGTTTTTGATAAGAGAACTCAAAAAATATAAAAAGGAGATTTGATGGGCCGATGGCGTGAGCTTTCATTTTTTTTTTTTTTTTTTTGGGGAAGTGACAGGTAAGCTATCACTATTAGGTGGTGGGGAGGGAAATGAAAGTGTAATAAATTTTGGGGGTAGGGAAATGGACGAGGGAAAGTAGAGGGAAATAGGGGGAGGTAAATAAAGTGTAATAAATTTGGGGTGGGGGAAATGCTGAAATGGACGAGGGAAAGTAGAGAGTAGGGGGGGTGTGGGGACTTCTTCTTTTTTTTTAACAGAAAAATAAATAAATGACATTAAAAAATAATTTTGAAAAATAAAAATAACAAATTTTGAATAATGATAAATTTTGATCATTTGTAGAAAATCATGGATTTATTTAAATAAATTGATTCTAATTTCTTATTAATCATTAATTTTATTAATAACTTTTGTTAAAATTAAAAACACGTTTCCAAACATGGATATACATTAATTATGAATATGTTTTTCGAATTTTCAATGAATTGACTTATTAATATTATTGGTTCAAATTCTTGTAGGCTCTTTTTTTAATTAATTAATTATTTATGAATTTAAATCAAATTAATTAAAAATATTCATTTAATGTACAACGTGTTGGAATTCTCTATTTTTGAAAAATGACGTGTCGACGTATCGTGTCATCGTATCATGTCATGTCACATGTCCGTGTCAGGTATCGGGGCTACTTAGGTGTAAGGCATCTTGTCGTGCACCTGTATTATTGAGTTCACTATGCATTATTGGTGTGAGGCTTGCTCTCTCTTTCTCAAAAGAAAAATCAACGAAAATTTGGATCGATGTTGCCATTTGAGAATAATAGGAAAAATTACATTAAACTCATGTCAATAAGTAATTTTTGAAAGAGTAAGAACAGGGAGACATTAACAAAATTCCAACCACATCATCATATGGCAATTTTGTGATATTTATTTCACATTCTAATACGATAATTATGGT
The DNA here is from genome assembly GCA_014182715.1 of Eucalyptus cloeziana. Taxonomy (NCBI): domain Eukaryota; kingdom Viridiplantae; phylum Streptophyta; class Magnoliopsida; order Myrtales; family Myrtaceae; genus Eucalyptus; species Eucalyptus cloeziana. Next base: position 7,633,392 of record CM024640.1, read on the forward strand.
TCACATAAAAATTAAATAAAATCAATTTTATTTTGTGAACAGAGTTTTTTTTTTTTTCCCTATTTTTCACTTAAAGAGATGCCTAGAGGGGCCTTCTATCAACAACTATGCAATAAATAATACATGAAAAGCCGAGACTTATTTTGAACTAATGGCTAATATTAGTTAGACATAAGGATCTAAGTTAGCCCAAGTTTAATGTGTTAATAAGGAGAACATTATAAAAAACCACTATTCGATATACATTCTCCACAATGACAAATTATTGAGATCACTCATCTCTTAAACTCTTAACGGGACATCACATATCCTCACGCAACAAGGGCCATTTGAAGTGAAGGGAAAGCTTTCTCGTTTGGGCCTCATCAAGAGAGTTGTCAATTTAGCTTAATAGTTGGCGACTCTTTTGCTTAATGGATCATTGCCTTAGGAGGGGTGAAGTGAGAAAGCAATGTTCCTTGATAGTAAAAGGCAAGAGGCCAGAAAAGCAAGGGCATCCGCTCAGTTTATGCATTTACGAATATTTAGATATTTGTCTAGGAGCGGTGGACGAAAGGATGTGGAGGTAGACATGGGTGATTGTGACCGGTCAAGTCAAGGAATAGTAAAATGCAGAAAACCATCTCAACTCATGCAACTACCCTCAATTATTTTTCTCTCCGGCTCCCCCAACGGACCCTAATTAAAGAAATATTTCGCATATTTAGATGGTTGTGCACGAGCAGTCGAAGAAAGGACATGGAGACTTGGACATCTGTGATGGTGATTGATCAAGATACAGTATATTGCAAAAAAAAAAAAAAATCATTTCCATGTATGTACTTAGTCATCTATTTCCATTACCGAATCATTTGTTAATCTATCATCATTCTCGTCTTGATGAAGCGCCGGACATATGGTAGCCCTTTTGTATTTTTTTTTTGGGATATATATATTATAAGTGTGACATCCCGATTTTTCCAATTTTATTTTCAGTAAATTGAGATGGACGTTTCATCTTTGCACGTATGGTTCTTTTCCTTGAGTTGGCCATTCATGTGAAAACCAGTCTATCATGTGAAATCGGTAAGAGATTCTAATGCATCAGACTCAAGAATTTGATCAGGAAATGACTTTTCGACCGAGCTAATCTGCAAGAGTCATTATGGCACAGTTAAAAATCGATTAGAAGTCGGAAATAAGTTGGCTCGACAGAGGCATGTGATCGAGTGTGGGTGATTCCACTAGATCACACTATTCTTGTCGGTTGACACTGGACCGACTTTTCTGTTGATTGGGTCTCCTGTGTCTGTATTTGAAACCTTGAGATGACCACGACAACCGATGGTCGCCAATGTGTCAAAGATGTATACATTGTGGCTTGAGATTGATTAACCACAGGTCGAATGCATAAAAATTTCTAAAAGCTACCAAATAGGTCAGGACGCGCTAATATCATGCCAAAGTGAAATTAATCGTGAAATTGTGACTAAATTAGAAATTGGAAGTCATGGGGTGTCACATACCTTATGAGAAACATGTATTAATTTTTATGGATTTTAATTGGGCTCAATTGGAAGAAAATTGATTGGAATTGAGAAATTTAATGTATGAAATTTGTGCCTCGGTGGAAAATGAAATTGGACCTATTGAAGATAGTTATGGAGGATTTGAACTTAGTGGAAGATGACATCATCCTATGTCATGGTAGTTGGCCAAATTGAAGGAGAAAGTGACAAGTGGAAGATGGTGATTTGAGCAACTTCTTCTTCAACCTTTGGAGAGAGAGAGAGAGAGAGAGAGAGAGAGAGAGAGAGGGAGAGGGAGAAAGAGGAAGGAGGAAACCAGTGTGCGACCACCCCCCATCCGCCGCTCTCCACCAGCTCCGCCGAAGAAGGTCATTGCTGCCGTCGTCGCTAGTCCGTGCGTGTCGTCCGCGCCCATGCGCTGCTCCACCGGTCAGCTCGTCGCGTCGCCCTCATGGCCTCCAGCCTTCGTCCGCCATCCCACCCTCGTCCTGAGCTGCTGCCGCCGTCGCCAAGGTCGCCGGAGCCACTGCCAGCCAGCCACTCGAGCAGCCACCTTCCTCCTCCGCCATCTCGCACCCGAACCGCCGCCGGTTCTCCTTCGTTCGGCCATGGACAAGGGTTGAACTTCCAGCCCAGATCTGGAAGTTCGAGGCCCGTTTTGGCCGACTTCCCGACCCCGGGTGCTCGGCCCGCCTTGAGGAAAGTTGATCCTCGCGTTGACCCCGTCGTTTTGGTTCGCTCGGCTTGCTAATCCGGTGAGTTTAGCTCACTAAATCTTGATTAGAGGGTTAATGATGCCCTAAGTGTGCTTAGTCTAAGTTAATTATATTTAGGTGGTTAGTTTAGTTTATTTAAGTGTGATTTGGATTAAGAGATTTAATTAGTCTTAAGTATGTTTAGTTTAAAGTTAAGTATATTTATTTAATATAAGCCTTGATGTGACTTAATGTGTTTTATTTTTTATTTATTTTAATGTTTCGAAATTCTGGAAAAGTTAAATATATATTATTTTCCGAAAATCATGAAAATATTATTATTTAAAAAAAAACTCGAAAAATTATTTTTGGCCCCAATTGCTTGGAATTTCATGCCGATCATTGCTGTGCATTTAGAATTTGAATTTGATGAATGGATGTGGCAAATTGAGTGTTGATTGTGATAAATAGGGTTTTTAGCCATAAAAACTCAAGTGTTGGATTTTGATGCAGAAATTTGATTGTTAAAGATTACTATTGTAATTGGAGTATGTGAATGAAATGCGGAGTGTCCGGAAGTCAATAATGATTTGTCATGTGCTGGTTGATAGACTCGGTCGCAGTAGTGGCTAGGCTAATTGGACTGTTCTCCTTATGAATTGCCATCAGTGAGTGACGTGGCTCGGGTTGCAGTAGAGGCTAGGCCAACTGGATCCATGCTCCTTTGGGAATGCCGTCGACGTAGTGACGAAGCCACGCTCCATGGGGGGGAGGCGATGCCTGGCATTAATGTTAGTAGATAGTTGAATTGAGAGTAGGATATATCCTTGCGTGGCAGTGAATAATTAGAATGTGTTCTGAGTGCGATTGTAATTTATATGAAAGTGATGCCGTTCCAATTATTTAAATTCTTATTATTACCTGAGATTGTGTGATATAAATTATGCTAACCTGCAAGAAAGGAATTAAGACGAAGTAAGTCTTCTGTGTGAGGTGGCTAGGCCACCTTAGGTGTATTTTATTTCTAATAGCGGTTTAGGGGGTTGAACTTGCTGAGACAATGTCTCACCCCGTTGTGGGCCAAAATTTCAGGACCATAAATGGAGGAATCATCGTCTCCGGAGACTGTCCAAGTCTGAAGTGGAATTGAAGAGCTAGTCCAACTAGTAATTGTAGGACCGTTTATTCCTTTTTGGTGAACTTATCCCTTTTTGTAAGCTGGCTCTTTTTGGTTTATATGTAAACCTTGGGAGGTTATTTATTTAGAAAGTACAATTGTTTATGATTGTATTTATTTCCTGCTTTCCTATCTCGTGAATTTTTATCAGGGGTTAAATAACACGTTTCGCATGCGCATAACGAATTAATTGGGTCTGCGACACTACCTAGGAATGTCGCATTGGTATGACCATAGTGGGTTGTTCATGTGTCTCAAGGTTCGGGGCGTTACAGTAAGTCCAAAAATTTATCGTGAAAATGCAATTTAGTCTTAAAATTTTTAAAATGTACAATCAAGTCCTAAAATTTATCAAATTGATACAATCGAGTCCTTTCATTAATGCCATCAACTTGTCTAGTGAAAAATACTAACGTAGCATTTTTTAATAAATTTATTTTTATACATGGCATTTTTTAATTACTTTTTGCTTTAATTCTTATTTAAATAATAGTAAAAAACTAAAAAAAAGCTAAAATAATTTTAAAAACTAGAAAAAAAGATGTAGGATCGTGGCTAGGGCCGTCCTCACCCATCACCAACCCCTAATGAAGGCCGCTATTGCCTAGCCCAACCTCGTTGACCCCAATAAAGGGCCAACGAGGGCTAGCGTCGCCCAAATCTAGGCTAGCAAGGCTTGCTAGCCACAGGCGAGGGCTAGCATTGCCCATATTGGGCAAGTTACACTAGCCCTAGCCAAGGCGTTGCCTAGATATGGGCGAGCCTCGCCCGGGCCGGCAAGGGCTACACGCCCTTTATCACTTAGGGTTTGTGACCTTTGTTGGTCCCTTTGGTGATGGCTAGTGATGGCAGCCCCCATTCATGCTCCTATGGCCTTTATTATTATTTTTTTTCTATTTTTGTGTTTTTAATTATTTTAGCCTTTTTTTTTACTATTATTTAAATAATATTTAAGGAAAAATTAATTAAAAAATGATGTGTGTGAAAAATAAATTAATTAAAAAATGCCACATTAGCATTTTCCCTAAGACAAGTTGATAGTGTTAATGAACGGACTCGATTGTACCAATTTGATAAATTTTAGGATTTGATTGTATGTTTTGAAAGTTTTAAGATTCAATTTTACTTTTGGGATAAATTTTAGAATTTACAATGCACATATCCCTTTTATTCTTAGTTAGTGATGATATTGGGGTGAGTCTACTCATCGTTCAACTTCCCAAGTGTAGCTCCATCCATACCCTATCTCCTCTTTCTTCCTTGGGTTTTTGAGTCATTCTTAAATTTCTAAATCGCTGTATAGCTAGTGTTAGAACTCAGCCGTTTATTGCAAAATGTTGCTGTTTTTGACATTGCCTTCAAAAAAATTAAAAGTGAAAGAAAATTTAGGGTTATAAATAAATTTGGAATTATTGATGATAAAAAAAATTAGTTCTCGATTTGGATTTTTTTTTTTATGATATTAAGCTTTTTAAATATGATTTTCATTGACTCACACAAAGAACGGTTTTGGACTAGGACCTCGTCAGTGTTTGTCCATTAACAGTGAAGGAAATGATGAAAGGATGGCTCAGGACTAGTACATTAGTGACTGGAAAGGAGGAAAGGATGGAGACAGAGACATTGGTGATGGTGACTGGTCAGCAAAGGAGCAATAATTCAGAAAATCGTACATTTCCATGCTCAGGGAATTGACAGGTGTTTAGTTGAGGCCTTACCTAAGGTACCCATCTCCCCTCTTTTACTTGTGGTTTGGGTGTTTGCTAGAAAACCATCCATTTCTATGTTTATTGACTGGTATTCATATCTCAAAATGTTTATGTCATAATTTTCAATCATCCGTTTTTTAATACACAAGATTGATTCTGAAAAGATTTTACATAACATTCTATCTTCACTTTTATGGATTTCTAGTTCTATTTGCTTACACTTACATAAAAAACATCTTTCAGCATTTTGCTTTTCCTCAAGAAAATAAAATTGGAACACAATAGGTTCATAAATTATGAAAAACCATATAACTCTATTTGGCAATAATTGCATATTAACAAAATTTTAAAAATGAATTTTTTATGACCGCAACATTTGAAAAAAAAATGAGAAAAGTAAAAGACTCTAGATAAACCCAAGCATTTGAAAAGGGGGCGAGGGGGCAATATGAATGGGAGAACATGAAGCAAAGTTAGTTGTGGCACGCAATCATTTCCTATATTATTTTTTTTTCATGTGAAGAGTAGCAATATTCAAGAAAGGAAACTAGTTTACTATGTTAATAAAAAATAGGCAAAGTTTAATTTCCTAAGAGGGTCTAATATAAATATTATAATTGAGCTTACGTCTAACCTAACAATCACGTTTGACATTACAATCTAACAATTAGCTTGATTATAATGTTACTTCTATATTTTTTATATTATTTAGGATTGGCCTTGGGAGTAGTAGTTAATCAATCAATATCCGTAGAGGATTGGGCAAATACCTAATTTATGTTTTTCTAATCACTATTTGTTATTAAAGAATAATTATCTAGAAAGTCCCAAACTTATTGTATAATAATCAATTTAGTCCTAAATTTTTCAATTTTACTAATTTAATCCTAAGACTTTTGACGATTTGCCAATATAAATATTTCGACTAATTTTGATTAGAAATCACTTACGACAATCGGTATATACATAAGCTATTTCCATCGTTAAAAGATTAATAATTAAATTTGGAAAGATCAAAAGTTTAGAATTGAATTGACCAAATTTATATAATAAGTTTACAACTTTTTGACAATATTTTGATCTATAAATAGCAGAGGAAAGGATGGAGACTCAATTGATGGCGATGGTGACCAGTCAAGGAACAATAAAATGCAAAAAGTCATCCATCTCAATATACATAGGTATTAAAAGATGCTGAGGAAAGGATGGAGACTCAAACAATGGCGAAGGTGACCGGTCAAGGAACAATAAAATGCAAAAAGTCATCCATCTCAATATACATAGGTATTAAAAGATGCTGACTTTGAAATTAGCACTGGTCCCGGATCGGTGTTTATATTGCTCGATTGTTTATAAGTCCACACTGTTGTTTTGATCGAGGCGACTGAAAGCAGTCCTTTATTTTTTTTTAGTTTTGACCAGTGACGACTTGGAGCAGTGTCCCACAAGTTTTCTAAGTAAATATATATTTTATAATCTTATTTTTGGCTTTTCTTTTGGTTAATCATTCTTTTTTTTTTTTTTTTTTCTGTTAGATTGATTTTTGTTGATTTTACACTGATGAAAAGGAGACATAACTTAAAAAGAACACTTTTTTGCTATTAATGAGTGTTTTTACAACATATGGAATATTTCGCCATATATGAAAATCTTTCGGCCTATAATAGATACATTTCCCGAATACAAGTTGTGTTTATTAAGTGTAATGTGCAATCTTATCGATATATTTTTCAACAGCGAAAGATCTAACTTTAACATTAAGTCAGTCGATGGTAGATGCCCTATTAAAATGATGATGAAGAAGAAGAAGAAGAAGAAGAAGAAGAAGAAGAAGAAGAAGAAGAAGAAGAAGAAGAAGTCCTGAGGATATACGGACCAATAAAGGGGTCTCGCTTTATTTGGATGCTATTAGAAATTAAATTTCACTCTGTCAGGGTTGTTCCCAAATTTGTCCCTATGTAATAGTTCCTTAAGAGACCAAAAAGGACAAAATGCTAAAATACCTGTTCTGTTATGGTTAACTTCCCACGTTCACATTTTTAGCTTGCGGTTACTTTTACCTTGCCTTTTTTTTTCGTTAAACCATTTTCACCTACAGTATCTCTATGGGGAAAGTGCTCTGAATTTGATTACGTTCAGTGTGAATTTTCCTTTTGGGAAATTATACTCTTTGATATAAAATTATTCACTAACTTCACAAATAAAATCAATGCAAGAATCTACCTCTATATAATTTTGTAATTAAACCCTCTACCCAAAGGGATGCCTTTAAGAATATTATTTCATGCACTCTCCAGAAACATTGTGGCCATCTAAGCTCCACATCAAATAATATTATGCACTACCAGATAAATTATTGACATAATTTCACAATTAGTTTTAAACTTATTATATGGAAACCAATCGAGTCTTAAATTATTTCTAATTGAACAAATGTAATCGTAAACCTTTGAGGCAATCTAGTCATTCTGACCAAGTCACACTTGATTTATTTGACATTGTAGTTTAGTCATCACAACAATCTTATGTGTAATGACGAGGTGTGACGTGGACTATTTCAACAAAATGATGCCGTTTTTATTTTTAAATGATTTTTTCACATAATTACCGGTTGAATATGAGTCTATTGCAAATCCACAGAGATCCACGTGAAGCTGAGCTTTGATGTTTCAAATTTATCTTAATTGGGTTGTAAAATTTTAATTGACTCATGTACAACCTGACACAATAAAATTGAGTTGAAAAATGGATTTATAACCTATATTGCTACTTCTTTAAGAACTGCGTCGTGAGTGTGGCGTATCCTTGTCCGTATGTTCTCTTTATTAATTACATTTTGTTATATTGATGTGATGCTGTATAAAGTACTTGTTACACGGGCGATGATTTAAGTTGAGTCATTTTGTTATTTTGACAGCCAGTAATTTTATGTTTTTTTATTTTTTATTGGAAGCCATATGATGCGCGTCCAATTTAAATTTTAGAAAAAAGAAAATCAAGCAAAGAGACTGTATAAAAAATTGTGACTCCGTGGGCTTAGCTTTCGTTACTTTTAAAATTTTCTAGCACCAAATCAATTTTTGTGTATTAGGTGTGACCGGTCAACTAAAGGAATAATAAAATGTAGAAAATCATCCATTTCTTTTAGTCGTTGTTCACAAGTCCACTCCATTCTTGTCTTCCATGCTTATATTTGATTGCTCTTCGACGTTCCCTTCCTTCGTCCTTTTGGGCACTCAAATCACATCGCCTTCGTCTTTCATCGTTCTTGTTCTGTTTCGCTCTTTCTTCCCTCGAGGACAACCATTCTTCCTCTCCTCTTGTTCTTCAGTATCTGCAGCTTTCTTTCATCATTCTCTTTGTCTGTCTCTCTGATTTCTCGCTCTTTGTTTCTTGGACAAAAAAAAAAAAAAAAAAATGTCGATCGATTCCGCCATTTCTATTGCATGGGATGTCTTGAAGTGGGTAGTTGTTCCTATCAAGCGTCAATTCAGATACGTCATGTCCTCCAACACCTACGCACAGGATCTTGGAAAGGAAGTCAGCAAGCTGGAGTACGACACTGAGAGGATCCACAATGACACGGAAGTGGCCAAGAACAATCTTCGAATTGTCTATAGAAAGGTCACAGATTGGCAGGAAAGTGCTGCGAAGGCCTTGAAGGAGGCGGAAGACGTGTTGGGAGACTTCGAAAAGGCAAGCAAGAGTTGCTGCTATGGGATTCTTCCCGACCCCAATTATCGCTATCAGTTTAGTAGGAAGGCCAAGGACAAGATGGAGGACATTCAGCGACTTGCTCGCGAATGCAGTGAATTCAAGGACCTCTCCTTCAGCAATTCTGCTCCGGGAACATTGTTGCTCCAACTCCGGCCAGGGAGAAGGCAAAGATGTTGTCCAATCAACCACCACGATGGCCTCTACTTCTTCTGCCTCAATGACGATTAAGCTTAGGGATGATGGCGTCTTCAAATCTAGAGCTTCGATGATACAGGACATCATGGACGCTCTTGCCGATAACCACTGTAGCGTGGTCGGGGTTCACGGGATGGGCGGGGTTGGCAAGTCCACACTTTTGGCCGATGCCAAGGAGAGAATAAGTGTTGGGAATTACTGATTCCCTAAAACGGATTCGACATTAAATTAAACCCCTAAAACGACGTAGCGGAAGTGAGCCCAGAAACAAACAAACATGAATCACCGATCAAAGGCATACCACAGGATCAAGCATACATTTTGTCCACAAACTAAACACTGATGTTGCAATTCGAGGAGGAAACTTGACACTATTCTTCAAAGGAGAATTCTTTTCTTCGGGAGAAAGCGGTAGGAGAAGACGTGATGAAAAACCAAGAGAGCGTATTCTCTTGTTCTCAAAAATACGTAACTTCACTTCTGTTGGAAAAAAAAAATTGCTTCTTAGATTTTCCTTTATCTATTATAACTTTCTCCATGGGCTCTCAACTCACGGGCCGGGCCCATGACGGGCCAACTTAGGCCCATCAAAAGGAAAAAAATCCAACATCTCCCACTTGCACATGGTGGGCCAAAACCAACATGGACGGACGGGCCCTACTTAGGTCTATCAATTGAAAATCCATCAACTCCCACTTGACATGGTGGGCCGAATGTAATCTTCTTTTCCTCACCGCAACATTCATACCGATGAATAGTCAGTGCGGACCAAAGCATACTTGAGAGGCTCGTTTGCCATAAATCTATTAGGAATATATAGCAGCTCATAATGAGCATCACATTCCGAGTAAACTTAGTATGCAGTACCCTAGATTGATCGATCACATTTATATCTATCTTGATCTCTTTTATATATATTGTATCCACAATTATGATTATCCCAAAGACAGTCATAATTGGTTAACTAGTTAATACAAAACTACAATGTGATTCTCCAAATTCGATATTCCTTTTTCCTTCAAACTCTCAATTTCAGTTCAACTTGCTTTTCTAGAAATATTCCATTAGATCAAATCAACTCATGACCATTGACAACATCCTAAGATAGCAAACACTAAATAGAAATCTTGAGAATAAGAAAAAGTCTTGAGAGCATTAAATTGAGGAACTCTTTTCCTCAAGAGTCTCATACAGTATAAAAGTTGAGATCAAACTTTTGCCACTTATTGGTCGTCTCATACATACGTAGTATGAAATACGTATTACGGTATTAACTCATTTCCCATGGAGCGTATGTCTACACCATCAATACCGTATAGATGATAGTTCAGACATACATAATGTCTAACTTGAGTTCACATATTTATTCGTTCACAGAATTCATCAGAACTCACATCTGGCATCATAGACAGATAAAGTAAAATATGTGGGTTATTTTATTTTCGGACATAGTAAATATTATGTTCTCATTTTAACACTCAGTTAAGGCGACAATATAATTTAAGCTACGAGCTCTTGATTATCACATAGATAACAAGCTTAAAAACCGTCTTATCTCTATTTATCACACAGTAAGTAGAGGTGATTACCCGTGTGAGTGGGCTAATTTTTTATTTGTCCGACATACTTTATCAACTTATTATAATGCACTGAGCATTAAGATGCATAAACATTAAACAAAAAATTCACAGGTATTAACAATGAAAAAACGCAAATTCATTAAATGTGAACACTTCAGGGAAATTACAATATTCAATACATCAGCCTCTACACAGTCCTATAGATTTTACATGACCACAAAACACATCTCTAAGTATTGGCTTTGTCATAGGATCTGCTACCATTCTATGTGTAGATATGTATTGTAAGTTCACATCTTTTCGTGCAACCATATTCTTGACAAAATTATACTTGGTATCTATATGTTTGGTCTTGTCATGATATTTTGGATCTTTGGTGTACGCTATAGTTGCTTGGCTATTACAGTTAACCAAAAAAGGATTTGCAGCATACCCAATAACACCTAAATGATCCAAAAACCTCTTAAGCTAAACTCCTTCTTGTACTGCTGCTGATAATGCCACGAACTCAGCTTCCATCGTGGACAAGGCTATACACGTTTGTTTCTTACTGCTCCATGATATAGTGCCATTATTCAGTAAGAAAGCAAATCCAGAGGTAGATTTCCTTTCATCTAAATCTCCTCCCCAATCAGCATCCGAATAGCCTTCAAGTTGCAAATCTTTTCCTTGGTAATTTAGCTTGTAATCAGCAGTTCCCTTCAAATACCTCAGTATTCTTTTAACGGCCTTCCAATGTGCTTGACCTGGATTGGATTGGTATCTATTCACCATTCTAACTGCAAAACATATGTCGGGTCTTGTACACATCATAGCGTACATCAAGCTCCCAACAGCACTAGCATAAGTAATATGTTTCATTTGTTCCTTCTCTTGTAGAGTCTTTGGACACAATCTATGGCTCAATCCTTCACCTTTTGCAATAGGAGTATCAATGGGTTTACAATCTTGCATACGAAATCGTTCAAGAACCTTATTTATGTATGTTTCTTGCGAAAGAAATAATGATCTCTTCGAACGATCTCTTGAAATCTTAACTCTAAGGACGTATGCAGCCTCACCCATATCTTTCATCTCAAAGTTGGAAGATAACCAACTCTTAACAGTATTAACAAACTCCATATTGCTTCCAACAATTAGTATATCATCAATATATAATGATATGATCACAAATTGATCTTTGGATATTTTGATATATACACAATGATCCTCATCTATCATTGTAAAATCATATGCCATTATAGTATTATGAAAACCTATATACCATTGTCTCGATGACTGCTTTAGGCCATATATCAATCTCAAAAATCGACATACTTTTCCTTCTTGGCCTTCCATAATGAAACCAGTAGGTTGTTCCATATATATTTCTTCCTCTAATTCTCCATTGAGGAAATCGGTCTTTACATCTATTTGATGTAACTCAAGATCCATACTAGCCATTATTGCCAGAATAATACGAATCGAGGTAAATCTCACCACAGGAGAAAATATTTCTTCATAATCAATTCCTTCCTCTTGATTATACCCCTTCGCCACAAGGCAAGCCTTATGCCTTGCTATCGAGCCATAAGTTTTATGCTTTATTTTGAGAACCTAATAATTCCCAATAGCTTTGCATCCTTTTGGAAGGTCAACCAGTTTCTAAACTTGATTTGACTTCATTGACTCCATTTCTACTTCCATTGCATGCATCCATTTTTCCTTACTAGGGAAATTTAGAGCCTCATTAAGATTTCTTGGCTCATCTTCATCTTGTGGAGCAACCATAAAAGTTTCCCCTTCAATGTCAAAACATCGACGGTGAATACTTTTGCGACTTATTCGCCGTATGGGAGATTATGCACTTTGTACATCATTCACCATCATGCTCTCACTCGAATTAGATAATGACGATATCATCTCATCATGTGATTGTAATTGAGAGTGAGTTGAAGCAAATTCATTACTTCTCATGTTACTCCCATTTGGACGAACTCCACTATGTTCATTATCTTGATCAAATGTTTCAAATAGGGAGTGTTCTTCACCTATTTCGCCCATCTTAGGAAATTCATTCTCTAAGAATGTGACGTCCTGTGATTCGAATTCAGTGATACTTCCACTTTCCTACTCACCTATGAACACATATCCTTTCAAGTGTTCAGAGTATCTTATGAAAATACTCTTCTTTCCTCTTGGACCCAATTTCCCAAACTTATGAGAGGACTCATGAGTATAGGCAGCACAACCCCATGGCTTAAGAAAACTTAAGTCCGATTTTCTACGTGTCCATAACTCATATGGAGTGGAAGTAACTGATTTGGAAGGCACCCGGTTAAGTATATATGATGCAGTTAAAAACACATCACTCCAAAAGGTGATAGGTAAATTAGCTTGCGCCATTATGGACCTAACCATTTCCAGTAGGGTTCTGTTCTTTGTCTCTGCAACACCATTTTGTTGAGGAGTATATAGAATAGACAACTGTCTTTCTATTCCTTTTTCATTACATAATTTTCTGAACTCATCAGATAAATATTCTCAACCTCGATCAGATCTTAATACTTTTATTTTCTTGTCTAATTGATTTTCTGCCAAATTCATAAATTTTTTGAAACAACTTAATGCTTCAGATTTATGAGAAATCAGATAGACATATCCGAATTGAGTATAATCATCTATAAATGTGATGAAATAAACAGCTCCGTGCCTTCCTCTCACATTCATCGGACCACAAACATCAGTATGAATTAAATGCAAAGGAAATTAAGCTCTTTTACCTTTTCCAAATGGTTTCCTTGTTGTTTTCTCTATTAGGCAATGCTCACATATAGGCAAATCGACTTTTTCAATGTTGCCCAACAAGCCCTCTTTGGCTAGTCTATTCATACGTTATTGGCCAATATGATCAAGTCTAGCATGCCACACATTCACATCATTATCATATGAATTAGGAGACGTGAGAAGAGAATAACAAACATTTGCATTAATATATTCAATATCTAATACAATGAAACAATCCAGAAAATAACCACAACCATAGAAATTTGTATCCAAAAAACAAATCCACACCTCTATTATGGAAGTTCATATTTAAACCTAGATTGACCAATAATAAAACAGACACTAAATTCGACGAATCTCCGGAGCATACATCACATCATGTAGGAACAAGATGCGTCCACCACGCATGTTCAATTGGTAGGTGCCAATATCTTTAACTTCAGTTCTGGAGTTATTTCCTACATAAATCCACTTAGTTCCAGTCGGAACTCGTCGAAATTCTACGAAGGATTTTCTATCCTTCGCTACATGGTCTGTCGCTCCTGAATCTATAGTCCACAAATGATTAGATTCAGTCAAGAATACAGAACTTGACACATATGCAAAGTTCCCAATAGTACAAGAGGTGTGTACCTTCTTTGGCTCGCGACAATCGCGGGCATAGTGACCCCTCTGGTCACAGTTGTAACATTTCACCCTTGAAATATTCTTCACATGAGAACGTTTTCCTCTATTCACACAAGGACGTTTTCCTCTCTTTTGTTGGTTAATTCTTGGTTTCTTGCAAGAATGACTTGATCCCTTGCTTTCCCACATATTAAATGAGTCAATGCGCTTACGCTTAGAGCTTGAAGCCCCTTCTGAGCTGAAAGCAACACAGCAAATATTTGTATCCTGCTCAAATGCCTTGAGGCAATCATAAGCTAGCTCAAGGTGGCGCACAGCATTCTCAAGATCTTCCATAACATGGTCAAGAGCTTTTAGTGCTTCTTGCTTTTCAAGCACATATTGAATTCTCATATTTAATATTTCACTATTCTCGCCGTTCAATTTGTCTTTTTTGTTCAAATAATCAATTATGTTCTTAGTTGCTGAATCCATCGATCTGAACATATCATACATATATGCACGAAATATTAATGCCTATCACTTATACATCTATTTTGCACAAACCCATCATATTAATTAATAATTTTAAGGTTTCAGAATTAAAAGGTCACTATGTTTCCAATCATCATCCAAATATCCTAACTTGAAATTATTATTAATATAATCCTCTATGCAAAATAAATTCTTTGAAGTTACAAAAACTTCTATGATCTACGCACAACAGTTAATAATAACAGAAGCAAATAATATTTGACATCCAACAATGATATAATAATAATGCTTTCACATAATACAACTAACATATTAGTTGCCACTCCAACAACAACTAGGTAGAAAACATTACATAAGATGTCCAAAAAGCACACTAAATAAAGAAAATATCTCGAAAACATCTAAAACCAAGGCATCATACTACGAAGGAAAGCTTCTACTTGGTTCAATTTCTTTTTCTTTTCCTCTGTAAAATTTTCAGGCATTCTTGACAGCCACGAAAAAACAAACGGATATCCCTTAGGATTTCTCCTACGCACATTCATTCCCGACCTAATCGAAGTCATTCCTTGGGTCGCAGTTTTGTGGCTCCAACCCGATGATATTCATCTACAAATTCCATTACTAGCTCCTTATATCTAGTAAATCCTTTGATCTCCCATAGGCGATTCAACACTCCTTGCCATTCTGGTGGAAGAGTGTTCATGAAGAATCGCACCATCTGAGTATCTGGCATGGGATAATCGTTCCAAATGACTTCTTGAATTTTCTTGTTGACCTCTACAACATGATCAATTATGTCGTCACTCTCCCATCAATAACCATTCAAATCGGCTATCAACCCTGAAAGCCTTTCATTTTGTTCATTTGACATTGTGCGCACAGATGCGCGCGGCTTACGGGGAGGCATTGTTCCTGCAACAAATACAGAACAAAAAGGGATTACATATAATCCACATAGACATAATTGAAAAAGAAACACATTTTTTTTTAAATTTTTTTTCGGTCAACAATCAACGGTCAACGGTCGTGGGTCGGAGTCAACGGGCGGTTGGGTCGGACCAGACGGATCGGTTGGACCGGACGGACGGTCGAACGAATCGACCGGCACGTGCCACGCGCGTGCACGGCTGACGTCACGATGACGTTAGCTAGCGCATGCGTCACATGTGCCTAGGTCGAAATGGTGCATCCGACATTTGGCCGCGTGTGGCGGCACGTCCGGCGGCGATCCACGACTCGTTTTTCTCGTATCAACGAGATCTTAGATCCTGCATTATCAAAAACGAATTTCGACTTGTAGAAAAACACAAAACTGGGCGAATAGTACACGGGTGTCGGGTTTTTCCGTCCCCGATCGATCAACAGTGATTTTTCTCGAATTTCGACCAAAAATTAATCAAAAGCAATAAAAAGGGGTCGGTAAACATGAACTAGGGCTCTGATACCAATGTTGTGAATTACTGATTCCCTAAAACGGATTCGACACTAAATCAAACCTCTAAAACGACGTAGTGGAAGCGAGCCCAGAAACAAACAAACATGAATCACCGATCAAAGGCACACCACGGGATCGAGCGTACCTTTTGTCCACAGACTAAACATTGATATTGCAATTTGAGGAGGAAACCGGACACTGTTCTTCAAAGGAGAATTCTTTTCTTTGGGAGAAAGCGGTAGGAGAAGACGTGATGAAAAACCAAGAGAGCATATTCTCTCGTTCTCAAAAATACGTAACTTCACTTCTGTTGGAAAAAAAAAATTGCTTCTTAGATTTTCCTTTATCTATTATAACTTTCTCCATGGGCCCTCAACTCACGGGCCGGGCCCATGACGGGCCAACTCAAGCCCATCAAAAGGAAAAAATCCATCAATAAGGGAAAAAATTCGTTCCATTGGGTCGCTAAGGCTGATGTGTCGCAAAATCCAGACATCAAGGCGATTCAAGGAGAGATTGCAGACACCTTAGGCCTCAGTGACATAAAGGACAAAGAGTCCGTAAGTGGGCGAGCGGAACTTTTGCAAAGTAGGTTGGACTAGGAGGAGAAGGAGAAAAATAAGGTACTCATAATACTTGACAACCTGTGGAAGGGACTCGACTTGAAATCAGTCGGCATTCCTTGTGGACATGACAACAAAGTCATAGGATGCAAGTTGTTATTGATGTCAAGATTTCGACATGTTTTTCGAGGGGAAATGTGCTGCGACAGGGACTTCCTCCTTGATGGGCTGCAGGAGGAAGAGGCGAAAAAATTGTTCGAGAGGATTGTGGGAGACAAAGTTCACGTTGACGAGTTCAAACCCTTGGTAGCTGAAGCACTCCACAAATGTGCAGGTTTGCCTTTCCTAATTGTTAATTTGGCAAAATGTTTTAAACACGCTGGTTTACCCGAATGGAAGAATGCTTTAAAACAAATAAGGTTGTCTAAAAACGAAGGACTCGGTGAGATGATAAATAACATGTTGCAATTGAGTTATGATCATTTAAAAGACGCGGAGAAGTCATTGTTAGCACTCTATGTTGCTTATGGCACCTCTAAACCCTCTGTTGAAAACTTGGTGAGGTATGGCGTGGGTTTGGGGTTATTTCTAGAAGATAACATGGAGGAAGCTAGAGATAGATTGACATCATTGATCAGTACTCTTCAAGCCTCCTCCCTTTTGTTAGAGGATGGAGATGCTTATAGTATCAAGGTACATGACTTGGTTCGTGAGTTTGTTGCCTCAGTTGCTTCAAGAGATCATCCTTTTCTTGTGTTAAAAGACAAAGATAAGTCGTTAACAGAGTTGCCGAAGGACAAGCTCAAAAGTTGCGGATCAATATGCTTTCCCTACATTGGCATGAAAAAGCTTCCCCAAGAATTAGATTGCCCTGAATTGCGGATCTTTTTGCTGTTCACAAGTAATGAATCCATTGAGGTTCCAAATTCATTATTTAACTCTACGAGGAAACTCATGGTCTTAAATCTTACCGGGATACATCTCACTTGCTCCCCTTCGCCGTTTCAGTTTTTGAAGAACTTACACACTTTGTGTCTTAACAATTGTTCATTAGACAACATAGCCATTCTTGGGGAGCTGAAAAGGCTACAAATTCTTAGTTTTGTGAACTCTAAAATTCAGCGATTGCCAAAAGAAATTGGGCAACTAGTAGAGCTGAGGTTGTTAGACTTGACCTATTGTTCAAAACTTCAAATAATTGAACTAGGTGTGCTTCGAAACTTGATCAAATTGGAGGAGTTGTACATGAAGAATAGCTTCAATAAGTGGAATGTTGTGGAGCAAACTCCACCAACTAATGCCAATATGATTGAGTTGAATGACATGAAGTATCTCAAGACTCTGAACATGTCCATTCTCAACCCAAATGTGCTGCCAAGGGATTTAAAAGTCGCAAAATTAACCAAGTACGAAATTGAAATAGGTGACGTTTCTTGGGGGAATGAAGGATCAAGGATATTGTTCCTCAGGTGGCATCTAATAAGCGAAATTTTGCAGAAAGGATGCATACAAAGTATCTTAGGCAAAACTGACAATCTGATTTTGGATGGGTTGAATGGAATTGAGCAAAGTATTTGTGCATTATCCCAAAAAGGCTTTCCAGAATTAAAGCATCTACACGTCATAAATATTCCCTCGATCCATTACATCCTTCTATCACCATCCCATATAGATTTTAAGACATTGGAGTTGTTACTTCTCATGAATCTCATCAATTTAGAGAAGATATGCACCAACAATATCTCCTCCAAGTCCTTCAAAGTGCATTAAAAGATGTATGAGTTGAATGGTGTGACAAGATGGAAGTTCCATTTCCTCTTTCATCGATGAGAGAACTTCCACAGTTGGAAAATATCAAAATTGTCAATTGCATGGTAATGCGGGGGATTTTAGAAGCTGATGAGAGTGGCAAATTTGAGTTGCGTAATTTGCATGCATTGAAATTGCATTACTTGCCAAAAATCAAGAACTTTTTTATCACTAGGTTAGCTCCTTCAAGTAGTACATCAGATGACCCAGTAGCCACTCAAATTGCATTATTCAATGGAAAACAGGTAACTTTCTATAAAAAAAAATGTTAATTATTTATCAATGTTGTCTTCCTTCGCTTATTAGATGTAATGCAGACTATGGTGCTTATTTAATTTGTCATTTTAGTTTGTTTTCTTCCTAATTGCATTATCTATTCATGCCTTCTTTGTAATTAGGGTCCGTTCGTTTCGCGGAAAACAATTTTTGGGAAAACATTTTCCGAAATTTCTGGTGTTCGTTTGGCGGAAAACAGATGGTCAAAGAAAATGTTTTCCGATCAATGGAAAATCTCCTCTTAAGATTGTGGAAAATAATTTCCTCTTTTGAGA
This sequence comes from Eucalyptus cloeziana, assembly GCA_014182715.1. Lineage (NCBI taxonomy): Eukaryota > Viridiplantae > Streptophyta > Magnoliopsida > Myrtales > Myrtaceae > Eucalyptus > Eucalyptus cloeziana. The sequence continues at coordinate 7,652,201 of CM024640.1, forward strand.
AGAGGAAAACATTTTCCATAACTTCTTCCACTTGTTTCTTTTCACCAACACATTTATGCTTTCTTTTTCTTTTATGTTTTTTTTAAAAATTGAGATTTTAGTTTTTTTCCATTTCATCTTCTTCCTTGGTGGCGGTCGCCGGCGACGGCCGCGAGCCAGCTCGAGCCTTGCCCCAAGCCGGCATGGCGAGCCCCGCCGGCTTGAGGCGAGCTCGGGGGCGGATCCTGCGAGCTGGGGCGGGGCTCCCGAGCTTGCCGGATCCGGTGGCGGAGCTTGGGCTCGCTTGGATCGGGGCTCGAGCTCCGCCACCGGATCCAGCGAGCTCAACCAAGATCGCCGAGCCTCGCCGAGCTCGCCGGATTTGGCGACCGAGTCTTGGTCGGCCGCCAAGTAGCCGGCCATCGTCAGGCATGCGGGGGCAGAGGAAGGAGGAGGAAGAAGGAGGAGGAAGGAGGCGGCGGCGGAGGAAGGAGGAGCTGGGAGGAAGAAGGAGGAGGAAGGAGGAAGGAGGAGGAGGAAGGAGGAAGGAAAAAGAAAAGGGAAAAAGAAAAACAAAAAGGAAAAAAAAATTCGATTTTTAAAAATACGAATAATTAAAAATTCATTTAAAAATACAAAAAAATAAAACTAATTTTTGGTCAATTAAAAATATTAAAATTCAATTTCTGATAATTTTTCCTAAACAATTAAATTAGCTAACGAACGGTGGAAAATATTTTCCACTTGAAATTTAGGTTTTCGCCAAACACTGAGAAAATAGAGTCATTTTCCTAGAAAATGACTTATGGAAAATATTTTCCGGAAACATGATATTTTCCGAAACGAACGAACCCTTAGTAAAGCAATCTTCTATTTCTCTTTATTGTGTGGAAATCCAACTAATTATATGAAATCCATGTAAATCTAGTTAAGTGACAGATTCTGAGTTATTTTCAAAATACATGCTACAATTACGTCCATATTCATAGGCTTTCATAAGCAAAACCGAAGGGAATTTTGGCACTAAAGTAATTTCATTAGTAAAGTAATTTTTATTTTTTTGAAATGGATTCCATTGAATTTAGTTATCAAGACTTTGTTATAACCCACGAAATGTATAATATAGGCAACTCTCTTAAAAACCTAACATGAAGAATGGAAAGGAGGACCTGATTTTTAAATAATAGCAACTATACTAATCTAATTGACGCACGTCTTTTTTGTATTGCATTTAAATGAGCACTTAGTCATTGCATAGGCCCCATAATTGTAAGAGTAGAGAATTTTGTACATGTTCATGCACGCATGTATTATTTATAGATATATTTGTACTTATTTTTGGCATAACAAACACAAATTCACAATTGATGTTGGTATCTCGTTAAATTGGTTATTGATAGTGCTTTACTAGCATTAAAGAGAGAAGTCAGTAAACTATGGACAAACAATTGCCTAGTTAAGAAAAGCGCACAACTATTTTGTCCAACAAAAGTTGAGGCGGCTATTTCATTGACTTGTGTATCTTCATAACGGCGATAAGCACTGAAGTTGATGGCGGGGCCCAGGACTTCTGCAATATGTTAATTTCCCCGTCAGTAGAGGGTCCTGGACATATTTGTTGTGGGTCCCACAAGGCAGTGTGCGTGAGCCTTTACGTCTTCGCCTTTTCGTAATTGTCGTAGTGGCTTTTAATTTTCGCCATTGTTCTCATTGGACACGGGCCATGGATACCAGTTGAACTATTTTTGGGAGGAAATTTGAGGTGGAAAGTGTTAAGTTTGCTTTATTATATAGATAGAGATAAGTAATGCTCCACTCGCTAATCCATTTCTGAAGGAGAAATTCTTTGGTGGAATAAAAGTAGCTCACTCATCAAATTAAGCTCAGCATTGTGAGCTTTTTTAGCGAAGGAAAGACTGGCAATTAGAAATGACATTAGTATGGAGATTTTTTTACTCTATTTTTTCGTTTTATTCTTTTTTTTTCCTTTTGTGCAATTTAATAATCCCCCTCTCCACTTGGCACTCATCTATATTTACTCTTTGAAAGTTCACGAATTTGAGATTTAAGTTAATCACCAATTCCATGAGCAAATTTCACAGGTTGCCTTTCAGAGATTAGAGACATTAGAAATCATTGGTTTGGATAGCCTCGAGTTTATAATTTTCCCATCCATGGTTAAATCTCTCACGCAACTGAAAAAACTGACTATATCGGATTGTGAGAAGATGAAGGCGATCATTATGGAGGAAGAAGGGTTGGGAATGGAAACATCAGAAATTTTGGCATTCCCAATGTTAACCGATTTACACTTAGAACAATTGAAAAGTTTGATATGCTTATCTCATGAAAGTGTAAGATTGATTTTTTTGTTTTTATCATTGAAGATTGTCATGTAGATATATTCATCTGTGCAATACAAATTGTGATATTCTTTTCATCCAATGAAATACCGATTACAGGTGCACGAGAAAGTCGAAGTCAAGATCGCGTCATATCACATGCCACTGCACTCTTCAATCAAGAGGTACATGATTAACATTACGTTAAAATATTAAATATACTGGAGACAAGCATGGCCAAGATAAAAGCTAAGTTACTTATAATGTATATTTTGGTTAAAATATTTTAATAAGAAATGAATGTCGTACAAGCATAAGTGTTTAGAGTTGCTGACATGTATGAGTTGCAATTTCTTACTTTCAATTTCTCTACAAATAGTTTCCATAAATACAGTTGAACATCTCTTATTGTACCTGCACAAAGCATTAATGGGTAATACGACCGCCGAATAGGATCTCTAAAAGCTTTTCGATGTTCCAAAAAAACCTTAAAACTCTCATAAGCCTCACATGTACGGCATAGACATTGCACGCAACTACAATGAAAGAAATTGAAAAAAACAATTGAGAGGAAAGTGAGCAGCAAAGTTCGAGCGGCTGGAGATGAAGGGCCTTTAATACGCTCACTTGACATCATTTGCACTTGCAAGATCTCATTTATTTTCCTGATCAAAGGAAGCTTTGCTCTCTCTCTTAATTGCACCAGTAAAAGGAATTTAAGCGCTCTCCATCCCCTAACTGAGCAAGATATCTAGGGTCTAGGGCTTAGGAAATCGCCCTGCTTAGTTTTTATATGAACTGCAAGACCATTCTTATGAAACTCTTGTTAGAGAAATAAAATACAATTCGCAGATAAGATATTTTAGTTGAGTCATATGTCTTGTTGAGTGTATAGTGAAAGAATGTTTCAAAGGAAAATGAAATAGAGTGATTTACAGGCGAGTCCACTTTGACTAAACTAAATGCAATATAGGCTATTTACCTAAAACGTTGTTTATGCACCCAAAGAGGCTGTGAAAACGGGCCCTCCCACAAAATTAATACGTCGACTTTCTTAAATAATTTTAATTTTCTATAATGGGATATTCAGGAAAACCTTCGATTATTTGAATTGAGTATAAGTATGATCTATCTTTGATATCTAACTATTGGGTCCTCCAACATGGATAAGAATCAATGAATTTTAAAGTGAAAATTCAATTGATTAAGTATATTTAGTTCTTTCAAGTGGGGAATGATGTAAGTAAGATTTGTTCATTTGACCCAAGCAATTCTTTTTTTAATTGCTTTCTCTTAGCCTCCCTCTTTAATTGCTTTAGAGTGATATAATATTGATTTGAGGCATTCGGTATTAGGAAAAATCACGCCTTCTACTACGTTGCACCTTTTGATGGATGATTGGTTGGCTTTTTTTTATCTCAATCTCTCCATCATTTTCTTCTTAATTGCTAATATTCTTCCTCGAACAATCCACTGCAATTTTCTTTTACTACATCAATTCCGGGGTTAATTCCAAAAAAAAGCACCAACTTCAGGTCGAGTGACAAATCTGGCCCAAACTTTTTTTTGTCTCGTAAAAAAGCACAAACTTTAGGTCGAGTGACAAATCTGGCCCAAACTTTTTTTTGTCACTTAAAAAAGCACCAACTTTAGGTCGAGTGACAAATCTGGCCCAAACTTTTTTTTGTCACGTAAAAAAGCACCAACTTTAGGTCAAGTGACAATTCTGGCCCAATTTTTTTTTTTTTTTTTTTTTTTTTTTTTTTTTCATTTTGAAAAAAATCACCAACTTTCACTTAAATTTTAAATCTGACCCCCCTTAACTTAGATTCATTGATTGTCCCGCACTTGCCGGATAACACCATCCATTGTCTTATTGTTTGAGCCACGGCTCGAAGAATAACGGTGAAACCGTGTCATCTCCTATACTTCACTAGCAAGTAAAAAAATCTCAAGATTGAATTTCTCTCGGCTATACTTTATCGTTTTGTCGTAATATGAAGTCAGATCACCGCCCATCGGGAGAAACCATGGATGAGATCCACTAACCTCACGACTAGATCCTTTTCTCCTGAAATAAGTTTAACTTCAAATAGAAAGTTAATGGTAGGGGTTAGATTTTGGATAAGAGTGAAAATTTGTGATTTTTTATAAGACAAAAAAAATTGGGGCCAAATTTGTCACTTAACCTAAAGTTTGTGTTTTTTTACGAGACAAAAGAAAGTTCGGGCTAGATTTGTCTCTCGACCTAAAGTTTGTGCTTTTTCATGAGACAAAAAAAAGTTTTGGCCAGATTTGTCCAATCACCTAAAGTTGATGCTTTTTTTTTTTTTATGGAATTAGCCCCTCAATTCCGTAACTTCTAACGTTGATCACCCTTTTGACATGGTTCTTGTTTCTTTAAATCAGTTCTTCCTTGTCTGTAAGTGATTTAGAGGTACGATCCAATATTATTGTTTTGTTTTGATGGTGAATATCTGAAGTGATGGTTAAACCAAGCATCTCCTACAAGTTGCTTTTGCAAGCGAAGATATAAACTGTACAACTCTCCTTGAATCCATAGACATATTGCAACATTGAAACATAATATCTTCTTCGAGTATTGATTGAACATTCCTGTCAATGTTTGATGTAACAAATGCATACTCATTGATCCCCTTTAAAAAGAGGCTAATTCCAATCATTTAGCTCTCTTTTAAGTACCACAAAGATTAAAAAAAAAAAAAAAAAAAAAAAAAAAAAACACGCGGTATGTGGTGTGATCTTACCATGGCACAAGTGTGTTGTCTAATTTGAACCCTATAAAAAGTGCTGATCTTATGCTAACAAAGAAAAGATGGGACATTATTGTTGACATTAATGATTGAAATTAATGCAATTGTGACTATAATTGATGCATAAGTTATTTTCACAAGGATATATATATATATATATATATATATATATATATATATATATATATATAAAGTTCAAATATGGATACAAGTCAAATATAAAAGATCAGCGATAATGTTTGTTTCATGAGGGCATATTTCTTTCCATTGAATCACATGAGACTCGACATTTTAAAATACAGTTATTGTGCTCGCTATGCAGGATTCAAGATATATTCAATATTTGCAAACTCTAGATGTGTCACATTGTGATGGGTTATCAAATATGTTCACACCGACAATGGCTAAAAATTTGATGGCACTCAAAAAATTGAGGATAAGTAATTGTAGAATATTGACAGAAGTCATCAGTGATGAGAAAGGTGGGTATGAATGTGTAGTGGCTTTCAATCAACTAAAGTATGTGGAGCTTGATCGGTTGATAGGGTTGAGAAGTTTTAGCTTAGGTGGATACACTTTGATGTTCCCTCTCTTGGAAGATGTCATGTGACTATATGTCCGAACATGAAGTTTTTCTCTCAAGGACCAATAGAGGCATCAAAGTTGGAGAGAGTTCAAGTATCAAAAGCATCGTGGTTTTGGGTGGGAAACCTCAACATCACCATCCAGAATATGTTTGAAGGAATGGTATGCACCGGTTACCAAATTCCATGCAATTGGATGGTTTTGACCACTAACTGAATAATCGTTGTTTGCTAACTAGAAGTTTATGTTTAATGATGCATTTTTTTTTTGATAGGGTACGCTTGCTGGAGAAAAGAAAATGATGCTATCTGAGTTCCCCAAGCTGATTGAAAAATGGCATAACGAACTTAATCCCATCAAGTCGAATTGGCAATTAGAATCATTGGTGGTAGATAAATGTCCATCATTTGTTAACGCTATCCCATCCAGATTGATGCTTGTTTTAAAAAATTTATGGTTTTTGCAAGTGCGCGATTGCGAGGTGCTTGAAGAAATATTTGACCTAGAAGGGCTGGAGGCTGTGGAAAGCACTCGAGTTCTGCCTTAGCTATGGGGATTGAACTTGGTCAATCTACCACAATTGAGGTGACTGTGGAACAAAGATCTTCAAGAATCACTATGCTTCAATTCTCTAAAAATCTCATCCTTTATAATTGCAGCAGCTTAGGACATGCTTTCTCTCCATCGATGGCTCGGTGCCTTGCCAATCTTGAACTAATGGAAATAAAGGAGTGTGGTCAGATGGAAGGAGTGATCATAGAGGAAGAAGGAGAGGGAAGCGCAATGGAGAAGATTACATTCCCAAAGCTCAAGCGGATGACACTGGAATACTTGCCCAAATTGACTTGTTTCCTCTTGGGAAAAAATCATATGCTGGAATGCCCCACATTACAAGGACTGAACATTGCCCATTGCCCCAATATGAGAAGTTTGATTAGGCAATCTCGGATGGAGAATGACCATGGCACCCCCTCACTTTTCACTCCCCAGGTAAGTCTTTCAAACAAATGCATTTTTGGCATTTCATTTCGAACATATTCTTGTAGTATTTGACGATGCACAGTACGATACAAATTTTGTGCTTTGTGCGGGTTTATATACATAATCTTCTAATATTTAATACAAAGATTAAAAATATTCTTATCCTCAAGAAATATAACTATGAAATGTACATCTCCGTATCTTTTTGGAAGTGTTAAGTTGGTGTCGATTCATGGAACCGTATCATGCATGGTACTTGAGAATTAATTAGCGAGGTTCTTAAGAAAGTTATCACAATAACCATGTAAAAACATTCAATTTTTGCAATTTCAACTATAAATAGCTAACAGTAAACATTAAGTAGCATCTAAAAATGGCAAAAAAAAAAAAATGTAGTATCGCCACTTCATATTTTCTTGCGCAGAAGCGAACTGGCATCGTTCTAGTAAACATGAAGAAAAGGGGAAAAGAAAACTTCATAATGTAAAAGTCCAATTCACAAATTGCTTAGCAATTACAGCTCATTGTACCATAATTTTCTTCCCAATAAACGAAATTGGAGGAATTAGAGAGTGCAGCTCTTTTAACTGGAGTGCTCTAAACTTCAATAATGATCAATGCAGTCAACCTTTTTATTTCCTAATAATCACCAATGCTTAAGTTGGGTCGGGATAATAAAATAAATAAAAATAAAAAGGTACATATGCATGACGCAATTTGTCTTATTTGTTCATAAATCATACTTGAATTGCTATACTCCAACAACCTATTAAATTACGTGCTTGTATTATACACTAAATATTGACTCTGAATTATCATATTGAGTGACAATTAGTGTGATACAGCACACAATTTGTGTTGGCAAGAGAAAATGCAGATAACTTTTTCCAAAAAAGAAATGGCAAAAAAAAAAAGAAAAAAATGAAAGAGAGAAAAGGACAGTTGGGTAATAAATAGTAGCAATTTCGTGGGCGGTTGCCGACATTGCAAATCTAATTTCATAACTAGATCACAATATTTAATCAATGTCCTAGCTAAATTAAAAATTTTAAAAATTGGAATAAATTATCCAACCAACAACACTACGGAAGAGAAAATATTGGGTGCATTAAATACACCATGTAGGATCCGTATTGAATCATTTGCAAATCGACATGTGGAAAAGTCGAGCCCACCTATCAGTTGAACGATCAAAATATTTGCTCCCCCTCCCTTCAATAACGCCCCATTACTGGAATGCTCTCTTTCCTCTTTTCTGGTGTGGCTTTGCTCCCTCCCCTCTCTCTCTCTTTCCTTCCTCGGTGGCCCTGGCCTCCATCTGTTGCAGTGCTGTTGCAATGCACTCACTAGACAAAGGAAAAAAAAGAAGGGAAAATCTCAAATAAGAGCCTGAAGTTAGTTTTTTTTTTTTAAAAAGGACCCAAAGTGGACACTGTATCAAATAAGGACCCAAAGTGGCTAATTTTGTCTCAAAAAAGGACCCAAACTTTCAATCTTATTTACAGCTTGGGGTAGTTTTGTCTAAGAACATGTTTTCTTTAATTTTTTTCTTTCTTCATCTTCCTCACACCTCCTTCTTCGCTCTATATTGCCTCCTTCTTCAACACCATAATCAAGGCCCCTACCAGCGACCTCGTGAGCTTTATGTCATCACGTAATTGGTCCTAATGACAAGAAGTTGGATTGGAGTTATTTGCTACTGGCCACCTTCTCGGATGCTAAAATCCTCAGTTCCTCAATATGCATCAAATCTCAACTCGCTTGTGCTCAGCCTAAAGCTCGGATTGACCTCCATCTAATGACGACGATGCTGGATTTTCTATCAGGGGCAGTGGTCGATGAGGTCGAGAGATCGAATAGGACTTGTCAATGGCGGTAATGGGGCAACGAAGTACAACAATTTCTACTGTTAATGATGTCAGATACGACTAATGATCAATCTTAAGATGGGGTATCGATTGAGGAGAAGAATTATGTTGATGAGAATGGCAAGAGTGTGAGTGGGTATCTCCAGACTAGGTATTATTAAAAGGAGCCATTGGCATTGCAAAGGGCAAGGGGGATCTTTGAAAGATCGAATTCATGCAAGAGAGGCAACCCCAAATTTGAAATTGATGAGGCAAAATTGTTGTCGAAGTTGAAATAGTCACCCGCCGCAACAACATTGTTCTTTAGCATGAAATTGTTGATCACAAAGTGTTAATTGAATAGAGGCATAAGTTAGTCAAATAAAGACGATCTGGCGATGCTTGGATATTGCTACTCTGCTGTTGGCAAAGCATGAGCGAAAACAACATAAAAAATTGCAGTTGCTGAGTTAGCGGAAGGCCTAGAATAAGTGGAGTTTGATGTACTCTCGAGGTGAGAGAAATACATCACCAAAGGGATTAGTTGCATAGCTTGGGAGTTGGACAAGAAGTTGAGTCTCAGCAAAAACAGATTCATATTATGGCTTTGAGATTAGAATTTGCGATGAATGTTGGAATAAAAAGAACTTATTTTTGAAAGCTCATTGGGCTTCGTGGAATTGTCTACAAATCATTTTGAGAAGTGAAATTTAAAATTTTCAATGAGTTAGACTACGTTGTAATGGCTCATGTTAAAGAAAACCCAATCTTGATCATACAACGAAATGACACAAAGAGCGATGAAGGGGCTGATAATGGAGGTAATGTAGAGAATGAGAAAGATGAAGAGAGAGACAAAAATAAACAACAATGTTCTTGGACAAAAGTATTCCCTGTGAATAAAATTAGAAGTTGGCCCCTTAATCGGTGAGAGTAAGTTACCACTCAGGGCCCCTATTTGAGATAGTGTCACTTTAAGTCATTTTTGAGAAAATGGCTCCACTTCAAATCCTTATTTGAGATTTTCTCGAAAAAAAAAAAAGCAAAAAGAAAACAGAAAAAGAAGAAATTAGACAAAGTCTATTTGATGATTTTAGCTTCTCCCCTCTAAGAAATGTTCGCTCCGAGTCATTTCGTCTCACCTTGATCCTCCTCTTTGCGACGTGGGGAAAAAAAGAAAGTGAACCAATCTACATAGTCAAAGTAACAATAACTCTTCTTCCTCCCCCTCCCCCTCATCCTCTTACCTTCTGTGTTATTGGGGCGATTGATTGGGTGGTCTGTCCAATGGTTGAATCGGAAGCTTCGGAATCGCTTCTCTGAAGCTCGCCTCCTCTTTGTGCACGTGCTTCCATGGGTTCCGAGTGATTATGTGACCAGAGCTTGTTGGTTATGGTGGGTCGAAGTGGATCTCCGATGCGGAAGCGATTTCGGCGTCGATTCGGTCGGGGCATTGATTCTTGGCGACGAAAAATTAAAAAATCTTCTCTTCAGCCCTCTCTTCCTCTTCCTTCGTCCACAGCCGCCTGACCTCCGCTCCTCCTCCGCTATCGCCAAAGGCAGAGTCATTGGCAGCCTTGATTAGGCTGACCCCGCTATGTCCAAGTCGAGCATGGCTGGCTTCCTCTGATTTGTCCGTCTCATCATTCTACAGATCTCGAAATCTGGCCGTCCATAGCGATGGAGTTGCAGATCTGGAAATCGACCACTGTCGCTCGCAGCCATGGACGAGCCGTTGTCGCTGGAGCCATGGTCACAGATCTGGAAGTCCTGTCGCGAGTAATGATGGCTTATGGATTGCCATTGTCCCCTCTGTCGTAGCCCGCGGTCGGCTCGTGGTCGGCCCCGTCCATGGCTAAGCCGCCCCTCCATCGTCACAGTTGCTCGTGGTCGTTGCCCGTCCAGATCTGGACTGGAGCCGTGCCTCTAGATCTGGTATAGTCCATGGATGCAAGCCTAGCTCGTCCATGGCTCGCGAGGAGGCTCCTTTACAGATCTAGCGACCGCTACTTGTCCATGGCCATGAGCCTTGACGGCGAGTTTGAGATCTCGACGGCTATGGACTGCGAGATCAAACAACGAAAGAAAAACAGAGGAATTGATGTCAGGGAAGAGTGGCCATGGACGAGACGGTCGGAGCTTGAACGCTGCCATGGACGAGCGGCGTCATGAACGGGCAGACCACAAAGACGATGGAGAGGGTTGGATGCTCGGCAATGGTCAACTTGGATGTGGCGGCAACTCCGCCGGTGGCGACGGCGGAGGGAGGCGGAAGGTTGGGTTCAATAAGGCTGGAGATGGAGGAGAAAGCGTAGATGGAGGAGGAAAGTGAGGTGGACTGAGATTTTTTATATTTAGTCATCTGACAAAAAAAAAAAAAAAGCCCAATATCTAGTCAATGTCCTAGCTACATAAAAATTAAAAATAATAGGAATCAATCGTCCGGTCAATACTTCCATTCTGTCTCATGAAGTTTTCCTAATGTGAACAGTGAAGGCAACAAATAACGACCATCTCCGGCACTTCTTTTTCTGGGTCGAATCCTAGGGCACTTGAAAATGCGCGATACTGACCAAAATATGATTTTTTGGCCTTTTCTACTACAGATTCCATGCAAGTTTCAATTATTGCTCTTTTTTTTTTTTTTTTTTCGGTGACGGAAGAAATGCTTGTGTTTTTCCTTATTCTAATACTTTTGCGTAATTCTTTCTATTGTTGCCTTCGAGTAGAATGTTTAATCATGAGGAGTATGTATACATTTATTTACTTTTTTATCGTAAGAGTTATTGCTAATTATTTATTTATGTCTAATGTCGTTTGCATGTATAAGTTGTCATGTAATAATATGTATCCCCATATTTTGAGGATATTTCAAAAAGTCATTATAACATTGAATCAAGAATACAAATAAATTTGGGGAAGCATAAAAATAGTCATATGATTTTTTGGTAGTGACAACTTGTGATAGCGTTAATTTAATTTTGTGTCAAATATGAGCTTTATGGTATAATAGGTTTCTCCCACATTGCTAGATAATTGCAAATACTCATCAAAATCCTCAATTAAGAATATTAATAGATTAAGGGAAGTGTGGAAAGTCATTTTGTTTTTTTGGCTGTGACTAGTCGTAGTTGCATTAATTTTATTGTAACTAAATGAAAAATATCAATACTTTGCTTCTTAGTGGACAATCCGTCATAGGTCATAACACGATTAAAAAAAAAAAACATGGTTGATTTTCTCCAAACAAACATATTGTGGTCATCCACTTCTTCTTCTTCTTTAACTATTCTTTTTGACCCCAACACCCGAACAAAACTCCAAAATCCTCAACATAAAAACATCAATCAAGGATAAGAAATTGGTTACCACTTTTTGCGAGCGGTTGGACTACTGGCCCATCGCAAGATTCTACCACAAAAGTGAATAAATAATATTTCAAGCAAAGTTATTAATGGTCCAATGTAGAACTAGTAAGTTGATCCAACTTGCTTTTTTATGAGATCATAATATATATTAATTATTCCAATCGTTAAATTGCCCATGCCTATTGCATATTTATTTTCTTTCAATACAAAATTTTTTCTGCACATAATAAAGAAAAACCTTGTAAACAATTAAAGTTATTATTTTTTTAATCTAGTTCGCCATCTAATTTGCATGACGCTTCTCATTAGTGAACTTTATTAATTGATGATTCATAAGTAATGTTCGCAGTTGGTATTAGTTTTGAATAAATAGTAGTGCTCATAGTAAATAGAGGAAATAATGTCGTAAGAAGACATATTTGAATACTGTTAGACTCAAGTTGCCAATCAATTGTAAGTGAAGATGCACAAATCTCACTTGTGCTCCCATTCCGTGGCTTATTGATCCCAGCCATTGATCTATTTAATAAAGTTATTTATGGAATTTATCACTCAATACATCAATGATTGATGATGATTGAGCAACCATATGGCGAAAAAATGGGGGTAGTTTATCTCCATCCTTTCCATATATACATGGACATGCTTATATAATCATCTTCCAAGTCCATGCTATTAAAAAGCAAACAAGCATCACTATACAAGATTTCTTACCTCCATACAAATAAACATCAATGTCCATGCTACCGATTCACTTTTGCTAATAATTTTTGGATTATTCTAAATCTACTAGAGATGAAAATGGGAAGTTAATTTCTTTTATTTGATAAGAAATATTTGTAGAACCAGCTTATACCTATCGTTGGAACATCATAATCTTGCACCCATCAGCGCGGCATTGGAGCCAACGTAAGGAAGAGAGAAGAATGATATGTATGTATATCCTGATCGGATTGCTATATGAAGCACTTGCATCAAAGCTTCTTTGAATTGTGCTTCAGCTACATTCATTCCTTGAACCAAATAAATTTAAGAAATTCTTACCTTATCTAATGCCGCATTATCAAAAGATCATTGCAAGCAACTTTGATAAGGATAGTGCGAACAAATTTGAAAGTTGGAGAATCCAAGTATTCATCATTAAACTTTCCAAAAATTATAGGGATAAGGCGTTGCTAGTATTAAATGTCAATTAAAGCACTTAAAAGTCGATGCTCAATGTAGTATTGATTATAAATGCATTTATAATGTCATGCTTGTTGCAATGCAATATACTTGACCTTAGTCATTAGTTAACTTAAATGAAAGCATCAATTAGCCACTCCCTTTTTTTTTTTTTTTTTGTCACTAACAAGCTCTTGCATTCTCATGATTTGTGAGAGTGAGGGAAGTTTAAAATTCTTTCTTTGAGGTCATAACTCAATGTAATCATATTCATTATATCATTTTTTCAATATGGCAGGTACAATTTCCTTGCCTTCAATGGATGGTTCTCTCCCATATGGATAACATAAGCAAAATATGGAGTGACAGTCCTCAAGAAACTCTCACTTTCAACAATTTATGGAAAATGCAAGTTCAGAATTGTAGGAGCCTTGAAAATGTGTTTCCACATTGGGTGGCTACAAGTATAACCCAAATTAAGGAACTTCAAGTGGAGTCTTGTGGTATTGAGGAAATAGTTGCTAGTGGGAATGAGACTCCACATTCCAATACTACTCAAGATCTTTTCCCAAAACTAACCTCTTTGGTGTTACATGATATGCCACAACTCAAGAACTTCTGTGCCAACTTGCCCACTTTGAATTGGCCATTCTTGAAGGAATTGCGAGTGACTCATTGTGATAAAGCGAACATGCTGTCTTTTGTAGCATCTATGAGCAATTGGGCTAAAAAAGATTATTAACAGGGCCTTCAAACCAAGAAGTTAACTCTTTATTTGAGAGGGTATGATTTTAGCTGCTCTCCCTCAGTTTCTATTTTGTTCTTTAAAGCATTCACCGATCTCATATCAACTACATAATCAAGCCACGTTATATTGTTATAGAAAACATGATCTCCCTCACTTATTAGTTTGTTGACAAAATTAAAATATTTCTAATATCTTAAGTATACTTTTAATTTTTGGATACCTATAAGATATTTCATTACCTATAATTACAAAAAAAAAATTACAGATTTTTGTTGAAAATGTAATATATTCCTAATCTAGTCTAGTGGTGCTCCTTGGGAAAATCAATGAAAATTTGACATGAGGTCCTTTTCATTGTTGACACCTATTGCACATTTGAACTTTTCTTCTCTATTTCATCTTCTAAAAACTTTTTAAAAAATTCAATATAAACAATTTTAACAAAAATGACATTAGTACCTTAATGCACTATTTTCTACCGTGTTCCTTAATTGATCTCGTCTTATACAGTCATCATGTTGTATTACTATAGACAACCCGAAACTCCTTACCTATGAATTTGAAGACAAAATAAGATATTTTATTATATCTTAAGCACACTTTTAAGTTTGTGGACCCATACGTTTTAGTAATATCATCTGTGGATCCCATAAGTTTCCAAAGATGACTAATTTTAGTTGATGAGATAAGATATTTCTAATAAAAGATGAATTTGTTGAGCTTAAAGAGATCTTGAATTTAGATTCACTCTACAAACTTAACCATACCAACCTCTATTCGAGACTTTTAAAAGCTTGATACTTGAATGTAGGGCTCTTGAGATATAATGAACTTTAAGAAGATGGCCACCTTCCATGCGAATCATCTTAATAGGTTTACTTTTTACAGCACATGATTTATTGTCGAAACTTTGTTGAATTTACTTCTCTTGTTGTATTGGCAATTTGATAGGACTTTCCCAACTTGGAGAGACTTTTATTAGTCAATAACAATATTCATATGATACAAGACAAAATTTTTCCAGAGGACATCTTTGGCAAGCCAAAAGCACTAACTTTGGCATGCTTTCATGATGAAAATGCCGTTTTTCCTCTCAAATTCCTCCTAGAGAGATTTCATAATCTACAAAGCCTTGAGGTCTTCTATAATTCCTTTGAAGATATATTCCTGGATGAAGGACTTGTTGACAATGGTAAACACCCGGTGCTTGAAAGTTTAAGAGAACTTAAGTTAAACAAGCTACATAACCTAAAGAGTGTATGGAGAGAAGGCTCTTTAGTGTTGAAAATTCTTCAGAGCATTAAAACATTTGAGGTTTGGGATTGTCCTTGTTTGACAACAATATTTCCAACTGTGACATCCTTCAAGAATCTAATAACATTAGTAGTGAAGAATTCCTCTGGATTGATACATCTAGTAACTACTTCAATGGTCGCAAATTTGGTGCATCTCTATTTCATGACTATAATAGGATGTGAAAGAATGAAGAAAATAGTGGCAAACGATGGAGACGGAGAAGGAAAAGTGATTTCTTTTAGGAATCTTACTCAGTTGACACTCCAAAATCTGCCAAACCTAGAATGCTTCTCTTCCATCCCAAGTTGCATATTCAGGTTTCCATGTTTATGGAATATTGAAGTAGAAGACTGCCTGAAGATGAAGACCTTTTCTAAGGGTATGCTAAGCACACCAAGGCTATATTCTGTGTCGCTATTTAGATACAAGTGGGAAAGAGGGAATTGGGAGGAGGGTGGTGATCTCAACACAACCATACAAAAGTTATCAGTATAAAACAAATGCGCAGAGAATTGGTAAAGATTCAATTGATGTCCTTTTCTCATCCATTCTTTTTTCTTTTCCCTTTTTTGGTAGCACTGTAAATTTTTACAATTTTTCTTTTTTGTTGTAACTTTTCTAGTACTGATTACATCCGATCAGCGCATCGTCAACCTTGTCTATCGATCGATCTCACCTCCCCCTTCGCTGAACAGCAGGAAGCAAAGCAGGGCTCTCCTTCTCCTTCTCGACACCATAGGTGTCAAACGAAGCGTCGGGAATGCCAGGACCGAGAGGAGCGAAGCTGCTGCAATTAGCAGAGCGGAGCCAAGTAGGGGAGAGAGAGAGGGAGATTCAACCAGATGGAGTGTTATCGTTGTCGCCGTCGCTGGAGAGAAGATCGTACTCTCTCTCTCTCCTCCGCCCTTGAACCAAGCAAACTCGTAAGTTCTTCCGATTTTGGTGTCTTATTGCGTGTGAATTAGATTGAAGCCGGAAGTTGGTTTCGTAGAGACCTTCCTCAATCCTCGCCTTCTTCTTCTTCAGCTAGGGCTCTATTCTTCAAACTAGCAATTTTATTGCCCCTAAATCCACATCTTCCGTGCTTTCCTCGTGAGCATTGGCGAGAGAAACGCGTCTGCGTAGAACATTTCTGCGTGTTTGAGCTCTCATCGATGGAGATGATATAGGGAGAGATATCTCTCGAGCATCATGAAACCTGAAAATATTAAGAGAGAATTCCATGCCTTGTCAAAAATATGAGGGGGTCACTTTTACACCCTGTTTTCGATGTACTCTAGACTGCTCATCCTCATGAGAATTTCTTGCGGTTTAACGTGTCTTTGTTTCTGCTTGCGTAACTCGTTGTTCTTTTTCCCATTGTTCTTTTGCCTTGATTGGTTACGTGATGCTGTAATAATAAAATTTGTTTCCAATTTATTGTAAAATCTTTCCAGAGCTAGTCAAACTAATGAAGTGTGCTTAAACTGCCTCTTCACAGAACTATCCCTCTCGTTGCTTTGCTCACCATCCTCTTGTGGTCCAATCCAGGTACAGTTGAGCGTTCTTCTTCAACGGGTTCGTTTTGCAATTGATTGTCGTTGTCGTCTCGCGTTTCTTTTATGTAGAGCAATAACATGGATTTAGCTTCAGTTTTCATTCGGTTCCTTTCGAAGAGTAGTTTCTGCTGAGCATATTCGAATTTGATTCGTACCCTTTCTGTTTCTGCATACTGCATGTCTGGTCAATGGGAGGGAATTCCTGGTGTTCGTCTTTTTTGGTGGGAGAATGGTTATTGCAAAAAGAGAATGGTGACTTTGAGCTTCTATTGTTGAAAAGGATAAGGTTGTGTTCTTAGATATGCATCCATTACAGAAGGCTTTTGTGGCCTGCGGTACTTGTTATGATAAGCTTTTGGATAGTGGATGCATCTAGAATTAGGTGATCCCATTGGTCGATAATTCGCCCCTTTTGAAGTCGATGTAACTAGGATGGTCGTGTAAGACGTGTGCTTCATTTCATTGGCTGCAAGAGAAGATGTCAATGCAAGTAGAATCATGTCGATGGAGTCTTTTTGATGCGTTGTTCTCCATAAACTCCCGATTGCTTATTTGAGAATTTGGATGGGTGACTTGCAGTTTAACATGTCTTGTTTCTTCTTGCATAGCTTCTCTTTCCGTTGTTCTCTTCAATTTTAGAACAGTTTCTCAGAAGTCTTGTTTTAATCTTGATTGATTACGTAATGATGTAGAGGGGATATTTTGACTTCCGAATCTATATTGATATTTTTTCTGGCAAGTCAAATTAAAGTTGCTTTTTCAAGTACAGGGAGGACCAAACAGATAGCAGATTGAGGCATCCTGAGCTGGCTTATTATGGTCCCATGTGCCCAAGGCCTCTCACTAACCTTACATCAACCAACACATTTCAAATGGAGCATCCCTTTTTCAAAGGTGGTGATTAGGCCCTCTTATGTTAAGTATGACTTGATATGATCCCACGCTTATTGACTCAACTGGCAATGTCTGAAAACCAAATATATCAATGCTCTTTAGGTCTTTGCTTAGACTCTAGTGTATTTCCAAGTTGACTTAATGTAGTAAACCACATGACATGTTACTTTCCTTGGAGTGTTCGTGGGTATATGTTTGAAACCAAGTATATATCTTAACAATGGAGTAATTGAAGCAGGGAAAAGGAATGAAAGGACAGTTATTGGGACATAAGCTGGTGGTTGAGGTTCGAAAATATAACAGTTGTCTTCCCTCTTTTGTCTTTTTCTTTTCTTTTTTTATTTTTGTTTGGATAGATTTTGTTGGGAAAGCAATTGCTGAGGCAAGTCTTAAGAATTAAAATCCAAGTCCTCTTATATGGAGAAATTTAACAATGTTATTCAATGCTGTAAATTTAGGTTATATATGTAAATCATCACCCAAGGAGACTAGTTGATAAGGACAAGCAATTTGCAATAATGTCATTACCTCCCTGACTAAAGGGAAAAGACCTGAAAGATAAGAGGGTCGCTAGTTATCATTTTGAAATTTCATTGTAGACCTGATGACGAATAATTTTAATGCCAAATAGGACATACTGTTTTATTTTGTTATACATATCAAATATTTGAGGGGAAAAAAGCTTACTTTACTTTGTCATATAGAACCGATAGTTTGATAAAACGTTATTTTGGCTACGCTTGAAAGAATCAAACAGCTTAAGTTTAAATTTTCAATTCTATCCATGTTCCAGTTATCAATGTATTTGCTTTTTCCCTTGTGATTGTGATTTGTGTGGCCGAAATTGATATGTTATATATAGGACTTGAAAGGCTTTTTCTGGTTATGGACCCTATTGCACTACAAGAGTGTATATTTTGACATTTGACGCCGGATTGCATATTGAGATTGTTTACTATCATTATATGTGTCATTGTTGATTAAAACTCCTAGAACCAGCAACTACTGCCTTAAATTCACGCTGTGTGATTTGATTCTCTCATAAATGTATGCTTATGTTTTGGTCTTTCTTCACCATGTTGGTTTTTCAGACCATGTAGATGGCTGTGGTCCTGTTCAATCCATCAGGCAACATATTCAGGAAAAAGCAAAGGCGCCTCTCAGATATTCAGATAGGTCATAAATGGACAGAAGCTAAGGAGTTGTGGATGACCAAGGGGCATTTTTTTTTCTACTAGTTGGCCCGCATTTGCAAGAGAAATTTGTCTGCATGTAGGAAAGCTTGTGTGTTCGAGCTCATTGATGGGATGATATTGTGTTCAGAGTCTACATTTCCACTAGTGCTGGTAAGGACTTGATTTACTTGATAAAGATTAGCTAACTCTAAAAGTTTCACTTTGGCTGGTCCAAAATAAATGTTGGTACTCCTAATAATATCTCCTTTATTTTGTCTTGATGAATCAATGAAGTGTACTTCTATTCTGATTGGGTTTGTGAGGTTCATAATAATCTAAATGCACACTCATTAATGCCACATTCCAAATCTAAATGAACCAAAAAGGATGTGCTTCAGGATGTCCTGTTTGATTTATGCATTCTTGTTGTTCAATTTGAATTTGAAATCAAGTGTCATGGGCTTATGAAGATTTATGGGTTTTATTTTTCTTACAGGGATTACCAAAGAGGATCATGAGAAAATATGGTGAGAATCTCCCTAAAAGATGCTTCTGAGAGTGTCAAATGTTGCAATTTATTAGGCTGTGGAACAGGAAAAATGTGATGAGATGGTTTCGTTATCAAAGGGTTGGAATGAATTTGCAGAGCATTACTCTACTTGTGAGGGCCAAATTTTGGTCTTCAAATTTGAATGGACTCCATTTTCCATGTAATCATATTTGATTATTGCATGTCCGAGATAGAATATCCGCCAATAAATGCAGATTTGAGGAACCAAGCCTTAGCAATTGTGGATTTGTCTTGCTGAAAGTGAATTGCATTCACCCAAGTGTCCTCCACTTTGTAAGGCAAGGAATCTCATCAGGTTTGTGGAGTTCATGGCCCGTGTACAATCATCAGCATAGAGTTTGGGGAGAGACGGAAGTTCAAACTGCTTTCATGAGATTTTGAGGTGTAAATCTTAATCTACTAGCTAATTCTCCCCTTGATTGTGTTGTTCTCGTGTTTGATTTGAATTTCGTACAGGAACTCTCCATGTCGTTAGGCTAAGAGAGACTGTGTTAGTGCTAATTCATCCTCGTAGTGTTTCTCTATCTTTAGCTCTCCCATGTGTGCATATGTACGTGTTGGGGGATTTCGTAAATGTCAGGCCAATGGAAACAAGCGAAACCAATAGTATCAATTTTGATTGTGCTGAAAATGATATTTGGTGTGCATATACCATATAGGCCCTGGAAGCTAGACCATGATCTATTGATTTACCGTTGCTATATCAGTAGATATGAGTTTCACATAACAAGAATAGTATATGCCTAGAGAGCAAAATCTTTCTTCATGTTCTGTTTGCGACTGCTGCAGGTAAGCTGAAAGAGCCAGGCTTGTGTAGAGCTCTTGAACTGGCCAGCACCTTTAAACCTGAGTATCCTTTCTTCCAAATTGCGGTGAGGTGAATATATCTGAAGAAAAGCAATGTGGTAAGATCCTCATGGCAATGACAACTCTTGAATTTAAATCACATATAGTCGCTAGACTATGCTAGCTCTAGGTTAATCGTGCATCATGTCAGGGTTTCTGTTTTTATCCTTCACATGTACTGTCGTCCTCAGAAATCATTGGTTGTTTTCTTCTTTCTGATGACAAAATTGCGAAATGTCTACTTAAGCAGACAGTTCCTGGTTCATTGGCACAGATGCACATCAAGAAAAGTCTGCAGACCTGGCTCTCATATTTCTGGACAAATCTTGGCCGGTGAAGCTCATCAGCCATGAACATTATGGGAAGTTATCTGCCGGTTGGGCCACATTCACGAGAGAAACTTCTCTGAAGGCGGGAGACATACCTGTTTGAGCTTATTAGAAGGGACGATATCATGTTCAAAGTATCCATCTTCAGAACCACTGAGAAGACTTGGGGTATAATAATATATGCAAAAGGACACAGCAGAGGAAGAATCCTTTAGGCCATTTTTGGTGAGAACATAACTTCAGAATTGCTAGGCTGAAATCTGCTTCCAATTCGGCAAATTGGATAAAAGCGTGAGTTTTGTTCTAATGAATGGAATGGTCCTGAATGTGTATGATACCTTCCCTTGATCCTAGTGTTAGCTATCACCATGTGGGCATGAGTCACGAGATGGAGGAAGCTGATTGATAATGTCAAATTAAGTGCTTCTTCAAGGTTTCTGGTGGCTCAACCCGACCTTTGGAACGGTAAAGTGTAGTAACATCGAATACACTTCCCTTCAGCCATATTACCAACTCTGAATTTCAAGGCACAACCCATGGTTTTACAAGCTTAATATGGACATCATTAGATTCTTTTCATTTTCTCTTTTCGAATTCTTGAAGATTCTATGATGAGCCTTTTCCTGCACGTGGGTTGCGCAAATTGAAGTTTCTTAGTTTCTTCTCATGTGAGAGCAGCCTCCTTCTCTCTCTCTCTCTCAATGAACACAGAAGTGGCTTTAATTTTGTCAAATGAACTGAATCTTGAAATGCGAGAACTCGATACCTCCTCAACCGAGCAATGGAAATTTGGGAGATGGTGAGAGGATAATTCCTCTCTGATTCGAGTTGTCACTTTCCTGTCCTTACATATGGCTGGACCAGATTCATCTGTTGCCAGGCCCTCTCGAGCTCATGTCGCCATAGCCGCTGACCCATTGTTACGGCTATTTCATGTGCAATTGAACTTTCGAGTCAAATTTCGATTCACTCCAGAATACGTTCTGTCAACTCTTGCCAAGGCTGAGGTTGGATGGATCATCATATGGATACCATTCGCCGATACGAAGGATGAGATTCTTCAGTTTCGCTCTCAGCACTCCTGCCAGTCCAGTGTCGCTTCATCGATTGCGGCAGCCGAGGCCAATCTGAGTCATCATCCTCCGAGACGAGCATGAAGAGAAAACAATGAAGCATAAAAAGGTGCAATGCGAAGGGGTGGATGGAGGTGATCCGGATTTTGCGTGGGGATTTTGGGGAAAACGGGGCGAACAAGGTGAAGCCGGTGGTGGCTCTTTGGATGAGAAGGAAGTAAAGTGTAGAAAAAAAATTAAAAAATTAAAAAAGGAAAAAGAAAATTAAAAAAAAAAAAAAGACACCAAAGGAAAATATGGAGAGCCCACGAGAAATCGATCAAAAGGAAGACTTGCACAAGAGATGTAATTCGTCATTCCGTTGAACACCTTCCTTGCAAACTCAATCCCTCCTCCACAGTGCAATCGACGGCAATGGGAATTCAGAAGACGGTGAG
The DNA here is from genome assembly GCA_014182715.1 of Eucalyptus cloeziana. Classification (NCBI taxonomy): domain Eukaryota; kingdom Viridiplantae; phylum Streptophyta; class Magnoliopsida; order Myrtales; family Myrtaceae; genus Eucalyptus; species Eucalyptus cloeziana. The sequence continues at coordinate 7,674,148 of CM024640.1, forward strand.
AGAATTGGAGAAAAACGAAATGAAACGAAACATATATCAACGGACGAAGTGCAACTGTCGATTTGATAGATATCATCATCGCCCGAATGTCAGCGAGGAGCCGGCTGTCCGTGGATATTTCTTATGGCACGAACTTTCTCACTCTTTGTTTCTGTCTTACGCATTTCAACGAACACCTTATACTCAGAGGACGCAGCACATTCAACGACCAGGAAACTCTGTGGGGCAAGTTCTTCGCCACGCATCATTTTCTCTATGTCCATCTTCATTTTTCACCAAGTTTTCCTCCATTGGGGTCGTTTCCTATCCGATTGAACTTCCGAGCCCAGTTTCGATTCATTCCAGAATACGTTATGTCAATTCTTGCTTCGTTCTATTCTGTCCCACTTCATCGCCGCCTTTCGGATTCCAAATGCCGTTGCTCGTGTCCTTCGTTTCGCCCGTCTACGCCACGCACAAAGGGAATATTGGGCTGATCTAAGGATCCGCCCAATCGAAGGATGAGATTCTTTGGGTTCGCTCTCGGCCCTCCCGTCGGCCCGAGAAGCCCGTCCGAAGGAAGACTTGCACAAAAGATGGAATTCCTCGAGAGGAAAGATTCATCCCATAACTCAGCCATCATTTTCCTTTTTCTTTTCCTTGAAAAAGGCAAAAAAAACTCCAAACGACACCATCAATGACGCCATTACAACGTCTCTTCACTCCCCCGCTCAGTGAGTTCCGTGTCACCCCACCATCACCCTGGCTGTCTACTGCTGCCTTGAAACCAAGCTGCACTCGCCTCGTGATAACTTCAGTGATCTTCTCTCTCTCTTTTTCCTTCTTCCGGTTTGAATCGCGTTTTCGTTTTGTGCATTCTTTACATGTTTTGACAGAGGTTTGAATCTAGTGGCCTCGAGTGATGTTTAATGTTTTTGTCGTTTTGCTCATCAAAGGAGTTCATGCCTGGAATTTTTTTCTTTTTTCCTTGTTTCCAATCATGAATCCAAGACCACTTGGAAACGAGCGAAGAATGTGTTGAATCTTGCGGAAACGTGGTACAAATATAATTTACAAAATATAACTTTCACTATTACAATATTTTCTCACACCACATACAATACTCAAACAACTCTACACAATTTCTCTCACTCATGTGCATACATAGCACACTCGACTCAACACACTCTCAAGACCCCTACACACACCCACACACCCCCTTGGACTTACTCACACACACTCTTAGTTGGACACTCAAGGGGCAAGAACCCCTATTTATAGGAGGCAAAGTGGCTTTCTACACTATTCTAGAAGTATTACTTTATTATAGCTTGACAACTAGATTTCTATGGAGAAGTTTAGAAGTGGTGCAACTTATGGATTTTGCTAGAAGATTCTGGAGAAGGGAGAGATATGGAGAACTCTAGAGAGAGATCTAGAGAACTCCAGAGAGAGAGGCGGTGATCTTCAACACTCCCCCTCACCGACTACTCTCTCTCAATTTAGATATAGTAGCCATGCCGATATTGTTTTTCGACTCTTCAACTATCTCCCTCCATTCAGCATATTGCGAAGCTTCCTCAGATGTGGATGGCTCTATGGCTCCATCTTCAGTTGCTTCTCTTGTTGCGACTTTCCATTGAGTTTTGTGATTCTTGAATTTTTGTAATGCCAATTCATTTGCCCTTTGGTCTCCTTTTCCTTCTTCTCATTCGATTCGATCTTCATATTCAGCATATCTCCTCTAAGAATTTTGAGATTGGAACTCATTCGATCAAGCCTCTCATTTGTGACTTTCATTTCGTGCTTCAACCGATTCAATCCCATCCGAAGCACTTCAATGTAGACCTCTTGATCCTTTTCCTCATAAAATTTATTTCCCTTGATCTTATTCCACCGATCCTTACACCATGGGATGTAGGGTGTAGATGACCTCCTTTTCTTAAAGAAAACTTTATTTTTCTCCTTCATTTGTTCGTTGTCTCTTTTGATATGATTAATTCGGAACATCATAGTGGGCTTGAGCTCCTGAAGCTTCCGCGGCTTCTTGAACTCACATCGGAACTTTTCTAGCTCTCTTTCTTTTGCCTTGAGCTCTCGATCCTTCTGCCTTATCATCTCATCCTTATTCTTCAACATATTCTCCATCTTTGCCTTCTCGACTTTTAGCTTCTTTATTATCTCCTGCATCTCTCGCAGTTTCTTTTCATGACTGCTTGTTGGCGTTGTTAGTTGCTTCTTCGAGTTCTCCCTTGGCTTGCTCTTATTCGGGGTCGTGATAGAACCTGTTGAATTATCCAACTCAATTATACAAGCGGTTGCAAGCTCTTCTCGTTCCTTCTTGCAATGGGCGCTTGAAAGTCCCATTCTTCTTCGCTTGCAATCTCCTTCTTGCAAGAAGTGACAACATTTCCTTCTTCCCGCCTATACCAACAAAATCTAGCAATATGTCCTACTTTGCCACAAATGTAGCACCGTTTGCTACGTCTTTTGTTGCTCTTATCTTCATCACCATCATCGTCGCAATCTTGACGAGCTCCCTCTGGCTGATAACCCTTCTTGTCTGGTTGCCTTCGCCAATCTCCATGATTTTTCCATGGTTTGCCATCCCTTGCACCTGCTCTATTTCTATTCTGGCCCTTGAACCCTCTTTATTACTGAAGAGGGCACTTTCATCATCTTTAATTGTGACCTTAGGGGTTTGTTTATCTAAGGCCTCTTGATTGGCCAATATATTTTCCAACTCAGTTAGAGTTGGCTCACTTGCCCATCCACGGGTGGCCGTAATAATACCGTTATACTCCAGCCTTAACCCGTGAAGTATTATTCTTCTCATTCTTGTCTCAGAGATGGCATTCTCAGGATCTAATTTTGAAATTTCTTCGCAAATAGATTTAACTTTAGAAAAGTATTGACTTACCGTCATACTTTGTTGCGAGATTGAGAGGAGCTCGTTCTCCAGGCATTGTAACTTGGCATCGTTTGTCCTCACAAATAGCGTCGCCAAGTTATCCCAAACCTCTTTCAGGGTCTTCGCACTCTTTATGTGTTGCAATAATTCATCATCAACAGTCACGGCAAGAACATAAAGAGCCTTACCTGATTTTATGCTCCATTTTCTTAATTCACTATCATTCGTGGGTGGTGTGGTGTTGCTCCCGCCAACGATATCCCATAAATCTTGTCCAAGCAAATAATACTGCATGCGAGTACTCCAATTATTATAATTGAAGTTGTTGAGCTTCTCCATGCCGTTCACAGAACTTGAGGAATCCACCATTGTGACTTGAGTATAATGCCACGCACTATATCAAGTAAGCCTGGTCCCGGACCAACCAACTTCACAATCCCAGATTGTGCACTGGCAGAACTCCGATGTCCTTCGCTTCTTTGCTCCTTGGCTTGACGATCCCTGACCGCTTACTCACTCACAATGGTCCTTGACCACTGTCTTCGCACAGTCTCCGATGACCTGCTCTGATACCACTTGTTGAATCTTGCGGAAACGTGGTACAAATATAATTTACAAAATATAACTTTCACTATTACAATATTTTCTCACACCACATACAATACTCAAACAACTCTACACAATTTCTCTCACTCATGTGCATACATAGCACACTCTACTCAACACACTCTCAAGACCCTACACACACCCACACACCCCTTGGACTTCTTACTCACACACTCTTAGTTGGACACTCAAGGGGCAAGAACCCTATTTATAGGAGGCAAAGTGGCTTTCTACACTATTCTAGAAGTATTACTTTATTATAGCTTGACAACTAGATTTCTATGGAGAAGTCTAGAAGTGGTGCAACTTATGGATTTTGCTAGAAGATTCTGGAGAAGGGAGAGATATGGAGAACTCTAGAGAGAGATCTAGAGAACTCCAGAAGAGAGAGAGGCGGTGATCTTCAACAGAATGAACTAAAAACGTCATGGGAAATCACCGCAGTGAGCGAGAGTTGTGCAGAGTTAAGCTCGGTCGAACAGTGGTTCGGTTTTCCTCTGTTTTTTGGCATCCTATAGTCGCTTCTGGATTCAGTTGTGGTGCGAGGGTGACTCGCTTGCCATTCCCGATCGGTCCTTGATTAATGCTTTTTCTGTATAGATTTCCGAGCGACTTGGGACTTGGAGATGGGAGTGGCACCGATGAGTTATGCCATGGAAGAGGGGACTCTGGAGATCGGCATGGGTAAGCTTTTGGCCCTCTTTGCTTTGTGAATTTTTTTTTTTTTGAGCTACGGACAATAGAAATCTACTGGGATGCTTGAATCTCATAATTGAGCTTTGTCTGTATTGTGGGGAGTAGCTTTGTGTCATTGTTTGTGGCTTATTATGTCATTCGCCATCTAAATTTCACTGTGCTTGGAATCATAACTTTAATCTGGGATATTGTTGACCGGCCAATGAGCAAGAACAAGAACAAAAAGAAAGAAAAATAAAAATAAAAAAAAAAAAAAAGAAAAGAAAAGTAATTTAATTTTTTTTAAAAAATAAAAATTATAGAAAGGTGTAAAAACCAAAATCGAATAAACCGAACTGAGATTTCGGTTTAGTTCGGATCACATTTCGGTTTAGTACAATAAATTCCCTTATTGGTTTGGTTCAATTCAGTTTTTCAAAAAAACCGAATCGAACCATTTACACCCATAGTTGTAACTTCTCTTGAAACTATAAGGACTGACTTATCACCATCCAACATGTAGTTCATCTTTGCAGGAGTATTTATAATGTAGTTAATTGGCTGCATAGCAAAATTGAATGTCATAAACTCCACGACAAGCTTGAGACCATATAAAGCAGCACCAACTTCAACTCCACGACAGACCCAAGACCATAGGGTCAAGGAGTTGGTTACACTAATTAATCAATTAATGCATTTTTGGTATCTAATTTTGCTTTTACAAAAGATATTTGTCAGGCAGTTTGAACTTATTTTAGACCTATCTATTAACATGTGAAATGATAAAAAAAGGAAACATTGAAACCCTATCGCATAGCCGTAAAAGTTTATTCAAATATTAAGAATGATTTTTTATCAAAGATTTTCCACAATTTTAAGAGAAAGACTTGCGAGAAGACTATTTTAAAGCTTTTTCCAAGGAGTTATGTTTTTAGAAGCTTTTTGAATTTTTCGGAAATTTTTAATTTGTAATTCTTCTAATATATATTTATAATTTTTAATCTTTAATAAAATAATTTTTATTGTGAAAATAGGGACTCGGGGTGGGCCTAAGGGCTAGGCCCAGTCAAAACAGCTGCCGTCTAATACCTCGTGGGTTTGGCGAACTAGGTTTCAACAAGCTCCATTTACAAAATGGTCTAAGCCCATATTTTTGTTGGCTGGGTCCACCTTCATGTGGGGCCCAGCCAGCACTAAATAATAAAAAAAAAAAAAGAAAACAAAAGAAAACAAAAAGAAGTGTGGGATCGTGCAAGTGGGTGTGCGTCCAAAAGGAGTAGGAGAGAGAAAACGAGAAAAAGAAACTACAGCAAGGGAGAAGAGAAGAAAGGAAGAGGGCTGCAACTTTGCGACTTCGATTCGAAGGCCAAATATTGTCGGAATTAACTCAAATTTCAATATGTTGTTCGTGAGACCGAGGGCTACAAGTTGATGGTTTTTGTTCGTCAAGAATCGTCTCCGAATTCTCCAGTTGCGGTTAAGGTTTTCTTACTCCAAACTTGTTTATCTACCTATATGGTGAGAAAAAGATGATTGTAATGTTGATGTTGAGCCTCTAGTGTGTGACAAGAGAAGAATACTTTGTGTATCTTGCTATTCTTGGTGATTAGTGGATGTTTTTTGGGCGGTCCGTGGTTTTTCCCGCATCGGGTTTTCCACGTTAAATCCTTGGTGTCGTTATTTGCTTTGTCTACTAATCATATCGAAATTATATTTGCATATTGTGAGGCTATATATTACTGGTTGTTGCTGGGGGTTAAGAAATTTTTAGTTGATTTAGCTTTGGGGGAGAAATTGATCCTGGATTGTGTTTGGCCGTG